>BQMB01000898.1:600000-1017500 GCA_027943415.1 Closterium sp. NIES-67 | reverse complement strand
GCTTCCAAGAAACTTCTTCTTGGCCTCCCGTCAGCGCTTCCTCCACCAACAGACTCACCTGCACCCACCTGCCTGGACTGCACCAAGAGCAAGCTCAGGCAGCAGCCTCACCCTTCCTCCCCATCCGTCACAGCTGCTCCGCTGGACCTAGTGCACATGGATGTCTGCGTCCCAGCTCCAGTCGCATCCCGAGGCGGTCATCGGTACTTTCTTACACTAGTCGATGACCACTCGCGGTATGAATCTGTGCACCTCCTGCATACCAAGGCGGAGGCACCTGATGTCATCATGGCGTGGGTGCGCCAGGCTCAAGTCACGTTTGGCACTCCTCTGAAGTGCCTCCATTCTGATGGCGGGGGAGAATTTCGCAATGGCAAACTCGATAACTTCTGTGCGGCCCAAGGGATTCGGCAAACCTTCACGCTCCCCGAAAGCCCGCAGCAGAACGGCATTGCAGAGAGCCGCAACCACACCTTGGTTCAGATCGCTTGCTGCCTCCTCAGTCACGCCAACGCACCACGGTCACTCTAGGGATATGCCCTCTTCCATGCGGCACTCCTCTACAATCTTTATCCGCATCCCCACCGGCCCGACACCACACCTACAACTCTCTGGCTTGGGGTCACGCCTTCCGCCCACTCTCTACGCGTCTGGGGGTGTACCACGTCTGTGTTGCTAAGCCTCTACACGCGCAGGAAGCAAGGTGGCAAGCTTGGTCCCAAAACCCAGACCTGCATGTACCTGGGGCACAACTCCGACTCCCCAGACTACTTATTCCTCAACCCAATCACCAGACAGCTGATTCGCAGCCGTGATGTCGTCTTCGATGAGACACGCCCATTCCACTCTGCGACCACGGGCGAGCCTCCTCCACCTCCCCCGACGCTTGTTTGGGCAGACTTCGATGCCCCACCTCCGGCCGCTGCCCCTTCTCCGGGGCCTTCTCCGTCCGGCGTGTCTCACCCGGCCTCCCCAGTATCCTCCGCAGCGGCAACTCCTCCTACTCCGCCTTCCCCGCACGTCAAGCCCGGCTCACCAGTCTCCTATCGGAGGCGCCCAGTCCCTCCAGTCCCACCGCAGCCGCCTTCGTCTCCGGTCTCTAGTCGCACTCGTTCCAAGAGACCGCAGCGGAGCAGCTGCGACGGATGGGGAGGAAGGGTGCGGCTGCTGCCTGAGCTTGCTCTTGGTGCAGTCCAGGCAGGTGGGTGCAGGTGAGTCTGTTGGTGGAGGAAGCGCCGACGGGAGGCCAAGAAGAAGTTTCTTGGAAGCGATGTCGGCAAGCGTATGAAAATTGGGGTGACCCAAGCGATGGTGGTAGAGGATTGTTGGGTTGGCGAAGCTGCGACACGAACACGGAGTGGTGCTGGCAGCTTGCGCTTGGGAGAGGGCGGCGAGAGGTGCAGGTGAACGCAGCGTGTAGAGCTTGCTGCTGTTGAGTGTGAAGCGTGCTAGGAGCTTCTTGGACTTAGGGTCGAACAGGTCACAGTGATCCGAGTGTGCTGGGAAGATCGTGGTGACGCCTGCCCGTTGGAGCTAGTTTTGGGCCACGAGATTGTGGCGTAGTGTGGGAACACACATGCCAGTCACACTGCCCGAAGGAAAAGCTGGGCACGGAACTGTGGAGGAGCCCGTGGCGTGTGTTGTGAAACTGGAGTCTGCTCCAAGGAGACGGATTGGTGTCTCGTATGGCTTGAAGGAGTGTTCTTCCTTGAGAACCATGTGAGTGGGCCCACTGTTGAGGGAGAACTCTATTGTAGCTGAGGTGCTTTGTAAGCCAGGATACTGCGAAATCGTCTCATTAATCATGGCAGTTCCAGGGAACAACATGTTGAGGAGGTGCAGCCACAGCAGCCTGCACGGATTCCTGCGCTTCGACTTGATTGACTTGGCGAGGAGCACGATTGACCATCCAGCTTGGCGCCTTTGAGGCAGTCCCATTGACGGCATACCACTCGTCACCCTTCTTCTTAAAGCAGGAGGCAAGGGCGTGGTTGGTGCCGCCATCCACCTGGCCAGCACGAAGGCCGTGCTTGATGACGTAGCGACACGAGGGGAAGCGGTTGCACTGGAATGGCGCCGAAGCGGCATAGGCTTGAGGCACGGGAGCGCGGATTGCATTGGCCTTGGCTTGAGCGCTGTTGTCCTTTTCGGCAGAAAGGAGCGTGGATGAGACCTTGGCAAATGTGAGTTCTGCAGGAGCAAGGCCCACGAGCATCTTGTGTGTGACTTCGTTTGCCGGAGTGAGGCCGAGGCCGACTAGGAGAGCGGCTGAAGGGGCTTGCTCGGGGAAGACTATCCCCAACTGTTTGAGTTCACCATGAATGGACTGCACCTTGGTGACATAGTCCGCCCTCCCTGGCGAGTCCTCCAGCCACACTTGGAACATGCTGGGGATGAGTATAGCAACTCCCACTGCAGTCTTGTTCAGGAAGCGATCTTCGAGGTAGAGCCAAATGGCGTTGGCAGACGAGTAGTTGTGGTAGGTTTTGACGAGTTCGGGAGGAGTGGTGCCCATGAAGACACTAATGACCGCACCATCGGCCTTCTCCCAATTCTTGCACTTGAGCAGTGCAGCAGCATAAACTGCTTCGGCGGCGGCATTAGCTGGATCGGCGGACCTCTCGGGTTTAGGAGGCTCTTTGCCGTCACCGATGCTGAGAAGGACGTCGGTGAGCTCGAGCCCCTTCACCTCGCGACTGAGGAGGTGCTTGTCGACACCATAGCGCCAAGCCTTGTAGTTGGAGCATGTACCGTCCGGCTCAAGATGAAGGAGCGGGATCGGGTTGGCGAGTGAAGTGGTTGAGTAAGCCATTGTCGGTGTGCAGCGCGGCACTTCTGGAAATTGGTCGACGAGAATTGCTGAAAATCACTCTGACGGCTTTATCAAACTGCCGCTAAGTAGGAAATGGCGTCAGCGAAAATTCGTTAAAACGCTGACTTGAAATTGAATCTAAGCCTATGTCTAACCCCGGACCCACACACCCCCCCACACACCCCCTGGCCCTGTCCCGCAGCTACACAGCTCCGCAACCAGCTCCGCAACCAGCTCCGCAACCAGCTCCGCAACCAGCTCCGCTCCGCTTCAACCTCTGTACCTGCTCTTGCTTGACGCGAGACGTTCGTGGAGGCGATTTCGCGAGGGGAGTTCGCCTATTCTGGCGGGGTCTGAGGGGAAACTCGAGAACGAGTTTTAAGAAATGGTCGAAATAGAGATTCGACCAAGGAGGAAATCGACGATGAGAAGCGTGAACACTTCAGAGATGAGAAATTCGACGAGGTCAAGCGCGATGGCGGTCGACGATGAGAGGCGCGACTGCAGAGTGGAGCACGTCGAAATTCCGACGACTTGAAACGAATGTCGCGACGATGAAGTGCGCGTAGCGCGGGCACGTTCAGATTAGGACCTTGATCCGCGTATGCGGATAGGTCGCTCTGACACCATGTAAGAAATAGAGTTGAAATGATTGATTAGGTAAGGAGCCCAAGGCTCTATAAGTACATGGCAAGGTGAGAGTGAATGGATGAAAGGGGAATTGGAGGGAATCCCCATTGGGATCTCCGGAATCTCCAATTGAGTAATTGAAGGTTGGGGGGATCACAATTTGGTGAGGTTGGGATTTGTGAGTACACCCCAACCCACCAGAACATTCATAACCTAAACTAGGATATAAAAGTACAAATACAAAAGTGGTATTTGCTGTCTATTTCTAACACTGTTGCCACCAATCCACTCAAGTGTAGGACCTCGCATCAGTCTCTCTGCGAGTCGGACGCGCTGATCGTCCCAGACCAGCGAGCTCCAACCGATGGCTACGAAGTAGATCTCAATCTTGATGATTCATCTGCGGACCTCGGAATTTCGATCACTCGGATCGAACGGCTCAGGTGGGCGCGGCTTCGGAGCCTCGAGTAAATTTTGTGACTGCTGCATCGTCGCCGTTATCGTTTTGTCCTGCGCGCCGGCGAGTCGAGCTACTTGCTCGAACTTGTTTTGCCAAGATTTGTTGTCGGCTCGCATCTTCTCCTGTGGGGCGGCGATGCGCACAAAGAGCTGCTGGGTAACTTCGGTATTGTCGAAGTTCGCCATTGTGCTCAAAACACGCGCAGAGGGGTAAACAAAAAAAAACCAGAGCAGGTGCTTACCAGAATCGGCGCCGAATTAGTCGCTCCCGGTGGTTTTTCTACGCCGGTCTTCCCGCTGCTACTTCATAGCTGAGGGCGGCCGAGTGAGAAAATGCACCCAACAGGAAGAGTGGGAGGAAGATCGTTAAGCAAGCGAGAGGAGACAGCCTTGCGAAGTGCCGGAAATATCGTGTGACTGAGACGATGGAGGATGAGAACAGCGGGCTGAGACAGTGCATGACAGGAGCATGGGAAGGCGGTGGAGTGTGGAGAAGGCTTGGGTGTATGTGCTGCCCAAGAAGGGTGACGTAGCTAAAACGGTGAAGACCGATTGGTTGCCGATGGTGGAGCGGCAACAAGACCGGCTTGTGAAGGCGATTCGCACAGCCCATGGGGGAGAGTTCCTGAGCAAAGACTTCTCAACTTGGCTGAAGAAGCAGGGCATAAGGTACTCTCTCACCATGCCCTACTCTCCTGCAATGAACGACATCGCCGAGCATGCGAATCGGACACTCACGGAGACGGCTCGGGGACTTCTCATTGAAGCCAGTTTACTTTTGGCCGGATGCGGTGCGGCATGCTTGTGTGGCCAAGAATAGAGCCTTGAATCATGTGGGAGAAGACCTCTGGGTGCCCTATGTGGAGTAGATTGGAAGGAAGCCGAAGGTTGATATGCTTCGGGTGTTCGGGTGCATGTGCATGGCACTTCGGCACAACATGTTAAAAATAGACTGCAAATACCACTTTTGTATTTGTACTTTTATATCCTAGTTTAGGTTGTGAATGTTCTAGTGGGTTGGGGTGTACTTACAAATCCCAACCTCACCCAATTGTGATCCCCCCAATCTCCAATTACCCAATTGGAGATTCCGGAGATCCCAATGGGGATTCCCTCCAATTCCCCCTTCATCCATTCTCTCTCACCTTGCCATGTACTTATAGAGCCTCGGGCTCCTTACCTAATCGATCATTTCAACTCTATTTCTTACATGGTATCAGAGCTACCTATCCGCACACGCGGATCAAGGCCCTAATCTGAACGTGCCCGCGCTACGCGCACTTTATCGCTGCGACAATCGTTTCGAGTCGTCGGAATTTCGACGTGCTCTACTCTGCAGTCGCGCCTCTCATCGTCGACCGCCTTCGCGCTGGACCTCGTTGAATTTCTCATCTCTGAAGCTTTCACGCTTCTCATCGTCGATTTCCTCATCGGTTCTCGTTGGTCGAATCTCCATTTCGACCATCTCTTAAAACTCGTTCTCGAGTTTCCCCTTAGACCCCGCCAGAATAGGCGAACTCCCCTCGCGAAATCGCCTCCACGAACGTCT
The DNA here is from genome assembly GCA_027943415.1 of Closterium sp. NIES-67. Classification (NCBI taxonomy): domain Eukaryota; kingdom Viridiplantae; phylum Streptophyta; class Zygnematophyceae; order Desmidiales; family Closteriaceae; genus Closterium; species Closterium sp. NIES-67. The sequence goes on along the minus strand of BQMB01000898.1, from coordinate 1,012,050 downwards.
CGCGTCAAATCAAGAGCAGGTACACAGGTTCAAGCGGAGCGGAGCTGGTTGCGGAGCTAGTTGCGGAGCTGGTTGCGGAGCTGGTTGCGGAGCTGTGTAGCTGCGGGACAGGGCCTCGGGGTGTGTGGGGGGTTGTGTGGGTCCAGGGTTAGATATAGGCTCAGATTCAGTTTCAAGTCGGCGTTTTAACGAATTTTCGCCGACGCCATTTCCTACTTAGCGGCATTTTGATACAGCCGTCAGAGTGATTTTCAGCAATTCTCGTCGACCAATTTCCAGAAGTGCCGCACTGCACACCGACAATGGCTTACTCAACCACTTCACTCGCCAACCCGATCCCGCTCCTTCATCTTGAGCCGGACGGTACATGCTCCAACTACAAGGCTTGGCGCTATGGTGTCGACAAGCACCTCCTCAGTCGCGAGGTGAAGGGGCTCGAGCTCACCGACGTCCTTCTCAGCATCGGTGACGGCAAAGAGCCTCCTAAACCCGAGAGGTCCGCCGATCCAGCTAATGCCGCCGCCGAAGCAGTTTATGCTGCTGCACTGCTCAAGTGCAAGAATTGGGAGAAGGCCGATGGTGCGGTCATTAGTGTCTTCATGGGCACCACTCCTCCCGAACTCGTCGAAACCTACCACAACTACCCGTCTGCCAACGCCATTTGGCTCTACCTCGAAGATCACTTCCTGAACAAGACTGCAGTGGGAGTTGCTATACTCATCCCCAGCATGTTCCAAGTGCGGCTCGAGGACTCGCCAGGGATGGCGGACTATGTCACCAAGGTGCAGTCCATTCATGGTGAACTCAAACAGTTGGGGATAGTCTTCCCCGAGTAAGCCCCTGCAGCCGCTCTCCTAGTCGGCCTCACTCCGTCATACGAAGTCACACGCAAGATGCTCTTGGGCCTTGCTCCTGCAGACCTCACATTTGCCAAGGTCTCATCCGCGCTCCTTTCTGCCGAAAAGGACAACAGCGCTCAAGCCAAGGCCAATGCAATCCGCGCTCTCGTGCCTCAAGCCTATGCCGCTTCGGCGCCATTCCAGCGCAACCGCTTCCCCCCGTGTCCCTATGTCATCAAGCGCGGCCCTCGTGCTGGCCAGGTGTGTGGCGGCACCAACCACGGCCTTGCCTCCAGCTTTAAAAAGAAGGATGACGAGTGGTATGCCGTCAATGGGACCGCCTTGAAGCCGCCAAGCTGGATGGTCAATCGTGCTCCTCGCCAAGTCAATCAAGTCGAAGCGCATGAATCCGTGCAGGCTGCTGTGGCTGCACGTGCTGATGTGCGCCTCAACATGTTGTTCCCTGGCACTGCCATAATTAATGAGACGATTTCGCAGTATCCTGGCTTACAAAGCACCTCAGCCACAATAGAGTTCACCCTCGACAGTGGGGCCACTCACACGGTTCTCAAGGAAGAACACTCCTTCAAGCCATACGAGACACCAATCCGTCTACTTGGAGCAGACTCCAGTTTCACAACACACGCCAAGGGCTCCTCCACAGTTCCGTGCCCAGCTTTTCCTTCGGGAAGTGTGACTGGCATGTGTGTTCCCACTCTACGCCACAATCTCATGGCCCAACACGAGCTCCAACGCGCAGCCGTCACCACGATCTTCCCAGCACACTCGGATCACTGTGACCTCTTCAACCCTAAGTCCAACAAGCTCCTAGCACACTTCACACTCAACAGTAGCAAGCTCTACACACTGCATTCACCTGCACCTCTCGCCGCCCTCTCCCAAGCGCAAGCTGCCAGCACCACTCCGTGTTCGTGTCGCAGCTTCGCCAACCCAACCATCCTCTACCACCATCGCTTGTGTCACCCCAACTTCCGTACACTTGCCGACATCGCTTCCAAGAAACTTCTTCTTGGCCTCCCGTTGGCGCTTCCTCCACAAACAGACTCACCTACACCCACTTGCCTGGACTGCACCAAGAGCAAGCTCACGCAGCAGCCGCACCCTTCCTCCCCATCCGTCGCAGCTGCTCCGCTGGACCTAGTGCTCATGGATGTCTGGGGCCCAGCTCCAGTCGCATCCCGAGGCGGTCATCGGTACTTTCTGACACTAGTCGATGACCACTCGCGGTATGTTTCTGTGCACCTCCTGCATACCAAGGCGGAGGCACCTGATGTCATCATGGCATGGGTGCGCCAGGCTCAAGTCACGTTCGGCACTCCTCTGAAGTGCCTCCATTCTGATGGCGGGGGAGAATTTCGCAATGGCAAACTCGATAACTTCTGTGCGGCCCAAGGGATTTGGCAAACCTTCACGCTCCCCGAAAGCCCGCAGCAGAACGGCATTGCACAGAGCCGCAACCACACCTTGGTTCAGATCGCTCGCTGCCTCCTCAGTCACGCCAACGCACCACGGTCACTCTGGGGATATGCCCTCTTCCATGCGGCACTCCTCTACAATCTTTATCCGCATCCCCACCGGCCCGACACCACACCTACCGCTCTCTGGCTTGGGTTATCGCCTTCCGCCCGCTCTCTACGCGTCTGGGGGTGTACCGCGTATGTGTTGCTAAGCCCCCACATGCGCAGGAAGCAAGGTGGCAAGCTTGGTCCCAAAACCCAGACCTGCATGTACCTGGGGCACAACTCTGACTCCCAAGACTACTTATTCCTCAACCCAATCACCACACAACTGATTCGCAGCCGTGATCTCGTCTTCAATGGGACACGCCCATTCCACTCTGCGACCACGGGCCAGCATCCTCCACCTCCCCCGACGCTTATTTGGGCAGACTTCGATGCCCCACCTCTGGCCGCTGCCCCTTCTCCAGGACCTTCTCCGTCCGGCGTGTCTCACCCGGCCTCCCCAGTATCCTCCGCAGCGTCACCTCCTCCTGCTCCGCCTTCCCCGCGCGTCGAGCCCGGCTCACCAGTCTCCTATCGGAGGCGCCCAGTCCCTCCGGTCCCACCGCAGCCGTCTTCGTCTTTAGTCGCACTCGTTCCAAGGGACCGGCTCCGCCTCTCGCCTGGGGACCAGCCGCCTTCTCCATCCGGTGTTCGGTTACCCCGCCTCCTCCTGCCAGGGGTGATGTCCTTTCCATCCGTATTCCCCCCCGTGCACTTCTGGAGGACAGGCATGAGGAGCTGTTTGACCTTCACGCGGTCTGCCAATTTCTCTCTCACATCTTCCCGGACACTACTGACTGCCCTTCCCTCAACTTCACCGAAAACCCGACCATTCCGACTCCTCGCACAAAAGAGGAAGCTCTCTCGGGGCCTTATAAGAAGGAGTGGAAGGCAGCAATGGATGTGGAGAACGAGGCGTTCATTCGCAACAACAGCTTTGACGATGTTGTTCCCCCTTCCGGTGTTAACATCGTCGGCGGAAAATGGATCTTCCGAGTAAAACAACTCCTAGGCGAAGCTCCACTGTTCAAGGCATGATACGTGGCGAAGGGTTTCACCCAGAAGGAGTATCTCGACTTCTTCGAAACCTTCTCGCCCACGGCCAAGCTTCCGAGTGTGCGCGCTCTTCTTGATGTAGCCGCTCGCGGCAACCTCGAGATCAAGTCCATGGACGCCTCCTCCGCCTTTCTCCAAGGCCAGCTCAAGGAGGATGTTCACATGGAACGCCCACCGGGGTTTCCAGGCACTTACCCTGCCAACACAGTGTGGAAGCTGAAGCGCCCAGTGTATGGCCTCAAGCAGGCTCCTCGTGAGTGGCATAATAAGGTGAAGGAATTCCTCCTCGCACTTGACTTCCATCCCTCTGCCTCAGATTCCAGTCTCTTCGTTCGTCACTCCGGGTACTGCTTCACTCTTGGTAGCGGAGTCATCAGCTGGCGCTCCACTCGGTCCTCTGCAGTCTCCCTGTCGTCCTGCGAGACATGAGCAACGAGGCGAGGAATTCCTCTGGGAGGAGAGGCCGTCGAGGAGATGGTAGATCTGGAGGTCGGAGAAGAGAGTAGTCTGCCGAGCCTCCAGGTGGGATGCAAGGTCTAGGAGGCAACTGGTGTAGTCAACGGCGCGAGCACTATTCTCAATCATGATGCTGAAGTATTCTTTGAAAAGTAGGCTGGCAGCATTGAAGTCAGTACGCTCGAACATTGCCTCAAGCTCGAGCCAAATCTGGTGGGAGCTGATGCACACGTATGAAAGTTGTGCACGAGCGCCAATGGGGCAGCGAGGAGGAGGGCACCAATAGCACGACTCTCCGTCTCGAGCCAAGTGCGACGACATTCAGCAAATCGAGCAGAGTCGGCAGCTTTAGAGGCAATGGTTGCGGCATGCTGTGTGCTTAGGGCGGTGAAGCGCTTGTGTTTTTCTAGAGCGATGCACGCAATCACTGTGGAGGACGAAGAATTCGTGACGCTGAGTGATAACGAGCAGCTTAGCTTCAGCGATGTTGGCACGAGGGCTGGTGACAACGGGTACCATGGGGGGGCGGGTTTCTCCCTGGGATGGGGTAGGAGGGGAGGGGAGGGGGTCGCCAGGGTGAGGTGGCAGATCTGCAAGGTCACCCTCCAGGAGACCAAACATGATGTCCATGAGACCAAATGGCATGACGTATGCGCTACAGAGGACAGGGTGGAGGCTGTGGACGAAGGAATACCAGTTGGTTGCAGAGTTGTCGGCAATGTGCATGGGGGAAATGCTGCCATTGGTGGCGAAGAGCGTGAGGAATGTGATGTAAAGTTTACCTGCTGTGGCCAGGAGTGAGCGACAGGGGTTGGACCTGTGGTGGCTAAAGGAGGAGGAGGGGGAACGAGGGCGGCTGCGGCTTCTGTTGTTGCTGCTCTGGCCACTGCCGCTGCTCCTGCAGCCACTCCTCCATATTATGCTGCGACTCCTGCGGCGGCTGCTGCTGCTCCGCTGGTTGCTGCTGTTCCTCAGGCTGCTGCTGCTGTTCCGGCTGGCACCACTGGTGCTGCTCCTCCGGCTGCTGCTACACCTGCGTCTGAAACCATGGACATGTGGCAATGAGCTGGCGCAGGTGAGGAGGTGAGCAGGGAAGCGCGTGCATGGGGCAGACGGTTCGTGCGGGCTACGGGGCGGGTAGTGAGCACAAGCGGGCGACAAGTGGGCAGAGCGGGGATATGGCAGCCAGGACTGCTAGCGGCGGCGAAGTGACAAGTAGTGGCTAGGAGGGTAGCGGCAGCGGCGAAGTGGTGGGCGGCAGCCAGGAGGCTAGCTGTCGCAAAGTGAAGGGCAGCAGCTAGAGAACATTGGTGAAAGGTGGCTTTCTGTATATGAAATTAGGACTTGGTAGAAATTTCATCAGCACTTCGGAATGTTATCCAGGAAAGTGCAAGACTTTCGAAAAGCGATATCCGTGAATCTTATTAGTGAAACAATCTTAAAAACGACGACGTTGAACTTACGTCATATTTAATATGAGTGTTAAATCACCTGATTCCGACAACCAGTGCATTTGGCGCACTGGGGCTATTTGAAAATGCTCTCAACCAAGAACTAGTGGCGGCGAGAATGAGGGGCGGCGGCTAGAAGACTAGCGGCATCGATGGAGGGGACAGCAATTAGGTGCACGTCGAAAGTGGGTTGGGGGGGGGGGGGGGGGGGGGGGGGAGCATGGGGAAGGATGGGGTGTAAAATTTGACGTGAGCCAAATGTGAAAGGGAAAGCGGATTGGGCCAAATGTGATTGACCATCAGTGGGAGGTGCTCTAATGTGCTTGATCAACCCATTTCTGGTGATCCCAAAATTCTGGGGGGGCTCCAACCACAATTGGGTTGGATCGGTACCCCAACACAGGTGTACACCCAACTTGGGGTAGTGAAAGGAATTCATAATTCGTTACTAAAGCACGCTATAGCAAGGAACACAAGCAGCTCGCGAAAGCAGCCTCGGTTCTTAGTTCTCCCGCCGAACCACCCCTGCCAACCTATTCGGCCCCGCATCTGTTACTGAGGCGCCCCAAACAGATTTCGCCCCCGACGCCCTCGGGACTCTCGAGCCTTGACTGGACCATTCTCAATTCTAGATCACAACATAATAAATATGGCTTCATTTATAGGAAATTGTGTTAGTCACGTTCCCTTATCAAATTCTACGCTGTACTCTGGAATTATTTCATAACAGATGTACGCAAGGTACACAAGTAGCGTAGCATGGTATGTACTAGTTTTTCTATCCTATCCATTGAGTTTACCCTTCTGTAGAATATAATTGTCATGTGTATAGCCACGCGAGGCTATTGGCTTTAAGGAATTACCACAGGATTACACTAGAAGATCCATGATGCCATTCCAGCGAGGCGGTGGTGTGCACGCACGGACTTGACCTCGTACTCGATTCATCGTTTAAATCACAGCCAAGGAAACTGCTCAACTGTTTATTGTCAACGTCATCCGACTGCACGGACTGCCCACCGCCATCATTTCCCACCGTGACACAACGTTCACATCGATTTTCTAGCGCCACTTGTGGGAACAATTTGGTACCAAACTACAGTTTTCCTCCACCTACCACCCACCGACTGACGGGCAGACCGAAAGAGTCAACCAAACCATGGAACAACTCATTCGTACTACCTCTACAGACCCACAGACCTGGGAGAAATCCCTCCCACTACTACAGTTCACATATAACAACGCGCAATCAGCCACCCCGAACATCGAGACCCCAGTACCCTGATCCCAATGTTTTGCCGAAGACATACTCGCCGCCTGAGATAAAGCAGCCGAGGCTATCCGCAAGGCCAACTTCGTCCGCAAGCCGACAAGCAGATCACCGCCGCCGTGACGTCACCTACAAAGTGGGCGACCTCGTTTTTCTCGAAACTCACATTTTGCGTCTGCCGATTCCGAACAAGCTCCGTCCCCGCTAATGGACGTACTCCGGACCCTTTCACGCTGTACTCCGAACATTCCGAACAAGCTCCGTCATGCTGTACTCCGTCCCCGGTGAATTGTGTTAGTCACGTTCCCTTTCACGTGACTCAACTTGTGACACCTATCACAGTCCACCTACGCCTCCCAGCAGATTGGCGTCACCACCCGGCTTTCCACATCAGCCTCCTGCGGCCATATGATCTTCGAACTTGGCACGTCAGCTCTATGTCCCGCAGCTGGCACCTCTTCAAGAACCCCTCAAGATTCTCGGTCATCGCGTCACCACGCAGCAGAACCGTTGGATGGTTGATTTCTTGATTTGCTGGCGTGATCGGACATCTGAAGATGACAGTCAGGCGCCCTTCGCCGACATAGAATCACATCCAACTCACAGTGTATTATGAGCAACGGAATGTTTCCGATGTTCGAGGCCTCGTTTAGGAGGGGGGGATAGTGTAAGGAATTTCCATTCCTTGCTGCGTCATTCGCTAGCGAGTACACCCGAACGCGTTGACTCATCACGTTCGGTCCCATTTGTCAGCCCAACCCCCTGCCGAGTCGTGACCTGAACTGTCTACATTGCCGAACCTACCTATGTCCCGACGTTATCGCCCGTCAGTCCTACCTATATAACCTCGTGCCTTCATTGCAATAGCGAGCTTGTATTCTCACATTATTATTCATTGAGACATCCTATTTCATAGCATGAGGCTTTCATTTTATTTTAGTCGAAGATTCGGTGGCCGGGCATGCCGCAAAAACCGCACGTGAAGTTGGTGCTTTTCCGACATCGCTGCCCCTTGAATTATCGATCTCCATCAGGTCGGAGAACGTCTGGTTCCGAGATATTGCTGTCACAAGATCGAATTGGTCGAGGAAAAGTTGCACTATCGATTAATACAAGGCGCTTTTAAACTTCCAAGGTACATCAGGTAACCAGGTTTATCCTATCCAAATAGAATGGACCCTTCTAGAAATAGAATCACCCTACGTATAGCCACGTAAGGCTATTGGCTTTAAGGGAATAAAGGAGGATTACACTAGATAGAGTGCACCAATACATCCCGAGCCTGGTCCGTGATATAATTTTAATAATAGGATAAACCAAAAGGACAATGGGAAACGGACAAACGTTACCCATATCAGATTCAGGGAACCAGCTATCCTCAGAAGGATCATAACCCTTCAACGGATGAGAAGCTCCAAGGTGCCATTCCGACGATGGCGGTGTGCAAGCACGGACTCGACCTCGTACTCGGGTTCATCATGGACAAGGACGAGCGGCGGCGGTGGCGGTTGGCATCCGGTGAAGACCGTCTTGGGATCACTGTAGGGCTTCAGAAGTTGGACATGAAAGGCGTTGTGAATCTTCCAGGTAGCTGGCAGGCGTAAGTGGAAGCTAACAGGGGTGACCTGTGCTTCGACGAAAAAGGGATGAAGCTTGGATGAGAGATGGCTGATGTCGACTTGCGGGTGTCGAGTAGAACCCGGTCTCCTACGGTGATGGTGTGGTCAGTGCGGTGGCGATCGGCCTGGCGCTTGTGGGCCCGATCCCAAAGCTGATGCATGGTCGTCATGAAGTCATGTGCAGGTTGAACTGTGGCTGGTGCTGGTGGTTTTTGTGGTGTGAACGGGTTGTGTCTGTAACAGAGGAAGAACAGCATCTGTCCAGGAGCAGCGTGAGTGGCGTTGTTGTAGGCAAACTCCAGGACGGGTACATGCAAGTTCCATTTTGAGATCTCGTCCTTCCAGGCTGCGCGGAGGAGTTGCTCTACAATTTGGTTGAGTCGCTCGGTCTGTCCATCTGTCTGTGCATGGTAGGCAAATGACATGGCGAGTTTGGTTGTCGACGACGACGAGGATTGCGTCATGACAGCTTGTGGTAGTTGGTAACCCGGTTATGAATTCTAGGCTAACCAGTTGCCATAGTTGTTCTAGGACAGGAAGAGGTTGTGGCATTCCTGCTTTTTTCTGCTTGCTGCTCTTCATCCGCTGACATGTGTCGCACGAGGTGACGAATTTCTGTACGTCGTTTGCCACGTGGGATCAGGAGTAGTGGTTAGCAATACCGGTGAGTGTCTTGTTGCTACCGAAGTGTCCCGCGTATAGGACATCGTGGTATTCTTCGAGTAGTAACTGGCGCAAAGACGGGTAATTGGGTACCCAGATTTTCATTGATCCTTTCCGGTACGCGATGTCACTACTCCACTGTAACAGGTATCCCTTTTCTGCCAAGGGTTTATGGTGTACCCATGTCACATGTCCAGGATTTAGCGGAAGCTTGAATGATACTAATCAAGAATTGAATGTCTACAAGCAAAGACACGATCCTATTTATACATACGAGAACTCTAGGGAAGGGTTACTCTTCTAAGAGAGTTCTAAAAATGAGTGGAATCGTCCGTAGGAACACCACATAGAAGCACGGTAGGGATTCTAGAGATACGGTGACGGTGACAGAACACTCCACGCAATAGAAAATGTGTCACGCAAGGAAAGTCCGAAACACTCCGTAACACAAGTGATATATATGAAATATATCAATGTGTAGGAAAAAGTCTAGGGATTCACAGAAAAGGAAAAACACACAAAATGACACACAAGTAAATAGCAAATACGCAAGTGGATGTGCTCAAGGATTCGGCAAGCCTCATCCTCTCAAACCCGTGTCTCAAGAGTCCCTTGAGCAGCGGGTTCATCCCTTTGACATGGATAGCGACAACGTGTGCAGGCCGGCTGAGAGCGCCTACTTTGTTTTTTTGGCCGGGCTTGTACACGATGTTGTAGTGGAAGTGCGTCTTGAAGAAGTCAATCCACCGGACCTGCCGCCTGGAGAGGTTTGGATGTGTTTTCAATTATTTCAGGCTACAGAGGTCGGTGCAGACGATTGATTTTTGTCCTTCGAGATAACATTTTGCATGTTTTGAAGGCGATGGTAACGGCAAGGGCCTCTTTGTCGTGCATTGGGTAAATTTAGTTCTGCCCCATGCAATTTCTTGCTGAGGTAGGCAATGGGTTGCAATCCGTTCCCCTAGTCTTGCATCAAAACAGCTCCTACCGCTTGGTCGCTAGCGTCAGCTTCGATAACGTAGTCGCATTCGGGGTCTGGCAAGATGAGAACAGGTGCGGACGTAAGTACTTGTTTCAGCTGCTCCATGGCTTCCTGATGTTTTGATTCCCATTGATAGGGCGTGCTCTTTATCAGCAGATTCATGAATGGTGTTGCGATTTTCGCATATTGTGGCACGAACCTGTTGTAATAGTTGGCAAAGCCTAGGAACTGCTGCAACTCCTTCACGTTCTCGGGTGTCTTCTACGTGCATACGGTTTCGATATTCTTGGGTTCTACCTGAACTCTTTGAGCGCTCACAATGTGTCTTAGGAATTAGACCTTCTTGAGGGCGAATTCGCTCTTGGATAATTTGACGTAGAATCATTGTCGTCAAAGAATGTTGAAGACGCCTCGCAGGTGTTCGACGTGCTGCTGCATGTCGCGCGAGTAGATGAGAATGTCGTCCAGATACACCACCACGCATTCGTCCAGGAGTGGGCATAGAATGTGGTTCATTTCGGCTTGGAGCGGTGCCGGTGCGTTGGTGAATCGGAACGGCATTACCAGATACGCGAACGACCCGTACCGAGTTTCGAAGGCAGTTTTGTGGATGGAATTGTCCGCCATTCTTACAATATATGCCATTATCCGGACCACAGATCCAGCTTGGAAAATACCGCGGCTCCCCGAAGCTGATCAAGCAGGTCGGCAACCATTGGTGATTCCCGTTTTTGTATTCTGATTGGCCGAAGAATTTCCACCACTGTTGCGCGCCGGATACTCTGCACGTGCGGCTTTCATGTTATTACAGTCAAAGATTCGATGGCCTGGCACCCCGCAAAAACCACACGTGAAGTTGGTGTTTTTCTGACTTGGCTGCTAGTCGAACCTATCGATTTCCATCGGATCGGCGAACGTGGGGTGAGCCGAGCGGTCGTCTTGTCGCCTACTGCCAACGTGCACCCGTCATGTTTCGGCGTTGACCATGCCAAACCGCTCCGCTACCGAAACGACGCCACTGAAGCTCGTGTAATTTGTCACTGCTACCTGTCGTTTGACTACGGTCTTCAACCCGGCCAGATACGACAGTACTTTTTCCCCTTTGGTCAGGTCAGGAATGCGGTTATAAAATTCTTCCATCAGTTGCGTTACTGTGCTACACTTCCGGACTGTCGATGGCGATGAGTGTTTTCCCGGGCAAGGAAACTCGAATTTATCGGCTCAAAACGTTTCAGCAGGTCGATTCGGAACTGCTGCCACGTGGCTTCTCTGCGGATGAAGGTACTGTTTGTAAGAAATAGAGTTGAAATGATTGATTAGGTAAGGAGCCCAAGGCTCTATAAGTACATGGCAAGGTGAGAGTGAATGGATGAAGGGGGAATTGGAGGGAATCCCCATTGGGATCTCCGGAATCTCCAATTGGGTAATTGGAGATTGGGGGGATCAAAATTGGGTGAGGTTGAGGATTGTGAGTACACCCCAACCCACCAGAACATTCATAACCTAAACTAGGATATAAAAGTACAAATACAAAAGTGGTATTTGCTGTCTATTTCTAACACACCCCCATAGACTGCAAACCCGGTCAAGGAGCACATAGCCCCATGGAACGGAGAAGGCGATGGTGGTCAGCCTTGCCGAGAGCCTTGGTAAAGAGGTTGGCGAGGTTGCAATCTGAGGCGATGTACCGTACCGCCAGCTGGTCACTCTGAACAAGATCTCAGATGAAGAAATGACGAAGTTCGATGTGCTTGGTGCGAGAGTGGAACACAGGATCCTTGGTGAGGTGAATGGCACTCTGGTTGTCACACCACAGGGTGGGCGACTGCTTGGGGTAGCCTAACTCAGCGAGGAGAAAGGAGAGCCAGCGTGCCTCTTGAGCAGCCATTGTGCCCGCGTGCTCACCTTGACACGCGGCTCAGTCGCACGCCTCCCTTGACACCAAGATCCACTGGAACATTGATGCTGAGGCTTGCCTCATCTTAAACCCCCCCTACACACTCAATCCCATGCAGTCCCAGACCCCCCCAGCTCTCAGCCTCACAGCCACGCCGTGGTAGTTGCTCATGTAGCGGCCGAGCCCATGGGGATGGAGGTGATAGTGGTGGATGTGGAGCTAGCAGTGGTGGTGGTGGCACTTGCGGCACGCCTCGGCGCTAGTCTGCCAGGATGTCAAAACTCTTCCCTCTTTCCTTAGCACAACCCGCCCCTCCTCCTGTTACGTCACCAATTATGCAGGCACCTCCACTCCCCCCCCTCCCCTCCCTCCTGACCCGCCTCCCCCCCTCTCAACCCCCTCCCCATGCTCATGTCGCGCATTGTCCCACCCCGCTGTTCTTATCCATCATTGCCTTGGTCACATGAACTCCCTCGCACTTTGCAAACCTGTCTCCTCCCACTTGCTTGACGGCCCTCCCCCACACTTCCTCCCCTCCAGTCCTCTCCCGCTCCCCCACGCACCATATGCGTTCGTGGCTAGCTTAAACAGCAGCCACACCCTAGTCATCCTTCCTTTGCTGCAGCCCCCCCTTGACCTCATCCACAAAGACCTCTGCGGTCCTAACCCTTCCCCTTCCCACCAAGGTTCTTGTTGGTTGGAGAAGGCTATGAGCAGAAGATTTGACAGCTCCTTAGAAACTCGCGACCTTCGAAAAGCTATATCCGAAGATTGAATCCATGAAACACTGTAAAAATCAGATATTTTGTTGCTTGCAGCATCAGCTTTCCAATGCAAGTTGAACTACTTGATTCCGTAGCCTACCAAGTGAGCTATGGCATTTGGCGCACTGGGGGGTAATCTGCCTTAGGAGAAGTTGACAGTTCTCAAAGTCACAATCATTGAAGGTTACAAGTTCAAAGACATGATGGAAAAACATAGAAGCACAGTTTGGAAAGTGGGGTAGGAAGGGAAGGATGAGAGGGAAGGACCCTGAAGGCCCTTGGTCAAGAACATGACAAGAGTCAATTTCTTGACACCCCATCTTCAGGTTCAACCAGTCTGGCCAGACAAAATTCACACTGTGCTAGGTGAGGACAAAATTCCCACACATGCTGGTCCCTCCTCATTATAAGGCTCTCCAACCTTGGTGTAGCAGCTGCCAAGGACTTCCAATAAGTTGTAACAATCCATCAAACGTTTCTTTGTAACTTCTTCATATGTGCTCCGATTCCAGCAATTCTTGGCTCGTTGGAATGTGCTCGATGTCATGCACAATCCAAGCGCATCTGCACAAGCACAAGATGAATATGCAAAGACATGCAAACCCAACAAACCACACAAATAGCATAGCACACGAAACACATGCAAACGAAATGATGCGAACAGATGACAGGATGACGTGCAAACGAATATGCACCAACAGTTCTAACCTCAGCTTTGATAGGAGTGATGCTAAGAGTTAACTTTGGTACTTACCATTAATGAAACACTTTACTGTAGCATTGGTAGACACAAAAGGTGCAATGCTTAGCCTTGGCTTTGGTTCTAACCGCTTGTGCGATGCATAACCTAAGCCTTGTCATTTACCACCGCTGCAAAACTTAACCCGAACTCTGGTAATACAATTTGTGCAATGCTTAGTCTGGTGCTTGCCTCGGAAGACGTTTAGCCTTATTGTTGGTACTTACCAGTGGAGCACTGTTTTTGACTTAGGTATGGTACCTCCACAAGTGCGACGTTCAGCCTTAGCTTTGGTACATACCAAATGAGTGATTCTTAGATTTAGCTTTGGAACTTACCACGGTACGATTCTAAGCTTAGATAAAGTTCTTGCCACTGATGGAACGCTTACCAACAGTTTCTGGTCTGGTACAAACCCTTTATTTAAGTACATGCTTAGCCTCGGCTTTGGTACTTACCACTGGTGCGACGCTTAGCCTTGACAAAGGTACTTACTACTGGTGCTTGGTTTTGGTGGTTACCATTGGTGTGATGCTTAACCTTAGATTTTTTGCAACCCATTAGATGTTTGACTTACATTGGCTACTTACTGTTGGGTCTGAAAAAAACTACTTTGTCCAGGCACTTAACCCAAGGCTTCTTAAAGCCCAGGTTCCAAATTAGTTAGTGTGGCCATCAAACTGGGCCCAATTTGATGTGGTTCGGGTTGGTAATCCAATTCTCCCTGACCCAGACCACAAAGTTGGTAGGTGAAGTCGCCCAAAGTGGGGGCAATCTTCTGCCGAGGAACGAGCTTCCTACGCCACCAACCTAGTTAGCCCAAACATGGTATTACGTTGGGCCCAATTTCATGAAGATTTGGGACACCACGGTTCCCTGATTCTGACGTGCCTACCAAAGCTGCGTTAGAGTTAGAAGTAACTAGTCGTGCACCATACCCAACGATCAAAGATAGGGAGGCGCACCAAGAAAACACAGCAATTGCAGTGAGCAAGAAAAGCCAACAAGATGTGACATGAGCGAGACGACGACAGGACAGAGGTGACCGTGCAGGCCTTACGTATGTAGCCAAGGACGACAAAATCGTGTGGTACAGTAAAATAAAGGGGGCACGAGCGGAGAGGGACAACGCGGGAGGCGAGAGGTGCGGCAAGAGGAGAGCGACGGCGCGGGAGGCGAGAGGTGCGGCAAGGGGAGAGGGACGACACGGGAGGCGAGAGGTGCGGCAAGAGGAGAGGGACGACATAGGAGGCAAGAGGTATGGCGAGAGGATAGCGATGGTGCAGGAGGCGAGAGGTGTGGCGCGCAGAGAGGGACGATGGGGGAGGCGAGAGGTAAGGCGAGAGGAGAGGGACGACGCGGGAGGCGAGGGGTGCGGCAAGTGGAGAGAGATGATGCGGGAGGCGAGAGGTGCGGCAAGAGGAGTGGGACGGCTCGGGAGGCGAGAGTTGCGGCGAAAGGAGAGGGACAATGCGGGAGGCGAGAGGTGTGGCAAGAGGAGAGGGACGACGCGGGAGGCGAGAGGTGCGGCATGAGGAGAGGGACGACGCGGGAGGCGAGAGGTGCAGCGAGAAGAGCAGGACGACGCGAGAGGCAAGAGGTGCAAAGAGAGGAGAGGGACGACGAGGGAGGAGAGAGGTAAGGCGAGAGGAGAGGAACGACGCGGGAGGCGAGAGGTGTGGCAAGAGAAGAGGGACGGCGCGGGGGGCAAGAGGTGCGGCGAGAGAAGAGCGATAGTGCGGGAGGGGAGAGGTAAGGCGAGAGGAGGGGGACGACACAGGAGGCGAGAGGTGCGGTGAGAGGAGAGCGACAGTGCAGGAGGGGAGAGGTAAGGCAAGAGGAGAGGGACAACGCGGGAGGGGTGAGGCGGACGTGGAGAGAGGGACGACGCGGGAGGAGAATGGTGGGGCGAGAGGAGAGGGACGATGCGGGAGAGGAGAGGTGCGGCTGCCAGAGATGACGTGGGTGGGGAGAGGTGTGGCGAGAGGAGATGGATGACGCAAGGGGGGGGATAGATGCAAAGGGTGAGAGGGGAGGATAGGGTGGTAAGTGCACAGGGACAGAGGTGCAGCATGGAGGGCTAGTGCATGGGGTGAGAGGGAACAGCGGGGTGGTTAGTGCACCGGGTGTGAGAGTACGACCCCGTTACACTTCTTTCTCATTTCCATCTTCGTCCTCTATCTCATTCTTCTTTTTATCCCGATTCCTTTGATCCTTATCTCTTCCCATTTGGTTTCCTATTCCTCCTTTCTCATTATCCTTTAGGTTATCCTATTATTATAATTATATAACGACCAGGCTCGGGATGTACTTGCGTGCTATATCTAGTGTAATCCTGGCGTAATCCCTTAAAGCCAATAGCATCGCGTGGCTATACGCGGGGTTATTCTATTTCTAGACACCCCTATTCCCTCGGGATAGGATAAACCTGGTTACATGATGTACCTCGGAAATATAAAAGGCCTTGTATCAATCGATAGTGCAACTTTTCCATAACACATTCGATCCTATGACACTTGGAAATCAGAGCTTTTCTCACTCAGCCACACTCAGCTAAACAGTAGCGGCGGGAGAACCTGCCTCGCAAAACCGCCGGGGGCGACTTATTCGGCGCCGATTCTGGTAAGCACCAGCTCCGCGTTTTTTGAACAGGATGGCGAACTTCGACAACGCCGAGGTTACCCAGCAGCTGTTCGTGAGCATCGTCGCCCTTCAGCAGGAGATGCGAGCCGATCGTGAAGCTTGACGAAACGAGTTCCAGCGCGTAACTCGACTCGCCGGAGCACAGCACGAAATGACAACAGCGGCAACGCAGCAGTCGCAGCAGTTTCTCGAGGCTCCGAAACCGCGCCCATCTGAGCCGTTCGATTCGAGCGATCAAAATTCTGGCGTCCGCAGATGGCTTGCCTGCATGGAGATCTACTTCGCAGCCTTTGAATGGAGCTCGCCAGTCTGGGACGGTAAACGCGTTCGACTCGCGGCGACACTGATACGAGGGCCGGCACTCAAGTGGATCGGCGGCAACAATACTTTTATCCACTGCGAAGCCAGGTGGCACCAGTTCCGCACCGACCTGCTGAAACGTTTCGAGCCGATAAATTCGGGTTTCCTTGCCCGGGAAAAAAATCATTGCCATCCACATTTCGGGAGTGTAGCACAGTACACGCAACAGATGGAAGAATTTTATAACCGCATTTCCGACCTGACCGAAGGGGAAAAGGTACAGTCGTATCTCGCCAGGCTGAAGACCGAAGTCAAACGACAGGTAGCAGCGACAAATTACGCGAGCTACACTGACATCGTGTCAGCAGCGGAGCGGTTTGACATGGTCAACACCGGAACACAACAGGCGCACGTCGGCAGTACGCGATTGGGCGACCGCTCGGCTTACCCCATGTTCGCCGACCCGATGGAAATCGACAGGTTCGACGGGCGGCCTTGTCCAAAAAACACCAACTACACATGTGATTTTTGCGGGGTGCAGGGCCATCGAATCTTCGACTGCAACAAAATGAAAGCCACATGAGCAGAGGATCGGGCATGCAATAGTAGCGGAAATTCTTTGGTCAATCAAAAGTAAAAAAACAGGATTCGCCAGTAATTGTGGATCTAGCTGGCGAAAAAAAGAAAATATTTGAAAACGGCCACGGGATTCCAGGAAAATCAACTTGAACAAAGCTGATTCCAAGCGAACAGGAGGAAATTATGGGGGAAAGTCTCCACCCCACGACCAGTCTTCACCAGGGAAAATCGCCGAGAAAAAATCTGACTCCACGAAAAAAGACTCTGCTGAGACGGGGAAACTCCGAGAAGACCTAAGAAATTATAAGGATTCATTCAAGTTATCTTATAAGGATGCTTCAATGAAAACTCATGATCTCAAAGGGCTAGAGCCTTGGAAAAGTTTTGGGAGGGACTCCAGAAGAAGCAGAAAATTGTGGAAATTGTACTGGTACCGAAGAACTTGGGGACAAAATTAAGGAGTGTGGAAAGAAGCCGACCTTTCCAGGGAATCAATGTCCTCTCCCAACACCAGCCCACAACGAGTACCCCTTCCCCAGGGAAGACGTCCGTGGAGCTAAAGCAACTCAAGAGGAAGCTGGGGGTCTATAAAAAGCTGCGAAAACCACGAACTCCTTCTTTGGATGTATCCAGTTCAGCAAATTTGGCATCAACGACACACACAGTCATCACGAAAACTCAGGACCTTGAGGAAGAGCCTTTTCTCCAAGCAGCCTCGACCAGCTGCTAGCCCAAGAGTAGATAGCAAGGAAAACGTGTGTATGGAATATTGGGATGTACCCTATGATCCAATTAGTGAAAGTATCTTTGGGTACTTAAAGCAACGCCTGCCCCACGTGCTCGA
Organism: Closterium sp. NIES-67; assembly: GCA_027943415.1. Taxonomy (NCBI): domain Eukaryota; kingdom Viridiplantae; phylum Streptophyta; class Zygnematophyceae; order Desmidiales; family Closteriaceae; genus Closterium; species Closterium sp. NIES-67. The sequence continues at coordinate 994,425 of BQMB01000898.1, read as the reverse complement.
GGTCATCTGCAAAAGGCAACGGCTCCAAGCACACGTGGACAGCAGAGCATCACACACCGTATGCGACAAAGCAGTAATGACCCGATATCAGGAAGAGTACAAGCCTTCAACATTCTCTGCAACGATGGTGGACGGGAGCAAGATACCAGTGTACGGCGACGCAGTGTTACACCTACAAATCGGACCACTGCGCTCAAAACCTGCACTCCCCATCACCAGCATAAAAGAGCTTGACTTGATCTTTGGGCAAACTTTCTAAAAATATTCAACATCGAGATTTACACGGCAAATGGTACCGCAAGCATCTGTAAGAAATAGAGCTGAAATGATTGATTAGGTAAGGAGCCCACGGCTCTATAAGTACATGGCAAGGTAAGGGAGAATGGATGAAGGGGGAATCGGAGGGAATCCCCATTGGGATCTCCGGAATCTCCAATTGGGTAATTGGAGATTGGGGGGATCACAATTGGGTGAGGTTGGGATTTGTGAGTACACCCCAACCCACTAGAACATTCCTAACCTAAACTAGGATATAAAAGTACAAATACAAAAGTAGGATTTGCATCTATTTCTAACACACCCCCATAGACTGGAAAACCCGGTCAAGGAGCACATAGCCCCATGGAACGAAGAAGGCGATGGTGGTCAGCCTTGCCAAAAGCCTTGGTAAAGAGGTCGGCGAGGTTGCAATCTGAGGCGATGTACCGTACCGTCAGCTGGTCACTCTAAACAAGATCTCGGATGAAGAAATGACGAAGTTCAATGTGCTTGGTGCGAGAGTGGAACACAGGATCCTTGGTGAGGTGAATGGCACTCTGGTTGTCACACCACAGGGTGGGCGACTGCTGGGTGTAGCCTAACTCAGCGAGGAGAAAGGAGAGCCAGCGTGCCTCTTGAGCAGCCATTGTGCCTGCGTAGAGCTCGGCCTCGCAGGAGGACATGGAGACTGCAGAGGACCGAGTGGAGCGCCAGCTGATGACTCCGCTACCAAGAGTGAAGCAGTACCCTTGGAAGGAGTGTCTGTCAGTCTGGTCATCGGCCCATGAGGAGTCTGTGTATCCCTCGAGCTTGACAAGAGAGGTACCACCGAGAGTGAGGATGTGAGACTTGGTGGCTTGTAGATAGCGGAGGACCCTCTTGGCTGCAGACCAATGCGAGGTAGTGTAGCATCCGGGGGAGACGTACCAAGAGAGGACATTAACCGGATAAGCCAAGTCTGGTCGAGTGCACATCATGGCATACATGAGTGAACCGACTAGCTCAGGGTACGGGTCCTTGCAGGTGTCAGGAGAAGGAACCGGAGGGGCCGTGAGCTGATGCTGTAGTGGGAGAGGAGTTGAGACAGAGTTACTGGAGTCCATGTCGAACCGCTTGAGAAGGTTGTCGATGTAGGACTCATGGGAGAGGGGGATCGTGCAAGCCTGGCAAGTCACGAGTGATCTCCATGTGAACATCCTCCTTGAGCTGGCCTTGGAGAAAAGCGGAGGAGGCGTCCATGGACTTGATCTCGAAGTTGCCGTAAGCGGCTATATTGAGAAGAGCGCGCACAGTCAAGAGCTTGGCCGTGGGCGAGAATGTTTTGAAGAAGTCGAGATTCTCGTTCTGGGTGAAACCCTTCGCCACGTTTCGTGTCTTGAACAGTGGAGCTTCGCCTGGGAGTTGTTTGCCTCGGAAGATCCATTTTTCGCCGACGATGTTAACACCAGAAGCGGGAACAACATCGTCAAACCTGTTGTTGCGAATGAACGCCTCGTTCTCCACATCCATTGCTGCCTTCCACTCCTTCTTATAAGGCCCCGAAAGAGCTTTCTCTTTTGTGCGAGGAGTCGGAATGGTCGGGTTTTCGGTGAAGTTGAGGGAAGGGCAGTCAGTAATGTCCGGGAAGATGTGAGAGAGAAATTGGCAGACCGCGTAAAGGTCAAACAGCTCCTCATGCCTGTCTTCCAGAAGTGCACGGGGGGGAATACGGATGGAGGGGACATCACCCCTGGCAAGAGGAGGCGGGGTGACCGAACACCAGATAGAGAAGGCGGCTGGTCCCCAGGATAGAGGTGGATCCGATCCCTTGGAACACGGCGTGGTGTTGGCAGCTTGCGCTTGGGAGAGGGCAGCGAGAGATGCAGGTGAACACAGCGTGTAGAGCTTGCTGCTGTTGAGTGTGAAGCGTGCTAGGAGCTTGTTGGACTTAGGGTCAAGGAGGTCATAGTGATCCGAGTGTGCTGGGAAGATCGTGGATACGCCTACCCGTTGGAGCTCGTGTTGGGCCACGAGATTGTGGCATTGTGTGGGAACACACATGCCAGTCAGACTGCCCGAAGGAAAAGCTGGGCATGGAACTGTGGAGGAGCCCTTGGCGTGTGTTGTGAAACTGGAGTCTGCTCCAAGTAGACGGATTGGTGTCTTGTATGGCTTGAATGAGTGTTTTTCCTTGAGAACCGTGTGAGTGGCCCCACTGTCGAGGGTGAACTCTATTGTGGCTGAGGTGCTTTGTGAGCCAAGACAGTGCGAAATTGTCTCATTAATCATGGCAGTGGCAGGGAACAACATGTTGAGGCGCACATCAGCAAGGGGAGATACAGCAGCCTTTACGGATTCCTGCGCTTCGACTTGATTGACCTTGCGAGGACCACGATTGAGCATCCAGCTTGGCGGCTTCCAGGCGGTCCCATTGACGGCATACCACTCGTCATCCTTCTTCTTGAAGCAGGAGGCAAGGGCGTGGTTGGTGCCGCGACACACTTGGCCGGCACGAGGGCCGTGCTTGATGACGTAGGGACACGGTTGTGCTGGAATGGCGCCGAAGCGGCATAGGCTTGAGGCACGGGAGCGCGGATTGCACTGGCCTTGGCTTGAGAGCTGTTGTCCTTTTCGGCAGAAAGGAGCAAAGATGAGACCTTGGCAAATGTGAGGTCCGTAGGAGCAAGGCCCAAGAGCATCTTGCATGTGACTTCGTATGCCTTAGTGAGGCCGACTAGGAGAGCGGCTGCAGGGGCTTGCTCGGGGAAGACTATCCCCAACTGCTTGAGTTCACCATGAATGGACTGCACCTTGGTGACATAGTCCGCCATGCCTGGTGAGTCCTCGAGCCGCACTTGGAAGATGCTGGGGATGAGTATAGCAACTCCCAATGCAGTCTTGTTCAGGAATTGATCCTCGAGGTAGAGCCAAATGGCGTTGGCAGACGGGTAGTTGTGGTAGGTTTCGACGAGTTCGGGAGGAGTGGTGCCCATGAAGACACTAATGACCGCACCATCGGCCTTCTCCCAATTCTTGTACTTGAGCAGTGCAGCAGCATAAACTGCTTCGGCGGCGGCATTATCTAGATCGGCGGACCTCTCGGGTTTAGGAGGCTCTTTGCCGTCACCAATGTTGAGAAGAACGTCGGTGAGCTCGAGCCCCTTCACCTCGCGATTGAGGAGGTGCTTGTCGACACCATAGCGCCAAGCCTTGTAGTTGGAGCATGTATTGTTTGGGTCGAGACGAAGGAGCAGGATCGGGTTGGCGAGTGAAGTGGTTGAGTAAGCCATTCCCGTTTGATTTTCGCGAGGCGACGCTCTTTAAGTCACCGATAAGAACCGCGGTACGCAGCGCAGCAATTCTGGAAATAGGTCGACGAGAATTGCTGAAAATCACTCGTACGGCTTCGCCGAAATGCCGCTAAGAAGGAAATGGCGTCGGCGGGAATTTGTTTAAACACCGACTTGAAACTAAATCTGAGCCTAAGTCTAACCCCGGACCCACACACCCCCCCACACACCCCTGAGGCCCTGTCCCGCAGCTACACAGCCCCGCAACCAGCTCCGCAACCAGCTCCGCAACCAGCTCTGCTCCGCTTCCGCTTGTGTACCTACTCTTGCTTGACGCGAGACGTTTGTGGAAGCGATTCCGCGAGGGGAGTTCGCCTATACTGGCGCGGTCCGAGAGGAAACTCGAAAACGAGTTTTAAGAGATGCTTGAAATTGAGATTCGACCGAGGAGAACCGAGGAGGAAATCGACGATGAGAAGCGTGAAAGCTTGAGAGATGAGAAATTCAAAGAGGTCGAGCGCGAAGGCGGTCGACGATGAGAGGCGTGACTGCAAAGTGGAGCACGTTGAAAATTCCGATGACTCGAGATGAATGTCGCGACGATGAGGTGCGCGTAGCGTAGACACGTTAAGATTAGGACCTTGATCCGCGTATGCGGATAGGTCACTTTGATACCATGTAAGAATTAGAGCTGAAATGATTGATCAGGTAAGGAGCCCAAGGCTCTATAAGTACATGGCAAGGTAAGGGAGAATGGATGAAGGGAGAATCGGAGGGAATCCCCATTGGGGTCCCGGAATCTCCAATTGGGTAATTGGAGATTGGGGGGATCACAATTGGGTGAGGTTGGGATTTTGTGAGTACACCCCAACCCACTAGAACATTCCTAACCTAAACTAGGATATAAAAATACCAATACAAAAGTAGGATTTGCAATCTATTTCTAACAGCATCTACAACAACGGAAGGAGAGTCCAGCTACCCAACTGGGACGATACAGGAGATATCCCAGTGGAGACACTCGCAAGATTCGAAAAGCACGTAAAGCAAACCGACACCTGATTTGTGGCGATAGCGACAGATATGGAAAATGACGGAGAGAAAACCTTGAAACCTCAACAAAAAATCAAGGAATTACTTAAGGAGTTCCAAGACATTCTTCCCAACGACATTCTGAACAAGCTGCCACAATACCGAACGCACCAACACGAGATAGTGGAAGAACTTGGTTCGAAGCCAACCTTCTGAGCACCATATCGTCCGAGCCCCACGGAGCTAGCGGATATGAAGAAACAGATCGAGTATCTCCTCGCAAAAGGACTCATCCGACCATCCACTTCGCCATACGGTGCCCCAGTACTCTTCACACCGAAACCAGTCGGAAGCCTGCGCTTGTGCATCGGTTTCCGAGCTCTCAACAAGCAGTCCATCAAGAACAAATACCTAATTCCACGAATCGATGACCTGCTTGACCAGCTTCGGGGATTCGCAGTATTTTACAAACTGGATATGCGGTCTGGATACTGGCAGATACGAATGGTGGACAATTCCATCCACAAAAATGCCTTCTGAACTCGGTACGGGTCGTACGAGTATTTGGGAATGCCGTTCGGACTCACCAACGCACTGGCAATGTTCCAAGCCGAAATGAACTACATTCTATGCCCACTCTTGGACGAAAGCATGATGGTGTACCTGGACGACATCCTCATCTACTCGCGCGACATGCAGCAGCACGTCCAACACCTGCGACGCGTCTTCGACATTCTTCAACAAGAACAATTCTATGTCAAATTATCCAAGAACGAATTCACGCTCGAGAAAGTCCAATTCCTAGGACACATGGTGAGCGCTCAAGGAGTTCACGTCGAACTCAAGAAGATCGAAGCCGTACACACGTGGAAGACACCCGAGAACGTGAAGGAGTTGTAGCAGTTCCTAGACTTCGCTAACGATTAGAACAGGTTCATCCCTTATTACACGAAAATCGCAACACCACTCACGAATTTGTTGAAGAAGAACACGGCCTATTAGTGGGAACCAAAACATCATGTAGCCGTGGAGCAACTAAAACAAGCACTCACATCTGCACCCGTGCTCATCTTGCCAGACCCTGAACGCGACTACGTCATCGAAGCTGACGCTAGTGACCAGGCAGTGGGAGAAGTCTTGATGCAGGACCAGGGGAACGGAGTGCAACCAATCGCCTACCTCTGAGGCAAAACTAAACTACCCGATACATGACAAGGAGGCCCTTGCTATTATCATCGCCTTCAAAACGTGGAGATGTTATCTCGAAGGATGAAAAACTGTCTTCACCGACCACTGCAGCCTGAAATATTTGAAGATTCAACCAAAACTCTTCAGGCGGCAGGTCCGGTGGATTGACTTCCCTGAGATGCACTTCCACTATGACATCGTGTACAAGCCCGGCCACCAAAACAAAGCAGACGCTCTCAGTCGGCCTGCACATATTGCCGCTATCCAGGTCGAAGGGATTGACCCACTACTCAAGGGAATCTTCACACACGGGTACGATGTTGACCCCGAAATTCCTTTGGCAGAAAAGCGACAACTGCTACAGTGGGACAGTGGCATCGCGTACCGGAAGGGATCAACAAAAATCTGGGTATCCAATTATCCTCCTTTGTGTTAGTTACTATTCGAAGAATACCACGATGTCCTATACGCGGGACACTTGTAGCACGGTGGAGCTTCTCATTTGTTGGAAGGGTTATGATCCTTCTACGTATAGTTAGGTTCCTGAATCTGAGATGGGTCCTCTTCGTGACTACCTTGTCAATGAGGATGTTACTTCTACCACCCAGCTTTGAGGGGGGGAAGTGTGAACGTACGACCCCGTTACACTTCTTTCTCATTTCCATATATTTCCTCTATCTCATTCTTCTTTTTTATCCTGATTCTTTTGATCTTCATCTCATCCCATTTGGTTTCCTATTCCTCCTTTCTAATTATCCTTTGGGTTATCCCATTATTATAATTATATCACCGACCAGGCTTGGGATGTACTGGCGCGCTATATCTAGCTTAATCTTGCCATAGTCCCTTAAAGCCAATAGCCTTGCATGGCTATACGCAAGGTGATTCTATTTCTAGAAGGGTCTATTCCCTTTGGATAGGATAAACCTCGTTACCTGATTTACCTCGGAAGTATAGAAGCACCTTGTATCAATCGATAGTGCAACTTTTCCTCGACACATTCGATCATGTGACAACGGGACAGGGGGGCAGCAAGGTGGGTTTGTGCATGGGTTGAGAGGGGAAGGCAGCATGGTTAATGCACGGGAGGAGAGGGGTAGCAAGATGGGTTAGTGCACCGGGGGGACAGGGGAAGTCAGGGTGGTTAGCACACAAGGAGAGAGGGTCAGCAAGGTGGGTTGGTGCATGGGGTGAGAGGGGAAGGCAGGATGGTTACTGCACAGGGACAGAGGGGCAGCAAGGTGGGTTACTGCACCGGGGGGAGAGGGGAATTCAGGGTGAGTTAGCGCACAGGGAGAGATGGTCAGCAAGGTGGGTTGGTGCATGGGGTGAGAGGGGAAGGCAGGATGGTTAGTGCACAGGGCGAGAGGGGCAGAAGGGGGGTTACTGACCGGAGGGAGAGGGGAAGTGAGGGTGGTTAGCGCACAGGGAGAGAGGGGCAGCAAGGTGGGTTAGTGCACCGGGAGGAGAGGAGAAGGCAGGGTGGTTAGTGCATAGGGCCAGAGGGGCAGCAAGGGGGGTTACAGCATGGGGTGAGAGGGGAAGGCACGGTGGCTAGCGCACATGGACAGAGAGGCACCAAGGTGGGTTAGTGCACCGGAGGGAGAGGGGAAGTCAGGGTGGTTAGTGCAGAGGGAGAGAGGGTCAGCAAGGTGGGTTGGTGCATGGGGTGAGAGGGGAACGCGGGGTGGTTAGTGCACAGAGCAAGAGGGGCAGCAAGGGGGGTTACTGACCGGGGTGAGAGGGGAAAGCAGGGTGGTTAGCGGGACAAAGACAGAGGGGCAGCAAGGTGGGTTAGTGCACCGGGGCGAGAGGGGAAGTCAGGGTGGTTAGCGCACAGGGAGAGAGGGTCAGCAAGGTGGGTTGGTGCATGGGGTGAGAGGGGAAGGCAGGGTGGTTAGTGCACAGGGCGAGAGGGGCAGCAAGGGGGGTTACTGATCGGAGGGAGAGGGGAAGTGAGGGTGGTTAGCGCACAGGGGCAGAGGGGCAGCAAGGTGAGCACGCTGCTAGACATGAGCAACGAGGCGAGGAATTCCTCGCCTCGGAATTTGGGTATTCGAGGATTTAAACTCGGCAAAATTCCTCGCCTCGCCTCGCCTCGCCGAGGAAACGCGGATTCGGGTTTCCTCGGGTGCGGAATGGCGAGGAATGTTTGCCTTGCGAGGAAAAATTCCTCGCATCATTTTGTGCCAGCGCGCCTCGGAGCGCGCTGGTACAAACAAAAAAATGTGGGATGGCTGGTCCATTTTTTCAGGATCAGCCAACACTAGCATTTCCGTTTTGAGGTTGTGTAAAGCCTATGCAGGCTCCTTTGAGCTAATGTCTGCCATTTCGTTAGCTTAAACTCAATTCATGGAGGGGGGTTGTTGACTTGGCCACTCTAGGGATTGTGTTAGTGTGACGGGCTGAAGCAAAAAACAGCGCGCATTGGTAGGCAAATAGGGCCCAAGCATGCCTGTATAAAGCCAGCAAGCTCCGGGCCGGGAGGAATGGGCCACTCAACAAAGTGGTGGAGGGAGGGGGAAGAAGAGGGGCCGTGGTCCTGGTGCCCGCGGCGGAGGGGATGGGAGGGGTGGTAGAAAAGGAGAGGGGGGAGGGGATGACAGGGGATCCGCACCCACAGCAACGCAGCAGTGGGTGATGATGCTGCCGCTGAGGCCGACCTTGAGAAGGCACGAGAGGCCGCGCGTGATGGGGCTGGGGGGAGGGGTGGTGGCCTGTTGCGTGCTGGGATTAGTGGCGCCAAACATTGCCCCTCCCAACAGCGGGCGTGCAGGGAGGGGGTTGGTGACGCAGCACGAATCGGCAGCAAAGGAGGGGAGGGGGAGGAAGAGGATGAGGAGGAGGAGGGGGGGGAGGGGGGCATGGAGGAGGAGGAAGAGGCTGAGAAGGGGGAGGAGGAGGAGGAGGAGGAGGAGGAGGAGGAGGAGGAGGAGGAGGAGGAGGAGGAGGAGGAGGAGGAGGAGGAGGAGGAGGAGGAAGAGGAAGAGGAGGAGGAGGAGGAGGAGGAGGAGGAGGAGGAGGAGGAGGAGGAGGAGGAGGAGGAGGAGGAGGAGGAGGAGGAGGAGGAGGAGGAGGAGGAGGAGGAGGAAGAGGACGAGGAGGAGGAGGACGACGAGGAGGGGAGGGGGGGGGAGAGCAGTGGGGAGGGGGCGAGGAGAGACGGGTGGGGGAACGGGGGGAGAAGGAGGAGGAGGAGGAGGAGGAGGAGGAGGAGGAGGAGGAGGAGGAGGAGGAGGAGGAGGAGGAGGAGGAGGAGGAGGAGGAGGAGGAGGAGGAGGAGGAGAGGAGGAGGAGGAGTATAACGTGCTTGCTGATGGGGATGGTGATGGGGGGAGAGAGCATTAGCGGGGATGAAAGCGAGGAAGAGGTGTACAAGGGGGCCAAAGGGGAACCGGAGGAGCGTGAGCAGGAGGATATGGCCGATTTGGTGCATGAGGGTGGGGACGGGGTGGGGATGAAGAGGAAGGAAATTTTGAGGGCCATAAAAGTGGTAAGAGGACAAAGTGAATGCGGGGCAGAAAGCAAGTGCCGCCAAGGCTAGTGGAGGGGGTGCCGGCAGGTGGCCGGGCACTAGTGCTTGGGGTGGGGTGGCTGGCGGGCAGGAGAGTGGCCGTGCTAGGGGTGGGGGGCTGGCGGGCAGGTGAGTGCCCGCGTTAGGGATGGGAGGGCTGGCGGGCGGGCGAGCGCTGCAGGGGAGGGGGTGGGCGGTGCGTGTAGTGGTAAGCCAAAGTCGGGAAAGGCAGTCAAGGACGATGGGATGGCAGCGAGATGCTTCGAGCGTCGCCCCGAGCTCGGTATTAAGCGCCCCTGCAGGATGTGTAGTTGTCCCATCACTTGGCAGGGGAGCTCTACCACTGCAGGGCGTGACCACATGAGGACCAAGCATCGTGCGCATTGGGACATATGGGTGCGCAAGTGGGAGGCTAAAGAAATCGGCCCGGATGAAGTGTTTCCCGAAAAGGGCTTTGGGGAGCCAGGTGAGGTGCCCGATGGGAAGTCGGTATGGCCAGACTCGGCTTGGTGGCCTGGGGATCCGCCGCCGGAGGTCGGGGGAGAGGGGGACGGAAGGGGATCAAGAAATACTACTCTGCATGCATGGATGAAGATTATCTATGTCAGACGATCGTGGAGTACATCGTCGACTCAGACTCAGCCTTCAGCACCACGGATTGCCCATCGGTAATAACTTAGCCCTCAACTCAACGCGTCCTTTGCACATGCCGGATATGTGTCATGTGCCGTGCACATATTTCATCTTGTGTGCATTAACTGTGGCCAAGTGCCCAATGGCTACTTGCGACGCCCGAAATTCAAATACTCTACCATGCCCCTGTATCCTTGCACCGCCCTTCTCCACAGTTCCGCCGCATGATGGCAGCTGCCAACCCCCGTTGTGCCGACCCCGAGGTCATCCCGGGGCGGCACACTGTTGGGCGCGACTTCATCCGCCTTGCAGATCTTGCGCGTGCGATATTGAAGGAGGAGATTGTGGAGGCCAAGGGAGTCGGGATGATCAGCCTGACCACTGACATCTGGAGAGGGGAGAACAGTGGTGGGTACATGGCCGTTGCAGCCCGTTGGCTCATGGCAGAGTTCAAGCTCTGGCAGGGGCTGCTTGAGTTCGTTGCACTGCCGCCCAGCCACACGGCCAAGTTGATTTCACAGGTGCTGAAGGCTGTAGAGCGCAAATGGGGACTGGAGGGGCGACTGATGGCAGTGACCACGGACAACGCCGACCAACACTGCAGCGACGCGGTGGTTGTCCAGTGGCAAGGCTGGCTAGCGTGTTCCTCCTCTATTCAAGACGGGACTTCACATCCGGTGAGATTCGACACTCACCATACTCAGTGTTCTCTATCTACGCTTGCCACTTTCCTTGCCATTGACAGTCAGACACTTCGTATTGTCTGCCCCCCCTCCCCCTGATGCGCCTAAACCCACTCCACCTTTACCCTACGCATGTGTTGCTCCCCCTTTTCAGTTGCCTTGCACACATCGGCAATCTTGCAGTGCAGCAAGTGTTGAAGAATATGGAGGCATGCAAGCTGCCCCTGGGATTGCTACGTGAGATTGCTAGCTTCATCGGCTTCTTTACCAAGCAGATGCCGCTGTTCAAGGATGAACAGCGGCGCCAGTATCCAGACAGGCCTACCATCAAGCTGAAGCAGGACATGGAGGTGCGATGGGGCTCTACATACACCATGGTTGCGCGCGCCCTGTGCCTGCGCGAGGCCTTGGACGCCTTCGCTCAACGCTTCCCGGTAAGCATGTCTCTAGCTTTGTAGATATTGCATTGGTATGGTCTGTCCGTCATCTTGTTGGTACTTGAACGAGCTGAACGCACTGTTGGCCACGCACGCCCCCACTCCCTTGTCTGTCTATTGACAATTGCCCATACGCCCCCACTCCACATGCCTCCACCAGCAGGAGGCCCACCAGGCGCAGCTTTGCATCACGACCGAGTAGTGGTCAGTGCTTGAGGAGCTGGCGGTGTTCCTCAAGCCGTTCCATTCCGTGATGCTCGCAGCCAAGGGGGGGCATTATCCCACAGTCAGTCGCATGGTGCCAAAGTTTAACGAGCCGATGGACACGCTCGAGCGCCTGCGTGACCGCCTGCTCCCCCCACCCCTCCGCCTTCATCAAGAAGTGTTGCGAGGCAGCGCTCTCGAAGCTGGAGGAGTACTTTGCCTCCAGCAGCGACGAGCTATGTGTCGCCACATTCCTTTACCCCTCATTCAAGCTCGGCTACTTCGCCAAGCCGCACGGTGGCATGTCTACTCGAGTGGTCAAGCAGGTGGAGCTCGGTGCGGTAGTCGCCTTGGTGTGCAAGGCATGGCAGCCTTACATGGACAAGGTTCGAGGGGCACAGGTGGTGGCCGAGGGGTTTGGAGGAGAGGTGGGAGAAGGGGGCAGGGCGGAGGTGGACGACGATGACGATGCAGCAATGAAGGCCACCTTTGGGGGGGGGGACATGGAGGACAGCCTGGTGAGGCACCTAGCTGCCTACCGCAGCAAGCAGTCCTTGGAGCTCAAGGACGAGGTCCAGGTGTACCTAGATGAGGAGATCCAGCCTTTGCGCGCCTCGCCGTTCGCGTATTGGCGGCACAGGGTTGACCTGCCTGGCTTGCAGGCGATGGCCAGGGACTACCTCGCCATCCCCCCCTCCTCGGCGGCCAGCGAGAGAGCCTTTTCGTACGGCCGCAACCTTATCACTTGGCAACTGCATCGGCTTGGGGCGGAGCGCGTTCACGCATGCATGACCCTCAAGTCATGGATCGCGACGCACCCTGGCGAGCGGCTTGGCGGTGTGGGGGCCCAGGAGGTGGCAGAGCTGGGAGTGGAGCTTGAGGAGGGGTTGTGAGTTGGATGTTGTGCTGTTGTATGGTGGCCTTGGATTGGATGGCAGTGTTAGGGACTAGTCGATGGACGTAGCAATGAGCTTTATCGCCATCGGTTTATTTATGTGTGGACATCATATCTTCGTTCAGTGTTGGAGTCTACTAAGGTTTGGTCAAGCACAAATTAGAAAGCATGGGCTGTGCATGGCATAACATGCCCTACTTGACTAGCCATAGGGTTAATATTAGTGCTGCCCGGGGGTGGGGGCGACTTTGGTAGCAAAGGTGTACAGAAACAGTCGTTCCTCTAGATGTTTTGTACATTTCTGCCCAATTCCCAACAAAATTGCCTCCAGTGAGGAATTTTCCCTCGGGGCGAGGAAAAAAATCCTCGCCCCCTAAACCCGAGGGACGAGGACTTTTTTCCCCTAAAATTCCTTGGCAAGGAATCCTCACCTCGCCTCGTTTGGGGAGCGATGGTTGAAATTCATCGGCGAGGAATCCTCGACTCGCCTCGTGCTCATGTCTAGTTACGGCATGTGGTGAGAGGGGAAGGCAGGGTGGTTAGTGCATAGGGCCAGAGGGGCGGGAAGGTGGGTTAGTGCACCGGAGGGAGAGAGGAATTCATGGTGATTAGCGCACAGGGAGAGAGAGGCAGCAAGGTGGGTTGGTGCATGGGGTGAGAGGGGAAGGCAGGGTGGTTAGTGCACAGGGCGAGAGGGGCAGCAAGGGGGGTTACTGACCGGGGTGAGAGGGGAAGGCAGGGTGGTTAGCACACTGGGACAGAGGGCAGCAAGGCGGGTTAGTGCACCGGGGAAAGAGGGGAATGCAGGGTGGTTAGCGCACAAGGACAGAGGGGCAGCAATGTGGGTCACGGTATGGGGTGATAACTGAAGGTTATGGGATAAAGGCGACACGAGTATCCCACAAAGCCCCACCCACCTCCCCCTCATTGCTGCCCCCCATCCCCCACCCTCCCCTCTTCTACGTCTCCACATCATCTCGTCCTTGCTCCCAGTGTCGGGCTCCAGGACCACCACAAGGACGCATCCCAGCATATACTCCTTTGGCAACGCCTTCTTTCTTGCATTGCAACTGCTGGGGACTCGCCAGCAGACACTCACCCCCATCGGTCAAGAATACGCAGATGTAGGGGACACCCAGCATGCGTGTCAGGTGGAGATGGTCCGGCTAGAAGAAAATGGCTGCCGCAGTCAGGGCTGGCCAGCAATGCCCCATACCCCCTCCGTGCACCCGAGGAACCAGGTGGTTGCTTGAAGATCCGTTGCATTGCGACCACGCGGAATCATGCCGAGGGGGCTAAAGCATAGCTGATTAGTTGCATCATTTGTACTTTGTGCTCAGTTTGCATCCCAAAATCTAGTTAATAAGACGACCACCGGCACATGCATGATTTAGGCATTGTAGTGATTTAGGCATGATTTTGGCATGATTTAGGCATTGAGCCATTGGCCCCACGAGTTCCACTTAGGTAGTTGAGAAACTGTCAGGAGGCATCCCGCCCTGCATAAACGGCGTGGAGGGAAATGAGAGCCACAACATTGTCAAATATATGCATAACTCATATTTGTATAGACTGTATAGGGTCACCTCTTAGAGGGTACAACACTCTTAGGTATATACCCTTGTTCTCTCTCTCACTATTCAACACTAATTCAGTTTTTTCTTCTAACATGGTATCACCCGTAGGTTAGACCCCCACCTACCAATTCCGCCCGTGCCTCCTAGGCCCCGTCGCGCTGTCACCTAGGCCCCGTCGCGCCGCCCCCTCCTAGGCCCCGTCGCGCCCCTCCTGGGCCCCTATCGCGACTCCTAGCCTGTCGCGCCCCTCCTGGGCCCCTCGTCGCGCCTCCTAGGTCCCGTCGCGCCTCTAGGCCTGCCGCGCCTCCTAGGCCCCGTCGCGCCCCTCTTGGGTCCCCGTCGCGCCTCCTAGGCCCCGTCGCGCCTCCTAGGCCCTTCCGCGCCTACTAGGCCCCGTCGCGCCCCTCCTGGGCCCCGGTCGTGCCTCCTAGCCCGCAGTGCCCCTACTGGGCCCCTCGTGCCTCCTCGCCCCCCGCCGTGCCTGCCTGGCCCCGTCGCGCCTTCCTGGCCCCGCCGCCCCTGCCTGGCCCCGTCGCGCCTGCCTGGCCTTGCCGCGCCTCCTGGCCCACCGCCTCTGCCTGGCCCCGCCGCGCCTGCTAGGCCCCGCCGCGCCTGCCTGGCCTCGTCACGCCTGCCTGGCCCTGCCACGCCTCCTGGCCCCGCCGCCTCTGCCTGGCCCCGCCGCGCCTGCTAGGCCCCGCCGCGCCTGCCTGGCCCCGTCACGCCTGCCTGGCCCTGCCGCGCCGCCTGGCCCGCCGCCCCTGCCTGGCCCCGCCACCCTGCCTGCCCAGCCGCGCCTCCTGGCCCCGCCGCCCTTGCCTGGCCCCGTCGCGCCTGCCTGGCCCTGCCGCGCCTCCTGGCCCGCCGCCCCTGCCTGGCCCTGCCGCCCCTGCCTGGCCCCGCCGCGCCTCCTGGCCCCGCCGCCTCTGCCTGGCCCCGCCGCGCCTGCCAGGCCCCGCCGCGCCTGCCTGGACCCGCCGCGCCTGCCTAGCCCCGCCAGCACCTGCCTGGCCACCACCGCACCTGCCTAGCCCCTCCCCTCCCTGCTCGCCCGTGCTGAGGCGCTTCGCGGCCGCCGTGCTGGAGGGGGCTGTGTTCCAGTGGAGCTGTGCTGCTGACCCTGCACGATGGCGGACTTCGTGCTCCGACTGGACGCCGAGGGCCATGCGATTGACTTCGCCGCCTGGCTCTCCGATCTCCGCCGCCACCTTACAGGTCAGCGCCAGGATGGCCACTCCTTGGTTGTCCATGTCGACAGCTTGCTCCCCCGCCCCCCGCCCCTGCTCCCTCCCTGTTGATTCCTCCTCTGATGACCGCGAGGCCTTCTCTACTGCCGCGCTTGCCCGTGCGGTCTGGGACTCCTGCGATGCAGTCGCTCAGGTTGCCATTAGCCACGCCCTCCCTGTCTCTGAGCGCTCGCGTTTTGCTACTATTGACACGGCCAAAGCTTACTTAGACGCTGTTATTGCTCGCTATTCCACACCCGCGTCTGCTTCTGCTGGCCGCCTGCTCTTCCATATGCTTTTCCCAGACCTTGCAGCTTTCCCTACCGTCGCAGACTTTGCCACTCACCTGCGTGCCCTAGAGACCCGCTTTCGCACTGCCAGCACTGCTGCCCAGCTCACTGCGCTCCCCCCCCCTTTCTGCATGACGCTCTATTTTATCGCCATGCGCCTGCCAGACCGCCTCGCTAGTGCCCGCGATCACTTCCTTAGCCAGCACCCGGGTGACCTCACCCTTACTGCCTTTGTCGATACCCTCACAGAGATCGAGACTCGCCAGCGTACTATTGCTCAGTCGAGCGGTGCGCCGGCAGTTTCTATCTTTCACGGTTGTGCCCCCTCCCAGTGTACGTTCACTGACATTTCGGCTGCCGTCGCCTCGGCGGCCCCTCTCACGAGACGGCTGGTGCGGTCCACCCGCAGCAGCGCCCGCGCCGTGGTGGCCGTGGTCGCCAGGGAGGTAGGGTGGTGGCGGTAGTTGTGACGGTAGTCCACCTGCGGCGACTACCACTGGTGGGCAGGAGCAGCAGCCCCAGCCGTAGCAGGAGCAGCCCAGCCGCAGCCGCGTCCCAGGAGCGGTCCCCGCAGCAGTGGGCCCGTCTCCTGCCTGTTTGGCCCAGCACCTCTGGAGGTAGTGGCCGTGGTGGCGGCCCGCGCAGCTTGGCGTCTACCGGCGGCTCCAGTGCTGTCACCTGCCAGTACCAGCTTCAGACCGAGCCTCTTCGCGGCACTCTGTGCCACCGCCCGCACCGACCGCCCGCTGTTTCCGCCGCCTCGACGATCTCTTTCGTCGTCGCTTTGGCCTGGCCCCGGACCTCCCCGACTGGCATAGCCTGCTCCGCCAGGATTGCCGATCTTTGAGTTAGACATGGATCAGATAGGTGCTGCTGTGCTTGCCTTGTATTCTGATGCTTCTAGTGTTGCTGGATCCTATTACCCTGTGTACTCTAGTTTAGGTGTTGCACCGTTGTGTAGCTTTGCTTCCCCTGCTGCGTCAGGCGTAGGAATGCCTAGGTTGCCTAGTCTAGTCGCTGCACAGGCTCCGTCCCCGGCCTCCGCCACTGCGTTGCTGTCCTTCACTCTCGACTCCGGGGCTTCTGCCTGTTTCTTCCGCGACCGGTCCACGCTCACGCCGCTCGCTGCACCTGCAGTTGTCTCTCTCGCTGACCCCTCTGCGGATCCTGTCGTCGCGCGCAGTTCTACGTCTCTTCCCTGACCGGCAGTTCCCTCGGGCTCCCTTACTGGCCTCCACGTTCCCTCGTTCTCCAGGAACCTGGTTGTGTCGGCTGTCTCCAGGACCTCGGCGTCACCACCACGTTCCCCGGACACGAGCAGTTCGCTGTCTGTTCTGAGGCTGTCTCAGGTCCCCCTTGCGACGTTCCCCCGGGACCCGGTGTCCGGTCTGTTTACCCTCGACACCGCTTCCCCCCCGGTTCGTGCGTCCTCCCAGGTCGCTGCAGCTTGCTCGTGTCCGTCCCTCACTCACCCCTCCCTTCTCTGGCACCACCGCTTAGGTCACCCTGCTCTCCCGCGTCTGCGTCATATGTCCCAGCACGGCCTTTTCTTAGGTCTCCCTGCGTCGCTCCCCGCCCTTCCTCCCTCGACTGCGCCACCGTGCACGCCGTACGTCGAGGGCCGGCTCCGCCGTGCCCCCACTCCTCTTCACTGCGCCCGGCCACTGCCCCCCTCCAGACCTTGCACCTGGACGTTTGGGGCCCGGCCCCCGTCCCCGGACCGCGCGGTGAGCGCTACTTCCTTGTGCTCGTCGACGACTACACGCGCTACACCACGGTGTTTCCCCTGGAGCGGAAGGCCGACGTGCCCGACGTTCTTCTCCCGTGGGTTGTGGCTGCGCGTCTCCACCGCGGTCTCCCCGTGTTGTGTCTCCACTCCGACGTGGTGGCGAGTTCGCCTCTGGTTGGCTTGGACAGTTCTGTCGTGCGGAGGGAATCACCCAGTCGTACACCTTGCCGGACTCGCCACAGCAGAATGGGGTTGCTGAGCGCCGCATTGGCTTGGTCATGGGGTCGCCCGTACCTCCATGATCCATGCCGATGCCCCCCATTTTCTGTCGCCGTTCGCTGTTCGCTACGCTGTTCACCAGCTTAACCTGTGGCCACGGTCCCAGCGAACCTCCCTTTGGACCGGGTCCCCCGGTGACGCGTCTGCGTTCCACGTCTGGGGCTGCCTCGCTCACGTTCGTGCCTCTGGCACGGACAAGCTCACTGCCCGCACTGTCCCCTGTGTCTTCCTCGGTTTCCCCCTAGACTCGTCTGACTGGCTTTTCTATCACCCGCCGTCTCACCGTTTCCTCCACTCTCGTGACGTTACCTTTGACGAGTCCGTCTCCTTCTACCGCCGCTTCCCTCACCGAGGTCTCCCCGTTTCCCCCCCCCTGTTCCTTGCTCCCTCTCCCTCGCTAGCCCCTGCCCCTCCCCCGCCTTGTCCTGCCCCGTCTGGTGTCTCTCACGTCACTCCCCTCCCGTCGGTTGTCCCCGTTGAGGAGTCTGCTGACTCTGGTGGTTCCCCCGGTCTGTCCTTACCGCGTTCCCCTTCCCTGGTGCCTCCGCCCCCACTGTCAGAGTCGCCAACCCCGCTGTAGCCGCCGCTGCCGTTGCCGCCGCAGCCGTCGCCGCCGCAGTTGTCGCCGGCACTGCCGCCGCCGCTCTTGGCTTCTGGGGGTGCCGCTGGTGTTGGAGGGGGTTCTCGCTCTGGGGGTGCTGGTTCTGGGGGTGCTGCTGTTGAGGGTTCTTCCGACGGTCGTTCTGCCTCTGCTGGTCCGAGAGTTCCGGCACAGCCGTCGTTGCCGCCGCAGCAGCCGTCGCCGCCGGTCTCCGCTCTCCGCCTGCTCGGCCTTCCCTCCCCGGACAGCGCGCCGGTGTCTCCCCCCCGCCTGCTGACCTTCTTGTCTACGGTCCTGTGTTCCCGCCGCCGGACTCGTCTCCAGCCCGTCTTCCTCCTCGTTCCCCTCCTGTGTCTCCTCCGCTGTCCCCTGACCCTACACCTCCGTCTCACGTTTGGGCTCGCCGTCCCTCCCGTGCTCGTCCTGTCTCTCCTGTCCTGCCCACCCACCCTATGTTGTTCCCGCTCGCCGTTCCCGCTCGGCTCGTCCTCCCGTCCTCCCGTCCCCTCCTCCCTCGTCTTTTGCTGTTGCACCTCCTCCGTTCTCTGACTACCTCCGTGCTGCTAGTCCCCTTGTCCCTCGGGTCCTTGCCTCTCTTGTTACCGACCCGTCTGTTCCCGTCTCGCGCCTTGACGCGCTTGTCGCTGCCGTCACTGACTTCGCCTCTACCCGCCGCCTCGACTACGCTACTGCTCTGGTCTTTGACCCTGCCCGTCCTCCGTCCGTCGGGGGTGCTCCTGCCCTTGGCAGTGACGTCCTAGAGGACAGGCAGTACGAGCTTGCTTTCCTGTCCGAGGCCGCTCCCCATCTCTGCTCCATGCTCCTAGTCCCTGAGGGTGACCCAGACGCCTTCGACATCCCGACCCCTCGCACCTACGCTGAGGCCACCTCGAGACCTTGGGCCTCTCAGTGGATAGCTGCCATGGAGCAGGAGATGGCATCTTGGAGGTCCACCGGCACTTACGTCGACGCAGTTCCCCCGCCTGGGGTGAACGTAGTCGATGGTCGGTGGCTCTTCAAGGTGAAGCGCCCCCCTGGAGAGCCGCCTGTCTTCAAGGCGCGCTACGTGGCCAGAGGTTTCAGTCAGCGCGAGGGGGTGGACTTCTTCCAGACCTTCGCCCCGACCCCGAAGATGACCACTCTTCGGGCGCTGCTACACGTAGCAGCACAGCGTGACTACGAGCTTCATTCCCTCGACTTCTCTACTGCCTTTCTTCAGGGCAGCCTACACGAGCAGGTCTACCTGTGCCGACAACAGGGCTTCACTGGTACCTTCCCTCTTGGGACCCAGTGGCTTCTCAGGCGCCCAGTCTACGGCCTGCGTCAGGCTCCCCGCGAGTGGCACGACACGCTACGTGCCACGCTAGCAGACCTGCAGTTCTTTCCGTCCTCTGCTGACCCTTCACTGTTTGTGCGTTCCGGCCAGACTCCGTTCTACATCCTTGTCTACGTAGACGACCTGGTTTTCGCTACCCCTGACAGGGACGCACTGGCCTCTGTGAAGACTGAGCTACTGAAGAGACACACATGCACTGACCTTGGAGAGCTGCGTCGCTATCTTGGCCTGCAGATCTCTAGGGACAGAGCAGCACGCACCATCACTCTGATACAGTCACACTTGGTGCGTCAGGTCCTTCAAAGGTTCGGTCTTCAGTTCTCCTCTGCACAGCCCACACCTCTACCTGTAGACCACGGGCTTTCCGCTCCTGTTCGTGAGGAGCCAGTAGAGCCCAGTGGCCCCTACGCAGAGCTGGTGGGTTGCCTCATGTACCTGATGACTTGCACTCGCCCAGATCTCGCATACCCTCTCAGCATCCTGGCTCGCTTTGTGGCCACGGGCAGACACCGACCACAGCACTGGTCGGCCGCTAAGAGGGTTTTGTGATACTGTATCTAGCAAGTACATCAGGCATGGGGTTAGTGTTAGGAGGACGCAGGCCAGTGGTACTCACTGGGCACACAGACGCTTCTTGGGCAGACGACTCTGAGACGCTCAGGTCGTCGCAGGGCTACTATTTTAGCCTTGGTTCGGGTGCTATCTCTTGGAGATCCACTCGCTCGTCGTCTGTTGCTCAGTCGAGCTGTGAGGCTGAGATCTACGCTGGTGCCATGGCGGCACAGGAGCTCCGCTGGCTGACCTTCTTGCTCACAGACTTAGGTGAGCGGCCTAGCTCTGCCCCGGTCCTGTACGCTGACAACAGGGCCATGATACTCCTGTGTCAGGAGCCTCGACTAGAGGGCAGAGCGAAGCACATCCAGCTGCGGTACTTCCTCCTGCGCGAGCTACAGCAGCGCCGCCAGGCCCGCGTAGTTCACTTGGCCTCTGGTGCCAACACAGCTGATATCTTTACGAAGGCACTTACGCCTAAAGATCATCAGCGGCACTGTGTACAGCTCGGTCTAGTTCCTGTAGTCTCTCACTTGCTAGGACCTTGACTTTGTACTGTCCTATATATATCTATGTATGTACTCAGACTGGACTTGTGTCCTCTCCCAGTGGCTGGACTAGTAGTGCCGCCCTGGTCTTGCTTTTGTCTTGCCTGTACTCCTTCTGACTGGTCTTTAGACCCTTGTCTCAGTGGCTGGACTAGTAGTGCCGCCCTGAGCTGCTTGTTTAGGATTTGCCCCTATGCAGTCTAGGGGGTGTGTCAAATATATGCATAACTCATAGTTGTATAGACTGTATAGGGTCACCTCTTAGAGGGTACAACACTCTTAGGTATATACCCTTGTTCTCTCTCTCATTATTCAACACTTATTCAGTTTTTTCTTCTAACAAACATCTCCCACAATCACCCACGCCCGGTGCATGTTCGTATGACGCATAGAATGTACTGTATCCACTCGGATAGGCGCCCCACCAGGGGATAGGACCCTGGGTCCTTTAATAAGCTAATGGGGCTTATGCGCATTATTTGATTAAAAGCCCGTCCCCCTTTGGAGAGCACTTCGTCAAGCCCCTAGGAGTGAACGAGAGTAATATTTTTATACCGAATGTGTTAGAAACAGAAAGGTTCAGTTTATTGATGAAGCAAAGGCATTACATAGGAAGAGAGGGATGAGCTAGGAAGGGAAGGTTGGAAGGGAAAAGGGGGTTAGGACCAATCACAAGGGAGGGAGGATCCTTCCAAATGTGGTTGACCACCAGTTGGAGGTGGTCCAAGTGTGGTGTACCACCAGTGGTTTAGCCAACCCACTTGTGGTGCCCCCACAATTGTGGTCCTTGTGTTTGGGGGCTCCAACCACAATTGGGTTGGATTGACACCCCAACACAGGTGTACACCCAACTAGGGATGTAAACACAATATACACAACTAGCATAGCATGGTATATTCTAACACAACCCCATAGCATGCAAAGCTAGTGTATATGTAGGGTACAACCCCAGAATCAGGAAGGGGGGCGGGGCCCAAGGCCGAGAAGGCGTAGGAGGGCAGAGTGCGCGGTCTTCGGGAGGGCCTTGGTGAAGATGTCGGCCAAGTTGGCCTCTGCAGCGATCTTGCGGACCACCAAGTGACCTTGCTGGACCAACTCTCGAACGAAGAAGTAGCGGAGTTCAATGTGCTTGGAGCGGCCATGGAAGACAGGGTCTTTTGTGAGATGGATGGTGCTGGCGTTGTCGCACCAGAGAGTGGGACAGCGCTGAGGAGCACCGATCTCAGCAAGGAGGAAGGTGAGCCAGCGAGCCTCCTGAGCGGCCATGGTGCAAGCATAGAGCTCAGCCTCGCAGGATGAGAGGGCGATGGAGGAGGAGCGAGTGGAGCGCCAGCTGATGAGGCCGCTGCCAAGGGTGAAGGCGTAGCCTTGAGAGGAACGGCGATCCGGCTGGGAGTCAGCCCAGGAGGAGTCACTGAAGCCAGAGAGGAGGGGAGGAGAAGAGCCTCCGAGGGTGAGGACATAGTCCTTGGTACCACGGAGGTAGCGGAGGACCCGCTTCGCTGCAGCCCAGTGCTCATCAGTGTGGCGACTGGTACCGACGAATCGAGCAAGAACACTGATGGGGTAGGCAAGGTCGGGGCGGGTGCACATCATAGCGTACATCAGCGAGCCGACGAGCTCAGCGTAAGGATGGTCAGAGGAGGAAGGAGCAGGAGGAGGGGCAAGCTGGTGGTCGGTCTGCAGGGGAGTGGTAACCGGCTTGGCCTGCGCCATGTCGAACCGCTGCAAGACTTGGTCGATGTAGAAGGACTGAGAGAGGGTAATGGTGCGCGATGTGCGGTCCCGGGTGATGGTCATGCCCAGATAGTGCTTGAGCTCACCCAGGTCCTTGCACTTGAGGCGCGCATGCAGGGCGTCCTTCACTTGCTGCATGGCGGCAGCATCGTCAGCGAACAGGATCATGTCGTCGACATACACCAAGATGAAGAAGCGGGTGGGAGAGGAGCGAAGGAAAAGGCTGGCATCAGACTGAGAGGCATGGAACCCCAAGGACTGCAGAGTGGCGGCCAGCTTGTTGTGCCACTCGCGAGGAGCCTGCTTGAGGCCATAAACCGGGCGGCGCAGCTCCCAGACTGTGTTGGCAGGGAAGGCTGCATGAAAGCCTGGAGGCCGCCGCAAGAGGACCCGCTCTTGGAGCTCGCCTTGCAGGAAGGCGTTGGAGACATCCATGGAGGCAATCTCCATGCCAATGCGAACAGCATAGTCGAGGATGGAACGGAGAGTGGGGAGCTTGGCAGTGGGAGAGAATGTCTCCCAGTAGTCGATGACATGGGTTTGGGTGAAGCCCTTGGCACAATACCGGGCCTTGTAGACCGGCTCCTCACCCGGCAGCTGCTTCACTCGGAACACCCACAGGCCTTCAACAATGACGTCGTCAGGAGAGGGGACAATGTTAACGAATGAGGCATTGCGGATGAAGGCCTCGCATTCAGCAGAGATAGCCTGGATCCACTTGGCAGCATCGGGGCAGGTGATGGCCTCAAGGAAGTTGGACGGAGTGAATCTGGTGGGAGCGGTAGCGATGCCAAGGATGAGGAGGCCAAGGAAGCCCGGGTAGAGAGGCGTGAGGGAAGGTGTTTGTTGCTGAACGCCAATGAGCTCCTCATGGGAGTCCTCAATGAAGGGAAGGGAGGGTGGGGGTGGTGTTGGCCAACCCCATGGATGGCCTATGAGTGGGCCGTGAGAGCGAGTGTGGATGCGTGGGAGGATGAACGGAGAGGTGGTGCGGCGATGCCGATGAGGTTGCTGCAGTGGCTGCTGCTGCTGCTGCTGTTGCTGCTGTGGCTGCTGCTGGTGCTGCTGCTGCACCTCCTGCTGCGGCTGCTGGTGCTGCACTGCCTACGGTTGCTGCTGCTGCTGCTGCTGCTGCTCCATCCGCTGCTGCACCTCCTGCTGCTGCTGCTGCTGCTGCTGCTGCTCCATCCGCTGCTGCTGCTGCACCTGCTGCTGCTGCTGTTGCTGCTGCTGCTGCTGCTGCTCCTTCTGCTGCTGCTGCTGCTGGTGCGATGAGGCAGAGTGAGCATGGGAGTCAGGGACAGCTGGGTCGTAAATGTCACCTGAGGAAGGAGGAGGGGGAGGAGCAGGATTTGGAGGAAGGAGGGGAGCCTGGGGAAGGAGTGGGGGAATGACAGCATCAGCCCAGGTGAGGGGGCGGGAGAGAGGAGGAAGGGGGTCGGAAGGCGGAACAGAATGATAGAACGGGATGCTCTCATCGAACACCACGTCACGGCTCTGTAGGAGGCGGCCTGAGGACGGGTGAAGGAAGAGGTAACCAGGGGCAGAGCGAGCGTGGCCAAGGTAGACACACTCAATGGCCTTGGAGGCGAGCTTTCCTGCCTGCCGAGAGCGGTCAGGTGGGGGGATGAGGGCATATGCCTTGCAACCCCAGATACGGAGAATGGCAGCATCTGGCTTGGTGCTAGCCCAGAGCTCAATGGGAGTGACAGACTGGCGTTGAGGATGTGGGTAAAGATTAGTAAGGAGAGCAGCATGGACAAGGGCATAGCCCCAAAGAGAAGGGGGCGTGGAGGCATGAGTGAGGAGGCAGCGAGCCGTCTTGGTGATCTCACGAATGCGACTCTCAGCAACACCGTTCTGCTGAGGGGAGTGGGGAAGGGTATGAGTCTGCTGGATGCCATGGGTTGAGCAGTAGGAGGAGAGGGTGCGGTTGAGAAACTCACCACCGCCGTCGGAATGGAGGCGGCGGATGGGGCGACCAAAGTGGACTCGGCACTGCTCGGCCCAGGTAACGATGACAGCAGGGGCCTCGGCCTTCGTGTGGAGGAGGAACACCGAGGAGTACCTGCTGTGGTCGTCGACTAGGACAAGCATGTACCGGTGCCCTTGGCGGGAAGGGGAAGGGTTAGGGCCCCAGAGGTCCATGTGGACGAGGTCAAGGGGGGCAGCAGCAAAGGAAGGATGACTGAGGTGAGGCTGTTGTTTGAGCTTTCCATGAATGCATGTGGCGCATGGGGGAGCGGAAGAGGACGGGAGGGGAGGAAGAGTGGGGGGAAGACCGTCAAGCAAGCGGGAGGAGACAGCTTTACGAAGTGTGGGAAAGTTCATATGACCAAGGCGGTGGTGGATGAGAACAGCGGGGTGGGACAGTGCGCGACAAGAGCATGGGGAGGAGGTGGAGTTGGAGGAAGGTGGCTCTAGAGGGAGGGGAGGGGGGAGAGTGGAGGTGCCTGCACGAGTGGTCACGTGGCATGAGGAGGGGCGCGGTGTGCGGAGGATGTACTGACGAGAGCGAGGGCAAAGTGGGAGGCGATGAAGGAGGCGGCGAGTGGGGCCGTGGAGGAGGTCACATTAGGTGGCAGAGGCGGGGAAGAGGGTAGTGATGCCAGCCTGTTGGAGTTCACGAATGGAGAGCAGGTTATGACGAAGGGAGGGAATGTGGAGACCAGTGACCACTCCATGTTGTGTGATGTCATCATATGCTATCACATTCTGTCTGCCTCTCATCTCTTGTTTCAATTCGTATGTATGGTTTGACTGTGTGTGAAAGAATTTGTGTGTGGTGTGTTCTGGAGTTTGGGAATGTGTTTTGTGTTATTCTGTCTGAGCAGGTATTTGTGATGATAGATCTTGAGAAGATCTTTCCGACGCAACAAGAATCGCTTCAATCGGAGCAAGAACGCGAAAGCTATGAAGATTCAAAGTTCATGAGCTTGCGTTACAATTGCGGCGGTTACAAAGTGAAGTTGTGGGGTGACTTTATATGGAGTTGGGACCTTTGGGGTTGGGGAAATTTGTCACTCTACTGTAACAGCTGCAAATTGGTTGGGAACAACCAAGCTAGGTTGGCAAGGGTGGCCAACTTGGATGGATTGGTTGGGAAGGGACAAAGGTCAAAGTTGAGGTTCCTATAGGGAGGGAATCTTTGTGCTTATGGGGTTTCCTTGGTTGGGGACTCTCTTGGGACCTTCCCTCTCGTCCCTCTCCATCTATCCCAACCTTTCTCTTGCTCCTTCTAATTCCTTGTGAGATTCTTGAACCTTTATTGAACTCTTGAGATTGAGTTAAGTTCTCCTCCTACAGCTTACCCCCTAGTGCGTCGAAAGCCATAGCGTCGCGAATACTTCATCAATCAACGTGATTCAAATTGGGAACGGTAGCTGAGATTAAGAGCTACAACATATCCAAGTTTCGCGACATTCCAACGGCTAGGTTTTTGTCGACGTCGTTTCTTGTGAAGACGACTTTTCTGTCCAGAATTTCGGATATATATTTTGAGTAATTCTAGCTCCTAAGTTCACCTAGACTCCGTCCTTAATCCTAACACTCCAGAGGGGAAGGGGGGGCAGGGGAGGGTGGAGAGATGAGTGCAAGGGATGGAGAAGCTGGAATCAGCACCATGAACGTTGGTGGGGAAAGGGAGGGAGGTGAGGGTGCCGGCGTCTTTGAGGGCAGTTTCGGTGGCACCACTATTGAGAACAAAGTCAATCGTGAGCGAGGAGGGAGCTGAAGACACGGGGTACTGGAAATCACTGGCATTAAAAACAGAGGGATACATGGAAGTGGAAGCAGGGGAAGAACGCATGAGCTCGCCTAGAAAGCTGGAGTGGGAGGCGGGAGCACTAGGGGAAGGAGAGCCCCAGAGGGGAAAGCCAGGAGGACCTGGTGTGGCTGTGGCAGCCATGGCGGCGGTGCCAATGCCAAGCTGCTGCTGCTGCCATGCAGATGCTGCGGCTGCGGCTCCTGCAGCTACTGCTGCAGCCTGACCACCAGAGCCCCACTGCTGCTGCTGCTGCAGCTGCTGCAGCTGCTGGAAGCGGTGAAACTGCTGCAGCTCCTGGGGAGTTATGGGGTCAGCGACAGAGGAGGAGGAGGAGGAGAGCTGAAGATGAGAGGGGAGGAAAGACGGAAGAGTTTTGACATCCTGGAGAGAGGGGCGGGGATCCATGGCAGACCAGCGTGGGGGTGTGCCAGTGTTGCCGCGCTCGAACCAGGCGTCATCATACGCCTTGAAGCAGGTCGCGGGGGGATGGTTGGTTTGGGTGCAGCGCTCACCCGCCCTGGGACCAAAACGGCGAAGATAGGAACATGGGGGGAGAGTGCCAGGGCGGCCACCACGGCTACCAGATGAGCCACTACTGCCTCCACCACCACCACTGCTACCACCCTCGACCCCGCCACCACCGCCGCCGGCTCCGCTGCCCCCACAACCGCCACCTCCACCCCCTCCCTGAGGGTTGGTGCGGCCGCCACGTGGGCGCCCGCCACGACGCGGCTGTGTGACTGCAAGCTGGGGGTTTTGGGACTCGGTGGAGTTCAGGCCGGAGGGGGGGGTTGAGAGAAGGCGGGCCTCAGCGTCAATGATCCATTGGACCACAGTGTCAAGGGAGGCGCGGGGGTGAGCCTCAGTGAAGGCGATGACACGCACTTCATATTGAGGGGAGAGGCCTTCGAGGAGACGGTAGATCTGAAGGTTGGGGGGGAGAGTAGTCTGGCGAGACTCAAGGCGGGAGGCAAGGTCCAGGAGATGGCTGGTGTAGTCAACGGCGCCAGCACTGTGTTCGATCGTGATGCTGAAGTATTCCTTGAAGAGCGGTCCGACAGCATCGAAGTCGGTGCGTTCGAACATTGCCTCAAGCTCGAGCCAGATCTGGCGGGAGCCGATGCGACGTGCCTGGAAGTTGCGCATGAGCGCAGACGGGATGGCAAGGAGAAGGGCACCAGTAGCACGGCTGTCCGCCTCGAGCCAGGCGCGACGACGCTCAGCAAATCGCGCAGAGTCAGCGGCATAAGCGGCGGCGGTAGCGGCATGCTGGGTGCGGAGGGTTGCCGACCGCTCGTGTTCCTCCAACGCGATCAGGTAATCAGTATGGAGCACGAGGAACTCACGACGCTGAGTAAGGAAGAGCTGCTCAACTTCAGCGGTGGCAGCGCGAGTGCTGGTGCCAACGGGTACCATGGGGGGCGGAGGTTCCTCGCCGGGATGGGGAATGAGAGGGGGGGGATCGCCAGGGTGAGGCGGCGGGTCCCCAAGGTCACCCTCTGAGAGACCAAGCATGATGTCCATGAGGCGGAACGGCAGGACATAAGCACTGCCGAGGACGCGGTGGAGGCTGCCGACGAAGGAATACCAGTTGGTTGCTGAGTTGTCAGCAGTGCGCACGAGATGATCGAGGGTCGAGACGTCGACGGGAGGGGGAAAGGATGCCATTGGTGACACGGAGTGGGAGGAAGGCGACGGCGGGTGGACCCGCGGTGGCCGGGAGGGAGCGGCGGCGGGTGGACCCGCGGCGGCTCAAAGAGGAGGGGAGGATGGGGATGGCTGTAGATACTGCTGCTGCTCCTGCTGCTGCTGCTGCTGCTGCTGCTGCTGCTGCTCCTTCTGCTGCTGCTGCTGCTGCTGCTGCTGCTGCTGCTGCTGCTGCTGTTGCTGTTGCTGCTGCTGCCGCTGCTGCTGCTGCCACTGCTGCTGCTGCCGCTGTTGCTGCTGCTGCTGCTGCTGCTCCTTCAGCTGCTGCTGCTGCTGCTGCTACTGCTGCTGCTGCTGCTGAGTCTGCTGCTCCTTCTGGTGCTGCTACTGCTTCTGCTGCTGCTGCTACGGCTGCAGCAGTGGTAAGGCGGCGATGAGCAGGTGCAGGTGAGGAGGCAAAAGATGGGGAAAGATGGCAGTTAGCTGATGAAAATAGGACTTGGTAGAAATTTCAGTAGCACTTCGTGATCACATCCAGGAAAGTGTGCAAACTTCGGAAAGCGATATCTGACAATCCAAGCGATGAAACAGTCCGAAATTTTACGACGTTGTAGCTGACACCAAGAGCGTTCTTTTGCAAGTCAAATCACTCAATTCTGTCAACTATCGAGCGAGCTATGACGTTTGGCGCATTGGGGGTTTTTGAAAATCCACCCAACAGAAAACTAGTTGAGAGGCGGCGGCTAGGAGTCTAGCAGCGGCGATGGAGGGGACGGCAATGAGGTGCATGTCGGAAGGGGACGGGGCGGAAGCGTGGGGAAGGATCGGGATTTAAAAGTTGGCGTGAGCCATTATTGCTCTATACCATGTTAGAAACAGAAAGGTTCAGTTTATTGATGAAGCAAAGGCATTACATAGGAAGAGAGGGATGAGCTAGGAATGGAAGGTTGGAAGGGAAAGGGGGGTTAGGACCAATCACAAGGGAGGGAGGATCCTTCCAAATGTGGTTGACCACCAGTTGGAGGTGGTCCAAGTGTGGTGTACCACCAGTGGTTTAGCCAACCCACTTGTGGTGCCCCCACAATTGTGGTCCTTGTGTTTGGGGGCTCCAACCACAATTGGGTTGGATTGACACCCCAACACATGTGTACACCCAACTAGGGATGTAAACACAATATACACAACTAGCATAGCATGGTATATTCTAACAGAATGATCACGCAGCTTTTGCCGAGTGCATTTGCCCTCATTCCACAAAATTCTTCTCTGAGACAGCGCACAGCATGTTTCTTCCGCCGGAAGAAAACCAGCTGCCGTTCCAGGTTCTCCCTACACCCTCCGAAGACCATCGCAACGTTGCGGGGAGGGTGTAGCCATCTACAGACTACCAATAGTTGTTCATTCAGCGCGTCCACACTAGGGCCCTTTTTATCAGACGAAATTGGTCTGATGGTCTGATTTTCAGACCTGATTTTTTAGGTTCATCTGAAAGTTTAGACAACCCTGAAAAATCCGTCTGATTGTTAAGAGCGATGTTTTATTTTCATCTGAAATTTAAGACTGCAGGTAATATTTCGTATGAGTCTGCAGACAGCGTGTATTTTTTCGTCTGGAAACGTTTTCTGGAGGCTTGTGGTATGAGAGCGCTGATTGGCCCTTAGCCAAAATCAGGGCCCGATCAGGGCCTACTTTTGGATTTTTACTACTCTGATATTGGGGAGTGGCATTTTGCATTACTCTGAAAATCAGAGTGCATCCTCACAGTTTCTCTGATTTGCCAGGGTTTTTTTCCATTTTGAAAAATTTACATTGATAGTGCAGAGGGGAAATTTCCACAACTCTGTGCTCCTGTTGTGCACCCCGACAAAGGTTGCGGGGATTTTGTGGTTGGTCCGATCCGATAGACGTACGTTTTATTTCAAATACGCATACATACATTAGTCACCATGCTCATCCTCGTCTCCCTCTGAGGCACTCCCACAAGAGCCGCTGTCCTCCTCTGACTCATCGGACTCATCATGCTCCATGCCCTTGGCAGCATCACTGCTCCTCTCATAAGCCACTACTTTTGCCTGTCTGCGGTTCTTCTGGCGTCTCCAGATCTCCACGATCTCAGGGTAGCCCATGTCGTACTCCAGGAGGCTTATGGTCATCAGGTCGCCGAGTCTTGCATCACACAGGCTCGTCCTCAACCAGCTCTTGACGGCGTTCTGCCTGCTGAAACCGCGCTCGCACTCGACGGTGCTCAAGGGCAGAACCGCCATCGCCTGCCAGATCCTCATGAGATTCGGATAGCTCTTGGCCCAGTCCCTCGTCTTCAGCATGTTGGCGAGGCCTTGGCCGAAGTTGTCATCAGCACGGTGCGTCTTCATGATGTGACAGAAAGTCTTTAACTCCAGCTCAGCTGCTCGACCATCCACTCCTGTGGAAGCGCTCGAGCGGGAATCGAGACATGGAAAGCGAAAACATCGATTAAGAACTATGGTGGTGCTGCCACCGTTTTCCAAAACATGGATACTTGGATCTGCATATAGCGAGACGACATTGTGAGTGCTAGGGATACATGCATGAAGGGACCGAAAACATACATACCAGGAAGCTTGTTGTCAAACAGCTCCAGGTTCGACTTGACCCAAGTGCGCGCTCTTCGTTCCCGCAATTCCTGCTTCTTCGGCCATGTGTCCACCTTGTACAGCTTCGACCCGGCCATCCGCTTAAGGTCCCACATCCTCTGGTTCAGGTTCTGCACGGTGTCTTCAGCAAAGGCGGTACACAGCGTGATGCAGGCCGCCTTGGTGCCACCGTACCTGTGACCGGGCAGGGAGCTCTCCACGAGCTTGAAACTGTGGGAAACTGGGCGTCCGTCGTCATCCGCGCCGTGCACCACCACCTTGCCTCCATTCTCGTCATAGCTCTGCAGAAACTTGCTAAGCCGCTTGCTCAGCCCCGCGCCGAAGGTCTCGCCATACTCCACGTAGCGATGCTTGATGTACGTGACGGTGCGGTCGACCTCCTGCGAGACAAGGGTGATGTCGACCTGATGTGAGGGGGGGGTAATAAAAGCAGTGACAAGATGCGAAGAAGATAAGTTATTGTCGAAATTGAAGAAAGTCCACAATCCAACACATGACAACAGGCCACCGACGGCATGAAACACAGAGACCAACGGAATATGGGATAAAAACATACCGACCGCTTCTGGAAAAACCTGTTGAGCGTGTCGAGCTCAGCGAGGATGTCAGCCAAAAAGTTCAGACAGAAGTGGAACTTGAGCGTTTTGACCACTGGAACCAGCTTGTGGTTGTACTCGATGAGCACAGCAATTACAGCGCCGAGGACCCTGTAGAGTCGATTTACGGCATCTCCACGAGAAAGCCACCGGATGTTGAAGAGCCCCTGGTGCTCGAGGTTCGTGTTGTGGATGATCAGCTGGAGCTCCTTAAACCTCTCGTACCACGGTGTTGAACGCCCAACAATCTCGCCGAAGCCACGGATGACGATGTCGATGATCCAGAGGTCGGGGAAGGCGCTGGCTGCATCCTTCACTGCAAGGGCCTCACTGCGAGATACGAAGAATCATGCAAGGTCGAGCGAGTAGCATGGATAACAAATAGTCCGACATGCATTGCATGCGAGGAAACTGACTCAATCCGTCGGGGCTGCAAGGGGGGAGACAAGTGTGGCTCAACCTGCATGAGCTCACCGATGTGCAATACAATGACAGCCAACGAGATGCGGAATGCGCACCCGAAGACGCGCTACCAGACCGTTGTGCTCTCCTGTCATGACAGACGCCCCATCCGTGCTGATGCCCGCCACCTTGTGAAGTTCGATGCCGCAAGAGTCTAGGTGCCCGAGTAATGCCATCTGCAGAGCTGCTGCGTCGCACTTGTCGAGAGTAAGCAGCGTCAGGAACTCTGTGACGACTCACCGCTTCTTCAAGAACGTCGCGAAGACGATGAGATGTTTGCCACGGGGTTCTGTCAGTTGACTCGTCGCAGCTCAATCAGATGAAGGGTGATGCGTGGATATGCTGCATCTGCTGTGCTTTCAAGTACGCCACCATTGCGCGCACCATTTCCTTGAAGCCGTATCTGCACTTGGAAGGGCATGGAAAAGCCGGAATTTAGTCGATGATTGATACGACAGCGGAGCAGTCGCAATTTCACCAAGAAAGAGTACCAAAAATCATGAGCCACCCCGGTACTTACTGCGTGATGTAGACGCCATAAGTCTGCTTCGGAATGTCCTTGACACCCTCCTCTGCCATGAACCCGACGAGCCGCGTGAACATGGTGATCGGGGCATCCTCCTTGCATATGAACAGCATAGTTCGAAGTTGACGAATGATCCTTGCGCCGTCAGGGTCGTGCTTCCCGAAGTCCTCCATTTTCTTCTGATTCTCGAACTCCTTCAGCAGCGCCTCTTGCTTCCTGACGGCGTTCTCGTGCCTTGTGCTCTCCTCATGCCAACGCATCGAGCCAATCTGGAGATCCCGTCCACCAGCACCGTTGCGCCCGTATCGTGCGTGGTCTTTGCCGTGCTCCATGCAGATACTGCAACGCAAGCAAGGTGCACCATCGTTAGTCTTATCCAGCACGAGCCAGGGGAATTTCGGTAACCAGTCGGCAGTGTACTTCCGTAGCGCGGCAAGATAGGCCTTTGCCATCTTCTCGGCGGGGGTTAAAGCAGCCGAAGGCAGTTGCTGTGGCACGGGCTCTGGCTCTGGTGGTGGCGGAGACTTAGGAGGAGGCGGCGCGAATGGGAGATAAGTCTGGTTGAAGCGACGCTTCTTTTCCGAGGCGGACGCAGGAGTTGAGGTAGGAGTTGATGCCGTTGATGTGGACGCTGGAGTTGATGTAGAGACAACAGGTACAACTGAAGGTTTGGCGACAGGACCAGCGTCAACCATAGCCTCCAAATTTCTGTCCCATTCCTCACTACTGAGAGAAGGCAGAGGCTGTGGCTCAACTGGAGCGGTAGCAACTCGACGGAGAAAGTCGAGCCCGCTAAGAGGGAGCGATCTAGGAGTTCGCAGATGGACAGACTCGTCGCCACCGCCATCGTCGGGCTCACTCGTGCCAGCCATGACGGCAGTGGCACGAGTGACGACGGGCGGCAGCGACGGCGAAGGTAAGCGGAGGTTTTCTTCTGCTAGGACGTTGTGAGAGATAGATTTGGTGAAGGGGAGGAAGGGAAGGTTGAACAAGACCAGGGTTTCGTCTGCTCTTCTTGGGGGTGAGTGAATTGTGGGGCGCCTCGGAGTGGGTGAGGGAGTGACGTCGGTCGTGCATGCATGGATGGTGGCTAAGGTCGGCGTGCGGTGGTGAGGGAACTGCTGCCAGCCTTGCAGTGAAGCTGCAGTCGTGACCAATCAGCGCGAAGGATGCTGCCAGCAGTGGCAAGGATGGCAGCATATGACGTGCCACTGTCTGGCGGTACGCGTAAAATGACGCGTATTGCGGGATATTGGGGCAAGGCCAGGTACAGGGTACATGGGAAATCTACAGGTATACCCCCTGTACACTAACCCTCAGAGGGGTACAAATGGTTACTCTGATATAATCAGAGTAAAATAAAACATCATTTTTTTTACTCAAGGCACCTAGAGTAGTTTTCAAAAACGACTCTGATTTTCAGAAAAACAGAGTAAATTACTCTGATAAAATAGGCCCTGGGCCCGATACTTGCTGGGGGTCTGTGTGAGGGTGTTATCTGGCTCCACCAGAATCAGAGGCCAATGCATGCTGGGGGCTGTGTGAGGGAACTGACTAGCCCTTTCACTAAATTTACCTCCCACTTTGTGCTGGAGGCGGTGTGAGGGGTTTGATTGGCCCTTCAAAATTGATTTGCCGATGTGCGCTGTAGGCTGTCTGCGGGGGGGCTGTGTGTGTGAGGGCGCCCATTGGCCCTTCACGAAATTGCCACCTGGATGGTGCCGATTTCCCTCCCGCATGCGCAAACTTGATTCTCACACCCCCAGTTCTTTTTGCCTCCCACGTGCACTCGCCCGAACCACTTTGTACAATGCCTAATTTCAGGAACATGTGATTACAGTACTGTAGAGGAGGGGGTTGGGGCAAGGGGGAGGGGGGGGGGGGGGGGGAGAACTCTTGAAGGAATCGTCCGGAATTTGTAGAATTCACAAATCATTTTATCTGGGTAGAAATTTTCTCCGTATATCGACCAGACCTGGGGGCGGGGCAAACCCTAGGGTCTCTCGGTTTTTTTTGCACGTGCCACATCACCTTGGCCCCACGAGTCTCATCACCCCCTTCGATGCTAGCGAACGAAAAAAAAGCGAAATTTTGATCTCGCCTGAAAGTCAGAGGTGCGTGGAGATTCCAAGACAAAATTGTGTGCGATGTACCGAAATTTTCCGTCTGAAAGTTCAGACTTCTCGTTCTACGTCGTCTGAAAGTTCAGACTTCTGCAAAATTTCCGTCTGATGGTCAGACGAAGCGAAAAATCCTGGTCTGACTTTCAGACGGGCTGAAATCCTAGCAAGGACCCTGGTGCACACTGCTGCTGGAATAGGGTAACAGACACTCTGGCTACACCCTCCCCATAACCTACTGCCACATTGTCGCCACGGTATACCGACAACATCCCAACTGCCTACCGACCAGCAATGTACAGCCCCTTTCATAACACCATCCCAAGTTCATAGCCACGTGGATTCTCGGAATAACGCACCCACGACCTAGGAAGAGCATCACCGAGGATCCGAATTAGGGCGATGTGGAATGCGTCGAAAGCGTGGTACACTAGCCTAAACAAATAGATAAAATGTATTTAATAAATTCACTATGCCAATCATGCCTGTGCCATACCTACAGTAAAAACAAACACGCACAAACAAATGTTCTCAAGTGCTTCCAAAAGGCCCCCCTCCCCAGCTGCAATGAGACGGCCGGTGGCGGCGGCTGCTATGGAGAGGAGCAGTGGCAGCGGCGGCCGGGTGGGAACGCAGCGGCGGCGGAAGGTGACAAGCGACGGCGGTGGCTGCTGCGGAGGACAGGAGCAGCTGCGGTTGAAAGGGAGAGGGGAGGCAATGGAGGCTTCTGGATGGAGCAGCGGCGAGTGGCGATCTGGTGGCTGGCAGCGAGCGGCGAGCGACGAGCGGCGAGCTGGCAGGCTGGCGACCAGCGGGGAGAAGGTGGCTGGCAGCAAGCGGCGAGCGGCGAGCTGGCAGCTGGTGGGGAGCAGCAAGCGGTGCACGAGTCGATGGCGGCGAGCGGCAGGCGACGAGCGGCGAGCTGGCGAGAGAGCGGCTAGAGGGGAGAGGGCGGTGGGCAGTGAGCGGCAAGCGGCAAGCTGGCGGCTGACGGTGAGCAGCGAGCAGCGCGCG
This sequence comes from Closterium sp. NIES-67, assembly GCA_027943415.1. NCBI lineage: Eukaryota > Viridiplantae > Streptophyta > Zygnematophyceae > Desmidiales > Closteriaceae > Closterium > Closterium sp. NIES-67. The sequence goes on along the minus strand of BQMB01000898.1, from coordinate 959,673 downwards.
AGTGGCAGGTGGCAAGCGGCAAGCTGGCAGTTGGTGGCGAATAGCGAGCGGCGAGCGGGCGGCTGGTGGCGAGCGGCGAGCGGTGAGCGAGCGGCGGGTGGCGAGCCGGCGGCTGGAGCTGAGTGGTAAGCAGCACGCAAATGGCTGGTGGCGAGCGGCAAGCTGGCGAGCAGCTTGCGGAAATCGGCGAGCGGCGAGCGACGAGCCGCTGGTGACGAGCAACGAGCGGCTTGCAGCGAGCGGCGAGCGGCGCGACAAGAAGCGAGCAGCAAGCGGCGGGCATCGAGCGGCTTGCGACGAGCGGCGAGCGGCTAGCGGCAAGCGGCGAGTGGCGAGCGGCTTGCAGCGAGCGGCGAGCGGCACGACGAGAAGTGGGCGGCGAGCGGCGAGCAGCGAGCGGCTTGCGACAAGTGGCGAGCGGCTAGCGGAGAGCGGCTAGCGGCGAGTGGCGAGCGGCTGGCGACGAGCGGCGAGCGGCTTGCGACGAGCGGTGCGCGGCTTGCGATGAACTGGGGGCCAACGGTGAGCATCAAGCGACGGGCTGGGGGACGGCGCGCAGGCAGCAGCGAGCTAACGCGACAGGCGGGGAGCGGCGAGCTGGCGGGGAAGGGACAGCGCTGGCAGCTACAGCTACGACACTAGCGATGAAGGGGTGAGCTGGAGACTAACGAGCGCAAGGAAAACGGGAAGGAGGGGAGGACGCGGCGGCTAGGGAGAGACTAGCGGCGGCATGGGAAATGGACGAGGAGGAGGGGGGCGGTGAAATTTCCAGCTAGGAAGGAGAGATGAGCGGCGGAAGGGAGGATTCCTCGCTGGGGGTCGCTACAACTGAGGGAGGGGTGGGCTAGGATCGAATAAAGAACGGGATGTGGCATGAGCCTTGGAGCTCTGAAACCATGGAAGAATTCAAGAAATTGTTTCAGTAATAGAAACAAGAGCATACATAGGAAAGTTGGGAAGGAAGGGAAGCTAGCAAGAGAAAGATGAACAATGCCATATGCAGTTGGGTAGGAACAGTACCCAACCACCATGGGAGCCACTTGCATGGTCCCAATATTGTGGTCTTGGGGCTCGGGGGCTCCAACTACACCACGGTTGGATTAACACCCCTTGCACTTTGATGTGTACACCACATGTTGGTGTACACCCAGCTAATATACTAGTCGAGCATGTTACAATAGATATATATAATCTAACAGTATTATGTGTATGCTGATGACTCTAGTGTTGCTGGTTCCTATTATCCTTCTGTTTGTAAAATAGGATCCACTGCTGTGCGTAGTCTAGGATCCCCTGTTACGTCAGGCATGGACTCTCTTAGGGATCCTTTACTGGGCCCCGCTACGTGAGCCCTCTCCTTTACATTAGACTCCGGCGTGTCAGACTGCTTCTTTAGAGACGATACTACTCTCAACCCGCATTCTATACTCCTGCGTCTTAGGTACATGTCCCAGCACGGTCTAGTTACTGGCCTTCCTACGTCACTCCCAACACCACCTACGTTGGTAATGTCCCTATGCACCTCTTGCGTTGAGGGCCGGCAGCGCACCGCCCCTCACTCTTCGTTTCCTCCTACCACAACACCGCTACAGACATTGCACATGGACGTCTAGGGCCCTTCCCCGGTCCATGGTCTTAGCCGAGAGCGCTTTCTTCTTGTTGTCATTGTCGGCTTCTTGCGCTTCACCACGGTGTTCCCACTAGAGCAGAAGGCCGACGTGCCTGACGCTCCTATCCCAGTGGTTGCTCAACGCCCAAAACCAGTGATGCTTGCCTGTAGTTCGTTTACACTCTGACCGTGGTGGCGAGTTCGTCTCTGGCCGTCTAGGACAGCTCTGCCATGCGGATGCATCCGCCAGACGTACACACTGCCGGACTCCCCACAGAAGAACGGGGTCGCTGAGCGATGTATCGTCCTGGTCATGGAGGTAGCACGCACCTCCTTGATCCACCCCAGACACCCCATTTTTTGTGGACATTCGCTGTGCGCTTTGCAGCTCAACAGTGTGCTACGACCCTTCTCACCCTTCTGACTACAAAAGAAGTGTAGCACACAGTGAATGGCCACAGTTGTCGCCAACCCTTCTGCCGACCCTTCGGCGACCAGCGAATGGCCCGCCAACCTGCCGACCCTCCCTACGACCACAGGTGTCGCCGACCCTTTTGCAGGCTGGCCCCCCTGGTAACGCCTCTGCGTTCTACATCTGGGACACCCTTGCTCATCTCCGCTTCACTGTGGCGGACAAGCTCTCAGCCCGTACTCTCCTCTGTGTCTTCCTCGAGGTTCCTCTTGACACCCCTGACTGGTTGTTTTACCACCGAGTACACCACCGCTTCTACCGCTCTTGTAATGTTGTACCTTCGACGAGACGCCACCCTACTATCGGCACTTTCCTCACCATAGCTCTCCTGTTTCTCTTGCTCCTCTCTTCCTCGCCCCGGCCCCGCCTGTTGCACTTCTCCCACCCCGCCCGACCCTGTCCGGTGTCTCTCACGCCACTCTGTTCCTCTTGGTTGGGCCGTGAAGGAGTCTGCGGACTCTGGGGGTAGCTACTGGGGGTGAGCCTGTTGTCCCTGTGGCGCCTCCCCCAGCCCAGGTACCCCAGGCCCCTCAGCAGCCTCCCCTGTCACCTCGGCAGCAGCCGCAGCCGCCGCAGTAGACTGAGCGGCCGTAGCAGCAGCAGCAGCAGCAGGGGGTGCCGCGAGTTCCCTCACCGCCGCCGCCTCCCCGAGCCGTACGGGTCCACCCACAGTCACTCCTCTCTGTGCCGCTGCGCGCGTCCTGCTCGCCGCTGCGCCGCCACCCAACTTCATGGCGTCCTTCCCTCCGCCCGTCGACGCCTCCTCCGTCGACAAGCTCGTGCTGGCCACAGACAGGTCTGCCACCAACTGGTGCTCCTTCGTTGGAAGTATCTAGCGAGTCCTCGGCGGCGCCTGGGTCCAGGCATACAGGCTGCTCAACATCCTCGAGCGTAAGGCTTCGGCCCTTCGCCCCACCACGCCCGTCGATCCCAGTCCCGAGCCTGATGTCCCCCGCGACCCTGGAGATCCGCCAGAGCCACCCGAGGTCCCTCCCGCGCAGCCGGACGACCCCGAGGCCGAGCGTGTTGCCAAAGAGGCCTATGACGACGCCCGCCAGAAGTTTCTGCAGCGCCGCACCGACTACAAGTTCGAGAAGCAGGCATTCGACCTCGCCTCCGAACGTGCCGCGGATCATCGCCTGCACGCTGCCCGCTATGCCCAGCAGAAGGCGACCTATGCTGTCGCCATCGCTGTGAGGCTGACCTGCGCGCCTCCACCATCGTCCTCGGCACTCTCCCCGTTGACATGATGCGGTGCTTCCAAGCTCGAGAGTTCCTTTCCGCTCAGCTATGGACTGAGCTCCACGCCATGTTCGAGCGTCGCGACATCGGCTCGCTTAGCATGCTGTTTCGCGAGTACAACAGCATCACGCTCGACAACAGCAATGGTGCTGTCAATTTCACGAGCCGCCTCCTCAACATCGCCTCTCATCATTCTGACTCCTGAGCTCCACTTCCACAACCTCCTCCACGGCCTCACCCCTCAGTACGACTCTCGCATCATTGCGTTCACTGAGAGCGACCCCATGCTGACCTCCTCACTGTCGTGCAATGGATCATTGACGCCAAGTTCAAGCTCCTCCAGGAGCCCACCGCCACTCTCTACGCTGCTCAGCCTGCCTCCGCCAAACTCAACGCCGTCCTTAGCCGCTCCCGTGTTGGCCGCCCTCGTGGTGGCTGTGGAGGTGGCCATGGTGCCGGCAGTGGCAGTGGGGGCAGCGGTGGGACTGGCCCCAGCAGCGCTGCCACTGGAGCGGCACCCGGCGGCCATGGAGGCCGTCCTGGCACACTCCCTCCTTGCCAGTACCTTTGTCACCACGGGCCGAAGGCTGGTGAATGCTGCCTGCAGACCAACCACCCCATCGACACCTGCTTCAAGGCACTCGATGATGCGTGGTTCGATCGCGGTAACACGGGCACCCCGCCCCGCTGGTCAAACATCACCCCTCGCCCCTCCCTCGCTGATGTGAAGGCCCTCCTTTCCTTCTTGCTAGTGCACCTCCAGCTTGCTGCCTCCTCCATCCTCCCTCCCTTGTCGCAGCAGCTGCTCCAGTTCCAGCAGTTCCAGCAGTTCCAGCAGCAGCAGCAGCAGCAGCCACAGCAGCAGCTGTGGGGCGCCGGCGGCCAGGCGGCTGCAGCAGCAGCCGGTGCCGCTGTCGCCACTGCTGATTAGCAGCAGCAGCAGCTCGGTCTCGGCTCCGCCGCCATGGCCACCCCCGCCTCCACCGGCCCCCCTGGCTACCCCCTCTGGGGATCCATCCCCTCTGCTTCCCCCAGTGGCCTTGCCACTGCCACTTTCCAGACTATGTGCAGCAGTCTCCTCTCGCCTCCTCCACGGCCTCCCCCTTTCCGTCCCTCCTCTCCCCTCCTCTCCTACCCCCGCCTGCTCCTCTTGCATCCATGGCAAGCTAAAGCAGCTCCCCCATCACAGCCATCACTCCTTTGCTGCCTCCCCCATTGATCTCGTTCACATGGATCTCTGGGGACCCAAGCCCTCCCCCTCCCCCCACGGCCATAGGTACATGCTGGTTTTTGTTGATGACCACAGTCACTACTCTTCAGTTTTCCTCCTCCATACGAAAGCTGAGGCAGCCGCTGTCATCATCCGATGGGCTGAGCAAGCTCGCACTCATTTCGGCCGCCCTGTTCGATTGATACAAGGCGCTTTTATACTTCCGAGGTACGTCAGGTAACCAGGTTTATCCTATCCAAAGAGAATAGACCCTTCTAGAAATAGAATCACCCTGCGTATAGCCATGCGAGGCTATTGGCTTTAAGGGATTACGACAGGATTACGCTAGATAGAGCGCGCCAGTACATCCCAAGCCTGGTCGGTGATGTAGTTATAATAATAAGATAAACAAAAAAATAATGGGAAAGGAGGAAGAGGAACCCAAATGAGATGAGATAAATACCAAATGGATCTGGGTAAGAAGAAGAATGAGATAGCGGAGATACATGAAAATGAGAAAGAAGTGTACTGCTACTGCTGCCTAGCTGAGAACGGCCGACTGTGAATATCTCTGTCTGCCAAGTGTCACAAGATCAAAATGTGTCGAGGAAAGGTTTCACTATTGAACCAGTGCTCCTTCATAGTTCTACGGTACATCCGTGAGATCAGGATAGGTTTCCTAGAAGAACGGACTATTTTGATTTTTTCTAGGACACTAGTGACTACCTAGAATACTCCTTTTAATCACTTGGAGTATCGTATCCAAACTGGTTATTTGGATTATTCTTGGTTATCACAACTGTATAAGTTTTCTAGATGAGCTATTGCATGCACCGAGTGTTCTTTGTATTTCGGCGAACTGTCTAGTAGATATTTGATTTCAGAGAGAATGGGTTCCTTTCTGGTGCATGTACGTTTTAGCTAGACTCGCACCCCACTCGAGGGATGTCGCAAGTGCTCGCATATAGATTGTAATGTTTACATTCTCACGCACTAGGCATAGCACATTCGATCTTACGAAGCTTGATATCAGAGCCTAAACTGCTTTTAGCGACCAAGGCTTCAAAAACCGCACGGATGAGCCAGTTCAAGCCGAGGCCGACAAGTAAGTACGGAATCGGAGTTTTGCAACTTATCCCTTAAGTTTTTTTTTTTATGTCGACACAGGCGCAGGAAGCAGATTCGAACACATGCTAAGAGGAGATCACACAGTTACGTGGCAAACTTGCTCAAGCACACCTAGCAGCAGCGACAACATCGCAGCAGTAATCAACGAGCCAACCCGAGGCTCGTCGTTTTTGTGCACATGAACCGTTCGACCCTAGCGACAGATCGTGCGACATTTGTCGATGGATCGCAGCCATTGAAATTCACGTTGCGGCGTTTGGATGATTGCAGTAATGCTCATGAGCGGCCCAGCTCTCAAATGGATCTTCAACAATAGTCAAGTGCTACAGTGTGAAGCCACATGGAAGTAGTTTCATGACGGACCACTTACCCATTTCGAGCCCATAAATCTGACCTACATTGTGCAGAAAAAAAGATTATCAATCGTACCTGGCGGGGCTGAAACCAGACATGCGACGACATGTGGCAACAGCAAACTACAGTAACTACCACGACCTGGTCTTTACCGGCGAATGATTTGACATGTTCCGGAGTAACGACACACAATGCTCGGTTGAACATGGCCCTCAAAACCATGACTGATACAAGCGCTTGGCATTTCCCACGACAGCTGACCCTGCCGAGGTGAAACGGTGTGACGTTCCTCAGGATACACGACCCCTGCGCTGAAAACCCCATGCTGAAACCCTCACACTGAAGACTTTACCGTCGTTAGCCGGGCACGTAAGCCAGCTGAAGTGTCGGGGGCGTTGCACTTCTCCACCCACCCCGAAATCCAATCGGGCGGCTGACCCTTGGGGCCGAGCCAGGGCACCGGCTGCCTCGGATCTGGTCCTGCTGACGTAGTTCGATGGGGACCGCCTGACACACCCTAGGACCATCTGACAAGGCAGCGGAGTGGGCTGGGGCCAGACGCATCGCCGGGGCCAGGCGCGCATGTACCTGCTCCCCATTTGATTTTTTCTGCAGTGCGTATACAACTCATTTTGTGTACCATATAATAAAAAAAATGGATGTGCCTTGTGGGGCTTTGTACACCATGCATCGAACGACGAATGTGTCATCGAGGGGAATGCATGAAAGCGGGACGCATGTCAGGCTCAGAAAACCTAAGCTACAAACACACGCACTTCAGTTGGGAGGCCCGGCCCTGGCAAGAGGCCGTAGTGGGGGTATAGGGCTGTCTAAGGTCCTCATTTCTCATTTTCCGCTTGGTATTCTGCAATCTCCATTCTGCACTGCTGCCTCTTCTTCTCTAACTTCTTTAGGTGGGCCTTTTGGGTCTTGTTTTGCTTGGTTTTGGGAGCATCGGTCCTGGTATGCCCATGGTAGCCCATGTTCTGTCATAGGCAATTCACACAGGTGCATAGGGAATGCAGTGCGTGGGGTTTGTGCGTGGTTTTACATATACACAAGATTGGTTTAGACTCACATTTACCTTCTCCGCATTTATATCAAGTGCTGTCCTCAATACGCTGATATTTTTATGCGTCATCGTTTGTGTCCTCCTCCTTGACGCGTCCTATTTCACGCATCCTCGTCCATATGTCCAGTTTTTTTCATCTTGTTGAATGTGGACATTTCAGGAGCCGCTTTCTGTTGTTGCCCGCTCTAAGCGTGTATGCTGCTTCCTGTATTAACCATCACCAATGGTGTCCAATCCACGCATCACAGTGCACCTCCCATACCATACGCGTTCGCGCTAGCTTCAGTTCCCCTCGTACAAGGATGGCCCGTAAAACTTGAGTTGTCTGATCCCGTGGAGTGTCTGAATAAGTATGATGTGGTTCTGGAGAATGGTTTTGCTGTTGCCAAGCTTGAAGGGCCCGACAAGAAGATTCTCCTAGACGAGAGTACTGATTTCAACCGTGCCTGCCTGGAGTTCGCGTGCATGTGAGTCTTCCGCCCAAGGATGCCAGTTTTGTGCTGGGCGTGGATGCAAATGCTGCAGTGTACTCTTGTTCATCGAGTGAACACGTTAACGTCTCCTCACCCACAGTTGTGAGCTCCGGAAGTTTGGAGGAGAGCGCGAGTAGACCACGGCAATCTTCAGGGATGAGTGCATGACTGCCCTCTGAGTGGGAACGACCATGGCAGCGGCGATGAATTGTTGAAGCGGGAGCTGCTTGCTTTTCCCTTGTGGTCCGTGTGACTAATATCACGCATGTTGGGTTGTTCTTTACTAGTACACGTCTCACCAATAACTCAATTGTGAAGGCTTGCTTAGGCTATATTGCGAAGGCAGTGTGCTTCATTCAAGAAGGGTAGTATACCGTTCTCCTCCAACATGGGATACTACAACTGACAAGGGTGGGAGGGTGGGAAATCAAACTACAAGCTAAAAATGAAGAATGTGGGTGAGGCCAAATAGCCTCATGTCCCTCTTTTGTAGGCAAAAGAGGGTGAGTAACGCTTTGTCGCTACCTTTGCTTTTCTGGCCATGTCTTCACTTTCATAATTTATAATTTTATAAAAGTGTGTTTCAGTTAATGATCACATGCTTAGGCCATCTTGCAAGGCAGCATGCTTCATTCCAGATGGGGCTGCTGAGGCATGTGCATGCAGGGTCGACGGTGTCGCTTGATGGACTGCTGGTGCACTACAAGGGATAGTGCCACCGCAGGATCCTGGAGCTGGGTGGAAACAGCGATGAGCTGGTCTTGTGTGATCGTAACATAGAGCTCCTTAACGGTGTCACTACGCTAACGGCCCGTGCGTTTGAAGAGCCGATCGGGCACACCGAGCATGGCTGAAATGGGTGGCGTCAAGGCCTGCTGAGGTGAAGGCCTCGAGGCACCAGCTGCGAATGGTGGTGTACGAAAGTGGGCTGTCTTGGGGCGTTGCTTTGGCACCCCTGCCAAAGACTCGCATAAGCGGCCCCCCGGGCAATCCAGTGAAGCCGGCGAGGTTGAGAAAGTGTTGGGTACATACACCAAACAAGGCAAAAGGGTCCCGGGGCGGCTGCGACCGGAATCCATCGGGGATCGATCAGATCCGAATAACGGAGAAATGTCGCAAGCATGAGAAGCGGAATGAGGCCTTTTTGGTATTTGTCGGGGCTTGCTGACTCGAGAAATGGGCGAGCCATGTTGTGCACCTGGCGAAGCGATAGTTCCTTGGTCCATGCAGGGCGAGGCTCATGCAAGATGAAGGGACCACACGTGGTGAGGGTTCCATAGTCATGCGATGGGCAAAGACCACAGCCGCGCAGGTGAGGTTGATCGGCGAGAGAGTGGCGTGATGATTGAGCGCGTGGGTGAGATACTGTAGAGCTTGAGCATCATGTCCAACACAGGTAGAAAGTGAAGCTTAACTGGGGTGCAGAATGATAAAAATATCAGCAAATATGGTTCGTATGTCTGGATTGTGGATGGTGCGCAGACGTTGGTGATTACTTGCAGTAATTGCTGCTGGAGCTTAGGCAATATGCCTGGAAAATGTCTACGGTATTACACATTGTACTCGAATTGCAAGACAATAATAGGGCAGTGGGGCAATCCTATGCCTGATAATGCCTCTGCGTGAGAATGACGATCAGCGTCAGGGTACTCTGCGTATGCTGTGCATGATGGAGGGTGGCAGGGATCAGGTTGGGGGGCAGGAAGGCGAAGCCTCTCTTGCTCATCCAGCAAATGGAGAACGCGTCAATCGCAGTTGCACAGGGGTGTGGTATTTTAGCGGAAAACCGTGGTAGTTAGCTTTTGTGCGCGTTTGCAAACGGGTCGATTGAATGCGGGCCCCAACGTCGTTCCAACATGCGGAACCATGGTGCGTGGAGCGAGCAATCTTCGCTCAAGAGTTCGTCGCCATAAGCGTTGAGCTCCCGCAGAATCCATTCAATCACGAGGCACGAGGGGGTTTCAAGTGCAGAGGCCAATTATTGCTTGGCAATGTAAATGCTGACCGGTGGGAGCAGGCCTTGCAGAGGATGAATTGACTCCTTGATTGTCGACACAAATGAGCACATGGCTACAAACCAGCTGACTCACGAAAGTGCGGAGCGCCCAATGAACTCCTTTGAGCTCCCAGCATGTGCTTGGGGTTTGGAGGAGGGCGTCCGGCATTCTGTTGCTTTCCTCAGATGGGGTTCCTGGGAACCGCATAAGAGTAGCGCCCCAGCTATGTGTGCAGGTGTCAACGTGGAAAACAGCATCGAACTGGTGGCGTAAGTGGAATGGGGTGCCATTGAATTGGTCAAAGTGGGTTTGTCAGAAGGTCAATTCTTGAATTGCTTGTGGTGGCAGGCAGGCCTTCGCATTCCGTGGCGTGGCTTCCGCGACCAGGCGTAGTAATTCATGACTCGCGCATGCCGTCGTGCCGTGCGCAAGGGCCGTGGATGATGAGGCGACATTTGTCGCACTGCTCGACCACATTGAGAGGGCTGATGCTTGTGAGCGCAGCTCTTGACGAGATCTTCATACCAGCACAGGTTGAGAGGAGATTTTGAATGACATCTCGGGTGAATGTGGTGTGCGCGCGGATGCCCGCATGGTTAGCGTCCTCGAATAGGATGGGTGTTTCATTCTTCCATGGAATCCAGAATCCCATGGCAATGATGGAGAGGATGAATCTGCGTTCGCACCATGAGCACGACCAGTGCAGTTCGTGCCGCACATGGCTGCGCATGATTGTTACCAATTTGTCGGTAACAACGTACCCGTACTTGGTCCCACTCTCTGACAAATGGTTTGTAGCCAAGGGCTGCATGTATGGGCGGCCCAGAAAAGTGGAAAGGGCAGGGAAGGGTTGACAAATAGTCCGAACATGCGAGGTGTCCAGTACATGGTGTGTTTTCTCTTGCCTCTTTCCGGCAGGTGTGCCAAACAAGCATCCTCTCTCTCTCTCTCTCTCTCTCTCTCTCTCTCTCTCTCTCTCTCTCTCTCTCTCTCTCTCTCTCTCTCTTTCTCTCTCTCTCTCTCTCTCTATTTCTCTCTCTCTCTTTCTCTCTCTCTCTCTCTCTCTCTCTCTCTCTCTCTCTCTCTCTCTCTCTCTCTCTCTTTCTCTCTCTCTCTCTCTCTCTCTCTCTCTCTCTCTCTCTCTCTCTCTCTCACACACACACACACACACACACACACACACACACACACATACACACACACTTTGGGCGGCACCAGGTCCTTGCCATCCTCGTATTGCCTCAGCACCGTATCATATTACCAGTGCAGCAGCACAAAGAGGTGACCAACAGGCCAGAATTCTGGTTTGTTTTTCTGCTCCGATACGTGATCGTGATAAGCATGGCCTCCCTGAGTGGATCCATCTCCGACAGACTGCACATCCTGTGAATGATGATGTTTGGCAGCTGCGTGTTGCGCACGGTCCCAGCGTATGCGAGCATGCGAGGGCACAACAGCATCATCACCCGAGCCGTCAAAAAACAGTGTAGCATGATCAATGGTTGAGGGGCTTGTGGTACAAACCGTTCTACTGCGTCAGATGGGTAGCCAACCTGCATGAGCAGCCTGAACTTTACGATGGTGTACGTGTCTGCATTCGTGCCCATGTGGCAATTGATGTTATCCCTGCGCCATGTTTCACCACTGAGAAAAAAAAAAAAAAAAAAAAAAAAAAAAAAAAAAAACCTATAGGAAAAACGCGTGATTCATGCAGTGCAAAAAGCGTGAGACTGTGATTTGCAAGTTTAGTTTACACGCGTTAATTCTTTAAAACGCCTGAACTGCTGCCGAACCATGAGCAAAACAAGGACGCGGATGACAAAGATGTCCTATGTCAGATATTCGTCGTCGAATAGCGAGGCCTCAGTTCTTGCTAGGAAGTTCACTGCTCGGAAACATGGCAACGTGGCCCTGATTGGCTGCACGAGGTTCAAGGTTGCCAGAAATAGCCGCTTGCTCTGGCATCTCGGTCTTGCAGTACGAGATGAACATCTTGGTCTTGAAGTACGAGATGAACATCTTGAGCCTCCATCTCGTGAGTTTGGGCCGTTGCAGCCACATCTCCTCTTTTGACATGTTATCCCAGTTCTTTCCCAAGTCTTTCTTGACTAGCACACCCACCTCATCTTGAGCAGCCATTTTCACGTCTGCTGGATAGTCTCCTAGAGGCAGCCTCAAGACCTCGTAGAACCACCACCTCTTGTACTAGTGGATTACTCCTAGGTACTACTCGCGGGTCCTTTCCAAAAGCAATTACCACATCTTCCACACGACGATATGGTCGCCTCACTACCAATTACCGCCTAGCCCACAATTCTTGTTCCGGGCCTCCTACAGGGACCTTGTGCAGGTCGCCCCTCCTCCTCCACCTCCTCGCCATCAACGTCATTGTCTGGGTCCAGCTCCCTCTCCACACGTTCTGCTTCCACTGGCAACAAGAGATCGGTGGTCGTGAACCCTGTAGTCTCTCCCCCCCCCCCCCCCTCTCCTTGCACAGGTTGCTCTCCCACATTGCTAGGTGGCCCGTTCGTCGGCCTGGTTGTGAATTCCATCGGCGCTGACCCATGTTCCGCCACTGGAGTCGGGCCGATTCTGTCGGGCTCTGACGAACACGGGGTCCACTGTGGAGAGAGATCAGCTCCAAAAAGCGGGGTGGACCTTCACGGGCGGGGAGCTTGTTGGTGCTGCATCTGGTTTAGTGCTGTCATGCGAATTTTCACACCAGGCTGTGGTAAATCCTCGTGGAGCTCCACACAAAATTGGTTGCAACACTCGAAACCATGCCTCACGTGCTGGTCATTGCACGCGTGGCACTCCCAACCCTCCAATGACACGTGAATACCCCCAGGTCCTTCCATTTGGGCTTGCCCACCATTGATGCGTGATTTCCCCATGCGTGTCCTGTTAGGCGGGCTGGGTGACTGCGCCTCAAAATGGTCGTCGCAACAGACTATAGTGCACGTGCCATTGTGCTCATCTCTGCTCCATCCCATGCAATCCCACTCCCTGTGGACCCTGCCACCGGTGCGGCGGATGTATGTGCCTCCTCCGCCCTGCGTAAGTACGCTGGGCGCTGGAGTGACTAGAGTGACGGGCGGTTCATGACTGCAAGATCGACCTAGTCCTATTTACGGATCCCCCATGAGTCAACAGCCAGCGTAATGGGCTCCTTTTTCCTTTATACAGACTCCTCCCACCTGCAGGTGTGCGTGTCACCCAAGGCACACAATGTTCCACATATCTTGAGTCAGACATTTTGGGCGAGGTTGCGTGTGCGCCTCAAGACATGCGTTGCAAGAAAAATTGTATGTAAATTTCGCTCTCCAGGTTGCCCTGCCCCGTCAGCCAAGTCGTGCATGCGAAATCCGTGCCCTCTCCAACCGCTGCATGAGCGTGCTCATGCACGTTGCCACATCCTCCTGTGCATGCCAACAGGCACCCGTTAGTCGCCATTGCTTATCACGTGTCCTGCGAAATTTGTCGCTTGGGTTTCACCTACATTTCGTGCACGCCATGCATGGCGTGCCGATTGTTCCTAGCGACGCATGTGATGGCGGACGAACCGACATATGTAACACAGTGAGGCGAGTTACACCAGTACACCCACATGTTTTTCTCGCTTGTCAGTCAGAATTTTTATGGCAAGACTTCAGCAGGGGCAAGCATTGACGAAGTTAACTTCAGCAATGGGCTGCCCCGTGCCCGTGCCCCAACAACTCGCCCTGTGTATATGATGGAGATCGATCGTTTCGACGCACGTCCGCGTTACAACAGAAAATTGCAATGAGATTTATGTGGTATGAACGAGCACAAAATTGCTCAATGCAGCCAGATGATTGCAGCATGAGCAGAATACCGAGCCACGAGCGGCAATGGCACCCCTCGGAATTCGACGAATCTGATGCAAAATAATGGCCACCGCCAGTGATTGCGGATCTACCTGGCGGATCAGTCAAGTTCCAGAAAATCGTTGTCAATGAAGATGAAAATTAGCAGCAGCAGATTGACTGGGTGATGACGAGGAGAAATCATGGTGCTAATCTATGCACCAAGGACCAGATTTTGTCAAGGAAAATTGCCAAAGAGCAGAAAATCTCCGCAAAACTACACCCGACCGATCTAGAAAACCACGGAAAAGTCCCTGTTTCACCTGAGAATAACCTATCTATATCCCATAAAGAAGCTTTACTTCAGAAAAAAATTAAGGGCTCTGCGGCTATCCAAAAAATATGGAAAGGACTCCACATGAAATAGAAACCTTTGGAAATTATTCCAGTGCCAGCTAACCTTCGGGGAAATTTAAAAGTTGCCTTGAGCACCGTTCGCAATGGTGGCTACCCATCTGTTTGCCTTGGGCCCTTCTGGAGCCCGCCCCAGTCTCCCAGGCATCAGCTAGCACCCAGAGTTTACAGCAGAGGCCATTAAAGAGTTGGTCATGACGGGCACCGCTGCTACGTCCTCACGGTGGACACTCACATGTGTTAGCCCACTTAATGTAGTGCTAACCCACCAAGAAGTGAATGATCCTGGACTTACGCTACTTAAAGTCCGCTTATACCAATTCCTCTCCATGCACTTTAGCCTTGCAAACGCACCATTCGTCTTCACTCAGCTTATCAAACAGTTGGCCAAACGCTGGCGTAGCCGTGGTATGTGCTTGATCACTTACGTGGGTGATATTTTGCTCATCTGTAATACCCAAGACTCCACCCCCGAAACACGAGCAGCCGTCCTCACGACCTTCACTCAGTTGGGTTTCTAGTAAATTAAAGCCCAGGTCCCAAATTAGTCAGATTGGGATCAAACTGGGCCCAGTTTGATTTTTTGTTTTTTGCCCGAAAAAAAGTGCCCTGACCCTAGTTTCGCCACAGAAGTGACGCGAATGTGCTGTCTCTAAATCTACGGTTGGAATCGAAATTTGTAATTTATGACTCAATGTGTCATTGAGTCCTAGCCGTCAATCAGCCTTTCCAACCCAAGCTCTCGAGATTCAGTGAAGCTGGGTTCCAATTTTCATCTATGGCTGTAATTGTGCTTCCATTTTGGGACTTCATATGCCGTCCGAATCAAGCTGGGCCCAATTTGGAGTCCCAAAACAACAGTGCCCAATTTGGATTTTTTCACACCCAATGATTTCATTTGTTCTCGCCACCTGCCCAACCCACCTACCTCGCGTTGACTTTGTTGCCACATTCCACAACCCCCATACATATGATGTCGTGTTTTTATATCAATGTTAGTGATCACACTTGGGGTGCTGTGTAATCTATACCATTGGTGCAAAGGCCATGAGCACTTCTTGCTGGCTTGGCCTTGGTTCTCCCTCATCGAGCGGTGGTGGGGGCTGCACACCGTTGACCTCTTCGCTTACCCCTCTAACCGGTGCCTCCACACATTCTGTTCCCTGTTTTTTCATCCGTTCTTTCATCCGGAGGCACATTCTGTTCCCCTTTTTTTCATCCGGAGGCACTAACACATTCTAATGGTTGGGGTGGTGCTAACTACGATGCATTCCCCCCGCCACCACTTACTTGTATCGTGCTCACTCATGCTGGCCGCTCTTGTTCGTGCCTCAGTCTAGTTATTCCTAAGTGGCCAAGTGCCTTCAGGTGGTCGCTCATCCAATAGCCATGCCCTATTGGGTCTATATTCAACTCGACCAATAGCCATGGAAACAATATGCCTTGGAGGCTTGGTAGTAGTCACAAAAGCTTCATAGGTCCAGATGAGCTTGCCACAAATGAGGACGCTGATGAAGCTGATGATGTGCAATGCAAACACGCACAAACTTGTAAGGATGTGGATATAGGTACGGAACTTGGTATCATAGGTTCCGTTTGACCGACATATATATTGCATTCCAAACTGACAAATGCGCACTAGGTTTTTGTGAATGAGAATGCATGCTAGCGATTGCGGATCACATTCTGCACGGTGTTCGTAGAGTTTTGAAATATGGGCCACTGTGCATGTTTTTTTAATGGTGGTGCAAGATTTGCAAATCAATCAGGACTGTACACGATCAACTGATTTGTTTTTTTTTTCACGCTCAACATGGTATGAACGGTAATGGTATTATAATATTGAAAAATGCTCCCTCTCGATTATGCACCTTTGAAATAGGGGCTATACGCAATACATAGTGCATGGTAGCTTGCCGGCTACCCCCAACCCCTTCTTCTAGAGCCCGCCTTCTTGTCCCCCTGGCAGCCTCCTTTCCAAACTCTGCGACCTGGCGGGTTTCAACGAAATCAATAGGGCACTCTCCAGCCTTGCACATGGGGGGAACGCCAGGAGATGACGGTCTCCCCGGGGACTTTTTCTGGCTGCCTTCACCCCCGTTTTTTACAATTGTTCACAGCCATTTGGCGTCATGAGGAAATCCCTGCCTCCATGCTTGACAAGCAAAACAGCTTTCATCTACTAAAAAGGGGGACTTCACGCTTCTTGAAAATCTTTGCCCGAACACTCTAATGAACTCCGATTATAAGGTTCTGGCCATCTGCCTAGCCAACTGGCTCCAACCCTCCCTTCGCCACATTATCCACCCTTCATAATCAGCTTTTATCAAAGGCTGCTGCACTGGCGGCACCATCAATGACACGCTTGATCTCATGGAATGGGCTCACTTCTACAAAACTCCCTTGCTCACCCTCACAGTCGATATCCAGAAAGCCTATGATCTGGTTGATCGCAGCTTCATGGACCAATGCCTCTCCCACCTCGGCCTCACGACAGAATTTATCACCTGGGCCCATCTCCTTCACACTGACACCTCCACCAGGGTCCTAGTCAACAACTTTGTAGGCGTGGCATTCCCGATATACTCTGGGGTACGTCAAGGATGTCCGTTTGCCCCCCTCCTGTTCATCTGTGTCATTTAGGTGCTTTATCACTATTTGGCAATCTAGCTCCCAAGATTCGCCTTCTCTTCCACTCAACTACGTCTCGCTGCATGCTATGCACATGACATCTCCATTTTTCGTAACTCAAATCAAGAAAATTCACACTGCTACTCAACTCCTCACTTCGGTTGCTGCTGCTGCTGCTGTTGTGACGGCTGCTGCTGCTTCTGCTGCTGCTTCAGGTCGGGGCAGGCAGCCTTGTAGCTTACCTCGAGGGCTGGAGGTGTGCAACGAGCTCATTAATAATGTGGGCTTCCAAGAGCTCGCAGTCTACGTGCTGGCTCACCAGTTGCCGGCGGAGTGCGAGAAGCCAGAGAGCGAAGTCGATCATCCGGCCTTCAGCGTCCAGCCAAGGGACAGGCCCCGACAACGTCGTCATGCCAATAGGGGAGGAAGCGAGGATCTCCAGAAACGAGCAGGAGACTAGTGGAAGGCGCTAGGGGCTACAGGAGCACGAACTGTGGGAGCGGCAGTGGTGGCTGTGGCTGGAGCGGCGGTCTGGCAGATGGCTGCTGGCCGCTGGTGGCTGGGAGCTGGTGTCCGGCAGCTGGCAGTGGGATAGGTGCTGGTGGCGGGCTAGCAGCCAGCTGACCGCGGGCACGCTGCTAGCGAGTGGCTGGCTGGCAGCTGGTAAGTAGCAGTGGCGGCTAGCAGCAGACTGGCGGCAGTGGCAGCGAGCGGCTAGCGGCAGGCTGGTGGCAGAGGCGGCTAGTGGCACGCTGGCAGCAGCGGCAGCAGGCAGCATGCTGGCGACAGTGGCAGCTAGCGGCAGGCTGGCAGCAGCGGCATCTAGGGGCAGGCTGGTGGTGATGGCGGTTAGCAGCATGCTGGCGGCAGTGGCAGCGAGTGGCAGGCCGGTGGCAGTGGCGGCGAGTGGCAGGCTGGCGGCAGCGAGCAGGGGGCTGGCAGCAGCGACGGCTAGGGGCAGGCCGGCGGCAGTGGCAGCGAGCCACAGGCTGGCGGCAGCGGCGGCTAACGGCAGGCTGGTGGCAGTGGCGGCGGCTTGTGGCAGGCTGGCGGTAGTGGCAGCAAGTGACTAGGCCGGCGGCAGTGGTGGCGAGTGGTAGGCTGGCGGCAGCGAGCAGGAGGCTGGCAGCAGCGGCAGCTAGAGTGGTAGACTGGCAGTAGTGGCAGCGAGGGGCAGGCCGACGGCAGTGGCGGTTAGCGGCATACTGGTGGCAGCGAGCAGGAGGCTGGCAGCAGCGGTGGCTAGCGGCAGGCTGGCGGCAGGGGCAGCGAGTGGCAGGCCGGCGGTAGTGGCGGCTAGCGGCAGACTGGTGGTAGCGAGTAGGAGGCTGGCAGCAGTGGCAGCTAGCAGCAGGCTGGCGGCAGGGGCAGCAAATTGCAGGCCGGCGACAGCGGCGGCTGGCTTTAGGCTGGTGGCAGTGGCGGCTAGTGGCAGGCTGGTGGCAGAAGCAACGAGCGGCAGTAAGCGGCAGTGGTAGCTATCTGGCGGCAGGTGGGTAGCAAGCGGCTGGCGGCGAGCTGGCGGCTGCATGCTGACCGTGGCAAGCTGCAAGCTGCTGGCGGCAAGCTGCTGAGCGAGCTGGCGAGCTGGCCAGCTGACCAGCTGGCAGTTGCGGGCAATGAGCTGGCGTGCTGGCGGCGAGCTGGTGAGTTGGCGAGCGAGCTAGCAAGCGAAATAGCTGGTGAGCTAGTGAGTGGGCGAGTTGGCGAGCTGGCGAGTGAGCTAGCGAGCTGGCGAGCTTGGCAAGCTGGCAGCGGCAAGCTGTCGAGCTGGCATGCTGGCAGCGAGCTGGTGAGCTGGCAGCTGTGGGCGGCGAGCTGGCGGCGAGTTAGCAGCAGCGAGTGAGCGGTGGGCGGCTGCCAGTGGCAAGCTGGTAGCGAGCAAGCTGGCGGCAAGCTAGCAGCTGTCACAGGTCCAGACTTAGCGAAAGCTTGAATGAATTACTAATCAATAATTGAATCCCTACAAGCAAAGAGTCATTGTTATTTATACCTACGAGAACTCTAGGGAAGGGTAACTGGGACCTTCTAAGAGAGTTCTATAAATGAGTAGAACTGTTCGTAGGAACACCATCTAGAAGCACGGTTTGGATTCTAGAGATACAATGATGGTGACGGAACACTCGACACAATAGAAAACGTGTTACACAAGGAAAGTCCGAAACACTTGTAAGACGTATGATAAATGTAAAATATATCAATGTGAAGGGGAAGAGTGGAGGGATTTCTAGAAGAGGGATAATACACAAAATAACACATAATAAATAGCAAATGGCAAATGGTTGTGATCAAGGATTCGGCAAGCTGCATCCTCTCACGGCAGTGGGGAGCGGCGAGTGAGCTGCTGGCGGTGGCTCGCTCTCGGCGACTGCTGGCAGCGAGCTGGCAGCAAGCTGGCGGCCGCAAACTGCGAGCGAGCTGCTGGCGGCGGCTGGCAGCTAGCAAGCTGGCAGCAAGCTGGCGGCAGCGAGTTGTGAGCGAGCTGCGAGTGAGCTGCGAGTGAGCTGCAAGCGAGCTGCTGGCGGCGGCTAGCTGATGGCGAGCTGGCAATGGCTAGCGAGCTTCTGGTGGCGGTGAGCTGGCGGCTGCTGCTGGCAGTGAGCTGGCGGCGGCGAGCGACACCTGCTACGAGCA
Source organism: Closterium sp. NIES-67 (assembly GCA_027943415.1). NCBI lineage: Eukaryota > Viridiplantae > Streptophyta > Zygnematophyceae > Desmidiales > Closteriaceae > Closterium > Closterium sp. NIES-67. The sequence continues at coordinate 940,610 of BQMB01000898.1, read as the reverse complement.
GCGATCAATGGCAGCTGCGAGCAGCGAGCGACAGTACTTGCGAGCATTGTGTAGCGAGCAAACGGCAGGAGGGAGAGGGGAGGAGTGGTTGAGAGCTGCAATAGTAACGGGCTGTGAGGAAGCGGCGGCGGCGGGCTGCAGGCAGTGTGATCAGGCTAAGGGAGGGTGGGAGGTTAGGAGCTATCTAGGCTAGGCTGGGAGGGGAGTGAGGAGCATCTAGGGCGGAAGCGCTATGGCTAGGGTCTATCTAGCTCGATACCATGTCGTGAGAAGAGAATGAGTTGGCTAGGCAAGGCAAAACACAAACCTATATCTAAGTGTTCATGCCCGATATAAATTGAACTTCAGCAAGGCTGTCGTTCATATATTCCTAACGCACACACACACATACACACACACACATACACACACACACACACACACACACACACACATACACACACACACACACACACATATACACACACACACACACACACACACACATACACACACACACACACACACAGACACACACACACACACACACACACACATATATGTATACATATATATACATATATGTATGAACGTTAACACTTTGAGATATTCGCTGCGCTAAACACCATCAGCGCATCATGTCCCTGTTTCATTCGACCGGTAAGCTGTTCTTTGTGTAGAGACAGAAGCGGTCTGTCCAGTATCAACAAGCAACAGCTTCTAGAGTTCGCTACGCTCGGTCCTCCTTACCATCGACCTCTTTGGATGCCCCTCCATTCATCCTGCCTTACAACTGACTCCGCTGTTGGTTGACGTCTTCCCGCTTTGTCCGCGATACAGGCTATGTTGTTGGACGACCTCATACTAGGTAGTAGTGTCAACAAACATATATTTATATCTAGTTAGGTTATGTATGATTGTATAACCTAGCTAGGTCAGCTCTTAGAGGGGACAACTCACTCTACTTGTATCTCCCCTCCCCTCTTCCTAGTCCAACTTTTCTCGCTATCTCCACATGGCATCTAGAGCTAGGTTAGGTCCCACCAACCCACGCTTCCACCCTAGCTAATTAGCTCTTAGCCACTCCTAGCCGCCTCTAGCCGCATCCCCCCCCCCTCCGTCACTAGGTCGCACGCCCGTCGCCAGCTTTCAAACCAGCCGCGCCAGCCAGCGCCAGCTCGTGCCATCCAGCGCCAGCCAACGCCAGCCCGCGCCAGCCAGCGCCAGCCTGCTTTGCCCAGCGCCAGCCCACGCCTGCCCGCCCGCCCTTAGCCCGCCGCTCCGCGGAGCCAGCGCCAGCCAGCCCCAGCCTGCTGGCCGCCGCTTTGCACCTGCTCGCCACTCGCGCGCCTCGCCTGCTGGCTGCCGCCCGCTCGCCAGCCAGCGACTGCCAGCTCGCAGCCGCCAGCCAGCTTGCTGCCAGCTCGCCAACCTGCCGCAGCCAGCTCGCCACCGGCTCGACAGCCCGCCGCAGCCAGCTCGCCGTCCACTCGCCAGCCAGCAGGCGCGCCACCGCTGCCGCCACCCGACTCGCCGTCAGCTCATCGCCTCCAGCCAGCAGCCGCCAACTCGCCGCTGCCATTGCAGCCACCCCTGCCGCCGCTACCTTTGCAGCCACTTCTGCCACCGCTGCTGCCGCTGCCACCACTGCCGCTGCAGCCGCCACTGCCGCCACTGCTGCCGCTGCCACTGTAGCCGCCACTGCCGCCGCTGCCGCTGCAGCTGTCACTGCCGCACCTGCCGCTACTACCGCCGCTGCCTTTGCAGCCGCTTCTGCCACTGCTGCCGCCGCTGCCGCAGCAGTTGCCACTACCACCATTGCCGCTGCGGCCGCTGATGCCGCCGCTGCTGCCACCACTGCCACTACAGCCACAGCTATTGCCTCAGCTGCCACTGCCACCAGCACCAGCGCCTGCCGTCAGTGCCAGCCACCAGCACCTAGACGCCACCCGCCAGCACAGGCTGCTAGACGCCAGCCGCCTGCAGCCGACTGCCAGCTCCAGCTGCCACCGGCGCCCAGCGGTAGACCGCCTGCCGCCAGCTGCCACTGGCTGCGGCAGCCACCGACCGCCAGCCGCCAGTCTCCCGCTCCTAACCTACTGCAAGTATGTCCGCCTCCACCATCCATGTTCTGCGCTTGGATGCTGTGGGTCGGGCGATCGGGTTCACTGCTTGGCAGAAGACCGTGTTCCTCCAGCTAAAGAGCCAGCGCATGGATGACAAGTCCCTCGAGGCTCACGTTTCTGGGTGATGCGCCCTCTTCTTGGCGACGCCATGGCAAGGGGCGTGCCCCCTCTTCACCGGTGGGTGGTGGGGTTGCAGGGGCAGACGGAGAGGTTGGTCAGTCGGAGTCGGGGACTGCGCAGCGGCAGCCGCAGCAGCAATAGCATAGGTCGCAATAGCAGTAGCTGCTACTGCCGTGGTGGCTGGCGGGCCCTGGGAGTGGTGGTTGTGGTGGAGGCCGTGGAGGTTGGGTCCCAGGGCAGTCCGCACCCTGGGGGTCGCGTGGCTCTTCTAAGGGCCAGGGTGCCGGCAGTCCTGGAGGCGGTTTGATCTGTACCAACCAACTGCTGACTGGCCCCCATGCGGGCCAGGTCTGTAGGTGCACGGGGCACACCTGCCGCGTGGACGACCTCTACCGCCGCCAGTACGCCCCCCTGGTGAAGGTACCTCTCTGGCCCTATTTGCTTCGTCGTGGCCCTGTTGATATGATTCAGATAGAGCATGCGATGTATTTGAAAGAATTCAAGAAGTTGTTTCAGTAATAGAAACAAGAGCATACATAGGAAAGTTGGGAAGGAAGGGAAGCTAGCGAGAGAAGGATGAACAGCGCCACGTGCAATTGGGTAGGAACAGTACCCAACCACCATGGGAGCCACTTGTGTGGTCCCAATATTGTGGTCTTGGTGCTCGGGAGCTCCAACAACTCCAGGGTTGGATTAACACCCCTTGCACTTTGATGTGTACACTACAGGTTGGTGTACACCTAGCTAATATACTAGTCGAGCATATTACAACAGATATGCATAATCTAACACAACCCCTTAACATGCAGAGGACTAGGATGGAGAAGATGAACAACCCCTGAATCATGGAGCACTGGAGGGGTGAGGAGGACCAAGGCCAAGGAGACGAAGGAGGGCCTTGTGGGCGGCTTTGGGCAAGGCCTTGGTGAAAATGTCCGCCAAGTTCGCCTCAGCAGCAATCTTGCGCACGACAAGGTGACCCTGCTGGATGAGCTCGCGAATGTAGAAATAGCGAAGCTCGATGTGCTTGGACTGCCCATGGAAGACCGGGTCCTTGGTAAGGTGGATCATGCTGGCATTGTCACACCAGAGGGTGGGAGAGTGCTGGGGAGCGCCGAGCTCGGCGAGGAGATAGCACAGCCAGCGCGATTCCTGAGCGGCCATAATGCCGGCATAGAGCTCGGCCTCGCACGAGGAGAGGGCGATGGCAGACAAGCAGGTGGAACGCCAACTGATGAGGCCACTGCCCAGGATGAAACCATAGCCCTGGGAGGAGTGGCGGTTGGGTTGAGAATCGGCCCAGGAGGAGTCACTGAAGCCAGTGAGGAGAGGACGGGAGGTGCCGTCAAGGGTCAAGACATAGTCCTTGGTGCCCCGAAAGTAGCCGAGGACTATCTTGGCAGTGGCCCAGTGTGCAGGAGTGAGGCGGCCGGTACCAACAAACCGGGTGAGGACACTGATGGGGTAGCGAGGTCGGGGCGCGTACACAACATGGCGTACATGAGGGACCTGACACGCTCGGCATAGGGGTGATCAGAGGCGGAGGGAGAGGTGGAAGGTGCAAACTGGTGACCAACAGGCAGGGGGGTGGACACCGGCTTAGCCTGTGCCTTGGTGAACCGCTCCAGGACCTGGTCGATATAGAACGACTGGGACAGCGTGATGGTGCGGGCCTCCAGGTCGCGTGTGATGGTCATACTGAGGTAGTTCTTCAGCGCGCCCAGGTCTTTGCACTGAAGGCGTGTTTGAAGCTCGGCCTTGACCTGCACCATATCAGCTTCTTCATCGGCTATGAGGATCATGTCATCCACATAGACGAGGATGAAGAAGCGGTTGGGGGCGGCACGGAGGAAGAGACTGGCATCGGTGTGGGCGGCATGGAAGCCCATGGCCTGAAGGGTGGCGGCCAATTCGGCATGCCACTCGCGAGGCGCCTGCTTTAAGCCATACACAGGGCGCCGAAGCTCCTAGACGGTGTTGGGCGGGAAGGCAACATGAAATCTTGGGGGTCGTCGCATGAGGACTTTCTCGCGCAATTCACCTTGCAGGAATGCATTGGAGATGTCCATGCAGCAGATGACCATGGACATGCGAGCTGCAAAGTCGAGGAGGGCCCAGATGGTGGGGCGTTTGGCTGTGGGGGAGAAGGCATCTCAGTAGTCAACGCTCCAAGTCTGGGTGAATCCCTTGGCTCAATAGCGGGCCTTGTAGACCGGCTCCTCACTAGGCAACTGCTTCACCCCCTCGACCTTGCAGAAGACAGCAGGAATCCACTTGTCATGATTGGGGCCAGTGATGGCTTCCCAAAAGTTGGCGGGGATGTAGATGGAGGGGGAGGAGGACGCGCCGAGCAGCAGGAAGCCAAGGAAGCCACGTAGCGGGGGAGGAGGCGTGGAGCATGCTGCTAAATGGAGATGAACTCCGCATGGGAGTCCTCCTGTGGGGGAGCGGAGGGGTTGAAGGGGAGACCAAGGATAAGGTCCATGGAGCGCGTGTGAGCGCGCGATAGGAGGAAGGGAGAGGATGTGGGGCGGCGCATGGAGGGAGACGAAGCAGAGACATGGCCTCCGCCAAGTGGTGGAGGGAGCGGGTGCTGCTAGTGCGGCTGCAGCTGCTGCTGCTGGTCCTGCTGCTGCTGCTGTGGCGATGGCTGCGGCGGTGGCTGGAGGGAGGGAGGAGCGGCGACAGAGTGGGCGGGGGAAGCAGGAGCAACTAGGTCGTAGATGTTGCCAGAGGATGGAGGAGGTGGAGGAGGGGGCGGAGGTGGAGGGGGGTAGGGGGAGGAGGGAGGAGGGAAGCTTGGGGAAGGAGCGGGGGGAGAACGGCGTCAGCCCAAGTGAGTGGGCGGGAAGGAGCGGGGAGAAGATGAGCAGAGGGAGGGGAAGTGTAGTATGGGACGCTCTCATCGAGCGTGACATCGCGACTCTCGCGCTGCTACTTCTTAGCTGAGCGCGGCCGAGGGAGGGATGGGCTGTCAAGGGCAGGGAATGGGCTGTCAAAGGCATGGTCAGGCTGGCATGGGCAGGAAAGGGCGGGTTCGCGAAATGCCACACACCGTGACAGGGAGCCAAGGGCAGGGACAGGTAGGGGGGGAGATCTTGAAGGGCCGTCTGAGGACTCGGGGGGGGGGGGCTGGTGAGGAGCAGGGCACAGTGGGTGGGGGTTGTTTAGGCATAGAGGTAAATCCGGGAGGAGGCTTCGACTACCACCATTGTGAGAACACCTAGCCCAGAGGTGTGGTTTGGGGGGACTGCAGGCTCGTTTGTTTGTCACTTCCCGTCACCCTGCCTCCCCCCTTTTTCCCGTTTGCCCCAATTCCCTTATCTTTGCAGGCAGAGTACCCTGTGCGCCACTGCATGAAGGGCGCTGCGGGCTTGCAGAAGAATGAGGTGCCGAACGAGAACAACGTTAAGAGAGAGAGAGAGAAAGATTGTGCAGAACTGGATGCTGATGGCGATCATGAAGTGGGGGGATGCTACGGATGGGCCGAAGTGGCATGAGGATGTGGAGGCCTACAGCTTCAGCGAAGGGAACAAGTACAAGATTTTTATCAAGTTCCCGCCGCCCACAGAGGTATCAAACCTTCCGGAGGAGTACATTGGGTCAGAGGAAGAGCCCCCTCTGCCTGGCCAGCGCCGCACTGCCGCCCCTGCTGCCTGCTTTGACGATGGATAGGAGGGGGAGATATAGCTGCGTGAAGTCGCGCAGAATTGTTTTGATGCGAGTTGGGCAGGGCGGCTGTCGCTGGTGTGTGGGGCTAGGTTGTGGGTTCCTGTGCTAGGCATGGGGAGAGGCGGGTGCAGCTGGGGAGGCAGGGGAGGGAAGTCGTGGTTGGAGAAGGGACCTTGGGAGTTGCCCAAGGAGGGGCAGCCAGGGGAGCGAGGGCAGGGCTCCGGTAGCAGAGGCAGGGGCCACTGGAACTCTGGTTCCCTGGGGGGCTGGAGGTAGCCTCACATCATGGGATGGGGTGATTTATGGGCACAGCACCATATGGAGAGGTTGGGTGGTGGGGGTGGGGGGGGGGGGGGGGGAGAGGCAGACGACGGGAGGGGCACGTTTGAGGGAGGTGTGGAAGCCGGCGGTCCGGTCTGTGTCAGGGTGTGTAGGAGGCGTCAATGGGAGAGCGGTGCACTTGCGTGGGTGGTTGCTGTGGGGTTCTCTGCAGGATGCAGGGGGGCTGGGCACAGCGTGGGAGGAGGTGGAATGGGGAAGGTAGTGCGACAAGTGGCGCTGGGGTGAGGGGGGGTGCGTCAGGTGGTGGAGTCGGGTTGGGTGGTGGCGGACACGGTTGCCGCCTGGTTTTAGTGGACTGCTTGCTAGCTGCTTGAGCGAAAGCACAGCACTGGTGGTGATGGGGTGTGTGGGGGAACTGGAAGGGGGGTGGTTTAGGGTGTGGAGGTTGGACAGGCAGGCGGTGACGCAGGTGGTTGTGGGCCCAAAGGGCAGAGTGGGATCGGGGTGTGGACGATGCAGGGGGTGCAGGGGATCGCGCCTGTGTGGGAGTGGTGATGGGGGCTGAGGGTGGGGAGGGGTTAGCGGATGGGGAGGGACTACGGGAGGCTGGAGAGGTAGGAGAGGCCTAAGAAAAGGGGGAGGGGGGGGGGGCAAGGAGGGTGGTGAAGCCGGGGGTTTGACCCGGGGAGCGGGAGATGTTTGGAGAGGTGCGGGAGGAGGGGATGGTGATGAGAACGATGCTACAGGGGGAGGTGGTCCCCCTCTCCTTGTCCTACAATCCATCCTATGGCTCTTCGTTCTCGTCCTCCTCCAGTCCCACTCCTTCTATTACCTCCCCAGTTGTCAAACCCGTCGTCCTCTGCTCCTCCCATTGTCTCTAGTCGCATTGCTCATCCCGTCCTCTTGTGCTTGCTTGTGTCACTTGTCACTGACTCTACTGCTCCTCCTCATTCTGCCTCACTGCTTGTCGCTGCTGTCGCTGACTTAGCTGCTAGCCACCGCCTTGAATATGCTGCCGCTCTAGCCTGAACTACTGCCAGTCCTCCGTACGTCGGGGGTGCACTTGCCCTTGGCAGTGACGTGCTACAGGACAAGCAGTACGAGCTGGCCTACCTTGCTGCTGATGTACCCCATCTCAGCTCCATGCTTGTATCCACAGAGGTCGACCCAGTTGCTCTGGACATCCCTATCCCACACTCTTACGCTAAAGCGGTGTCGGGTGCCCAGGCAGCCCAGCGGATACATGCCATGGAGGCAGAGATGGCATCCTACATATCCACAGGCACTAACGTAAACGCAGTTCCCCCTCCTGGGGCGAACATAGTCGATGGCATGTGGTTCTATAAGGTGAAGCGCTCACCTTGGGAGCCGCCGAAGTTCAAGGCGCTCTACGTGGTTAGAGGGTGAGAGGGGGAGAGGGTGAGAGGGTGAGAGGGTGTGGACTTCTTCCAGACCTCCTTCCCTATCCCGAAGATGACTACTCTTTGGGTGCTCCTTCACCTGTCACGCAGCGTGACTACGAGCTTCACTCACTCGAGTTCTCTACTACCTTTATGCAGGGTAGTCTGCACGAGCAGATCTACCTCTGGCAGACACTAGGCTTCTCTGGATCCTTCCCATCTAGGACCCAGTAAGCCTACGCCGCCATGTCTACGGCCTGCATCAGCGCTCCGTGAGTGGCACGACACGCTCCACACCACACTTGCGTCTCTCCAGTTCTTTCTGTCTTATGCTGTTCCCTCGCTCTTTGTTCGCACTGGTCAGTCCCTGTTCTACATCCTAGTATGTAGACGATCTTATCTTTGCTTGTCCCGACAGAGACAAACTGGCCTTAGTGAAGGTCGAAGTACTGACCTGGGGGAGCTAAGGCGTTATCTGGGCTTGGAGATCTCTCATGACCATGCCGCTTGTACGATCACACTCTCCTAGCCTCATATGGTGCAGCAGATCCTTCAGAGGTTTAGTCTCTAGTTTTCCTCAGCACAACCCACCCCTCTGCCTGTGGATCACAGGCTCTCTACTCCTGTTCCGGCAGAGTCGGCTGAGCCTAGTGGTCCATACAAAGAGCGAGGGGTGCCTCATGTACCTGATGACGCGTACTCGGCCAGATCTAGCGTAACCTCTCAGTATCCTTGCTCAGTTTATTGCGACAGGCAGGCACTAACCAATCCACTGGTCGGCTGCCAAGAGGGTACTGCGGTATCTGGCGAGTATATCAAGACTTGGGCTTGTACTAGGAGGATGGGAGCCAGTGGTGCTCACTAGACACACAGACACGTCGTGTGCTGACGACTTGGAGACGCTCGGGTCCTTACAGGAGTACTGCTTTAGTCTTGGTTCTGGGACAGTCTCGTGGAGGTCCACTAGGTGGTCGTCTGTAGCTCAGTCCAGCCGTGAGGCAGAGATCCATGCTGGGGCCATGGCCGCTCAGGAGCTCCGCTGGCTGACGTTCTTACTCATCAACTTAGGTGAGCAGCCAAGGTCTGTCCCGGTCCTATTTACTGACAACGGGGCCATGATCTTCCTGTGTCGGGAGGCTCGACTTGAGGGCAGGGCGAAGCACATCCAGCTGCGGTACTTCTTGCCGCGTGAGCTGCAGCAGCGCGTTCAAGCTCGTATTGTACCATTGGCGTCAGAGGCCAAAATTGCTTATATCTGCACCAAGGTACTACCGTCTGGTGACCATCAACGGTTCAGTTTTCAGCTTGATATTGATATATGCTATACCTGCTTGTACTTCTTGTTCTATACGGGTCTGTCTTGCTACACTTGCTGACTGGCCTTGTGGCCTTTTGTCTTAGTGGTCAGGCTAGTAGTGCTACCCTGATTTGTCTTGTTATCTTCGATAGAGGCCAGACTAGTAACGTTGCCTCTACCTAGTCTAGTTGGTGTGTCAACAAACATATATTTATGTATAATTAGGTTAGGTATGTTTGTATAACCTAGCTAGGTCAGCTCTTAGAGGGGACAATTCACTCTACTATCTCCCCTCCCCTCTTCCTAGTCCAATTTTTCTTGCTATCTTGACTAGTAAAGCTAGACAGCTAGCACGCTTTTGTGCAGGTTTTTTCTCAACTGATTTGTCAAAGCCCATGCATGTGTACACATAATTGGCTACGACCATCAATAAAACTTAAAACTTGATTGAAAATGCCACATACTTCTATTTTGTTTCCATCTTCCATAAACAATAAAAACCCGTGGCACCAGGCCCCCAAATTGGTTTTGGGCCTGTTTGATTCGTTAGAGTCCCCTGCCTTCCCTTGGTATGGGTTTCAGAGTTACCTCCTTGAAAAAAGTCTGAAAAATCAGAGTAGCCTTCGATTCTTTGTTTGGCCAATCAGAGTCATAGCCAAACTTTTGTATGAGCCTTTTTTATGGTTCTTCATTACACAATGCACTACATTTCACTACATACACGGAATCAGTCAATACCCTGCATATCCTGCTGAGGCGCTGCCGGCTTATCATCATCTACTTTCTTCTTTCCCTTCCTGCTGCTACTGGCCTCGGGCAGGGCATTGCTAAGGGGCTTCCTCTTCTTATAAGCCCGCCAGATGGTGACCACCTCGTCCCAGTCGGGGTCATACTCTAGCTGCAACATGCACATCAGATCTCCTAGCCTAGTATCCTTGAGAGCCCCCCGCAACCAACTCTTGATGACGTTCTGGCGGGAGAATCCGCGCTCGCACTCGACAGTGCTCAACGGAAGGACAGCCATCGCCACCCACAGGTTGATCAGGTTGGGGTAGCTGTCACTCCAGTCCTGCATCTTGAGCATGGCGCTCAGCCCCGCATGGAATGACTTGTCCGCCTTGGGAAGCGCAGCAAGGACGGGAACGAAGTTGCGGAGCTCGCTCTGGGCTTTGCGTTTGTCTATACCTGATCAGACAAGGGCACACAAGGAGAGGGAGAAGGGTTGGGTTATCGAAAACAGTACACAGCTAGTAAAAGATTTGTGTCTTGTTTCAGATACATTGCTGAAGGGATACTGGAAGGAGTAGATGATGATTCACCTGGCAGAATCTCGTCCCTGTCTTCAGCGCGGTAGATGACCAGAAGCGAGTTGAACCACTCGAGGCACTGCGTCCTCCGTGCCTGTCGGTCCCAGTTGGGCGGCCATGTGTCGACGCTGAACAGGTGCGCTCCCGACAGCTGCCGCAGATCGCCTAGGCGCTCGTCGAGGTTGCGGACCAGGCCCTCCGCTAGAGCCATGCATGCCACGACACTCCCATCGTGGTCGCTGGGCCCCGGGTAGTCCTCTTGGGGCTCTTCGTGCAGCTCGAAGGTGAACCGTGAAGGTCGGCCATCGGAGTCAATCCCCTCCACTGTCACTAGCTTGGACTTGCCGGGCCTGTGCTTGGCGAGGAACCGCGTCAATTGATCGTTGGGCCCGCCGGTAAAGTTGTCCCCGCAGTCCACGTAGCAGCTCTCTAGCAGTGAGGTCATGTGGATGATCTGCGCGTGCACCGTTGTGTAGTCCAGCTGGTGGGTAGGGGGTCGAGGAGAGGTAGGGCATCACAGACGGATGTGTGGTTAAGGGACGAGCGGAAGAGACAAGCAACATCGACATACATGCAAATAGACACATTTAACATTTTTACCTCCCGCTGCTGGAAAACCTTGTTGAGGACGTTCAGCAGCTCCAGCACGTCGGCAAGGAACATCAAGAGGAGCCATAAGCGGTAACTGGTGACGAGCGCGTACAGCTTGGCGTCGTACTCCTGCAGTATAACCACGATGGCTGGTAGGACTTCGACCAGGCGGATGACCACATCTCCGCGCAACAGCTAGCGGATGTTGTGGATCCCCTAGAGCACGAGGTTCATCGACATGAACACCTCCTTGAGCTCCAGGAACCGTTGATGCCAAGGGTTGGAGCGACCGAGCAGCTCAGCAATCTCGTGAATAATGTTGTCCACCATGCTGAAGACAGGGATCTCCTCGGCAGCAGCCTTTACCGCCAGCGCCTCTCTGCGTGGAATAAAGAGATGAGATGCAAACTAGGAAGCAAATTAAGGATTGGACTTATAAACAAAACAAGAAGCAAATATACATGACATGCACACAGCAAACGGATGACGAACCGATGGGCAATGCAATGGCAAGAGACAAGGTGCGAAACGCGAAGACGAAGGCGAGCTACAAGTCAAGAGCGCAATCCCATGATGACGGCAGCGCCGTCAGTGCTTATGCCAGAGATGCGGCCGAGGTCGACGCCAATCGCCCGCAGATGGGACAACAAGAGGGCGAGAAGCGATGCCGCATCCGCCTTATCCACTGTCAACAGAGCCAGGTACTAGGTTACAAGCCGCCCTTCCCGGACAACGTGGCAAACACGATCATATGCTTGCCACGGCAGCGCTCGGTGCTTTCGTCGAGGCTCAGGCCAATGTAGGGACTCGCCAGCAGGTGTTGGAGTTGAGTCGTTTGCAGCCACGTTGCCGTCTCTTGTGTCAGCTTGCCGAAGCCGTACCTGTTACATGACACGCACAAGCCCATTTGTTGTACGTTCCATATCTAAAGACGAGACAGAGAGAATTTCATAGTCACTGGAGTTCTCACCAGTTATAGTACGTGCCGTAGGCAGACTTCGAGAAGCCCTTGAAATTGCGCGATGAGAGGTATCGCACCAAACGAATCCATGTTTCCATGGGTTCGTTACACTTGGCACAGAAGTAGAGGGAGTCGAGCAGCACGATGACTCGCTCCTTCTCTTCGTCGGCCGCGTGGGGATGCATGTCGATCCGCTGCTGGTTCGACGCCAGTTGCAGGAGATCGTCCTGCTTGGACATGGCGAGGCGATGCTTCTGCGTCCCGGCGTGCTTCTTGAACGACTGGGTCTGCACGTCCTTTGCTCCCTTGCCCGATTTGCCGATATGCCCTGCAGGTCTTGCATGCACTGCACATACACTGCACTTGAAGGCCGGGAGCCCATCGTCAGTTTTCAAGAGCATGAGCCAAGGGAATCTGTCAGACCAGCGAGATTTGAAACGCTCTTGTGCCTCAGCATAGATGTCCTCGTTCGTTCTAGCAGTGGACCTACCGCCATATGATTCTGGCGTATCCGCAGGTACAAAGAGGCTCGGCACAGGCTCAGGCGGATCCTGGCATGTCGACATGGAGGCGTACAGCAGAATCACCCTCCTGTACCGGAACCTCTTCGCCGCCGTCACCGATGGCGTGGTGCCGGCGACAAGAGCTAAAGCAGCGGGCAGGGGGCTTGCATCCGCAGAATTCTTGCCCGCTGCGTCGGGAACAGGCGCATCGCCATCAGCAGGGGCAGCGTCTCTAGGCTTCCTCTGAGGGCTACGATCTGAGGCATCCGACTGCCGCAGGAACTTTAGGGCGGCGGGACCATCGCGGAAATTCTCAGCACACCAGTACTCTTTTTCTTGTTCGTCATAATCTGCCTCGTCTACATCCTCATCGAGGTCGGCCTGCTCCATGGCCTGCAGGCGCGGTGGGAAAACAAACGCACTGAAAGAAAACCGAGGGGCTACATGAAGCTTGGGTGAAGTTTTGCTGGAGGAGGGAGAAGCAGGGTTGTTTTCCCCGTCAGTAATGAACTGATGGAGAAGGAGGGGGTCTGCCAGCTGCAACTCCATCGCGGCGCGCGAGATGCTGTCCATGCATAAATGAACCAGGCACTCGTCGCGTCAGCATGGGTGCGGTGCCTCGTCTGTTGTGCCTCACCCAGCAAAATGCCTCTGGATTGGCGAAAACAGCCGTGTTTTGGTCAAGGACCAATCGGCTGCTCGGGCTATCTCTGTGCTGGCGCCATCGCACAAAATTTGCCCGCCGACGGCTCGGGCTGCGCCAGCGCAAATATAAATCTGGCGTGATTGACGGTGACGACAGTACCAGTGCAAATCTCGCAACCCCCCCTCAAATGACGGTATTACAGGAATCAGAGTCCCCCCCCCATACAAGGATGAAGCATCAGAGTACACTTGTAAAAGAAGTCTGAAAAATCAGTGTAGGTACATAAAACTTCTCTGAAAAATCAGAGTAACATAGAAAAAAAAGTATTTGGGATCAGAGTACACCCCCAAAAAAACTATGAAAAAAGTTTGAATCAGAGTAATAAAAAGTCTGCAATTTGGGGGCCGTGGCACCTTACGATCATGTTTTCTAGTAATGACGTTGGCCTCGATTAGAGCGAGCAAAATCAGCCAGTGAGGTTGCCTGCGGGAGCACGGCGCAGCGCCATGCCCACCAAGCCCTCACGGCGCGCGCAGCCAGGCAGCGCCACGAGCTCGTCGGGGGGCACCGCGGATGCACCGCTTCCGCCGTCGCTCTTCGCCAAGGGCCCTTTCCCCTTGCGCGCTGCCCTCCTCGCCTCCGCCGCCGTCCCCGACGCCCTTCCACCAGGCCCGCCAGGCGGAGCGGCGCAGCCGGCGGGCGTCGAGTCGCCGTCGCAGTGCCGCCAATCGGCAATCGCCCCCCCCGTCGAGTGACGGTCGCGATGACAGCTTCCACGGCGCGGAGGGCGCTATCGGCGCAGAGGGCGCGCGGAGGGGGGGCGAGACGGAGAGTGCGGGCAGCGAGGGCAGCGGGGGCGTGGGCGATGCGCGTCGAGGGCTGACGTGCTGGACGTGCGGCGAGGCGTTCGCCGACGTGCCACAGCAGCGCGCGCACTGCAAGGCGGACTGGCACCGCCTCAACGTCAGACCCCTCGCCGTGGCCCCTCGCTCCCATGCGTCCACCGTCCCTTGCCCCCATGCTGCACCCTCCCATGCTGCACCCTCCCATGCTGCACCCTCCCATGCTGCACCCTCCCATGTCGCCACCCTCCCATGCTGCACCCTCCCATGCCCCTATGCCTCCAGGCTCCATGCATCTGCCCTCCCGTCGCTTTGTCACCCGCCGTCGCTTTCCGAGCTCGCGCCCATCCCCCCCCATGCAACCCACGCCCTCCCCCCTCCCCACTCTTCCTTACCCCCTCCCCCCTCCCCCCTTCCCCCAGGTGAAGCGCCGAGCATCCGGGCGGCCCGCACTGGCAGAAGACGCCTTCACGGCGCTGGTGGAGAGGAGGGGCGCGCAGGGGGCGGGCGGAGGGCAGGGCAGGGGGGAGCAGGGGAGGGGCAGAGGCCGGCAGGGCAAGGCGGATGCGGTGGGGGGCACAGCGGGGCGGGGCGAGGGCGGAGCAGTGGAGGGCGAGGGGGAAGGCCGGGGGGGCGATGATGAGGACGACTGGTCGAGCATCTCCGGGTCGGAGGACGAGGAAGAGGGGGGGAGGGAGACGAGCAGGGGGGGGAAGAGGGCAGGGCGGCAGGCAGGTCGCCCAAGGTGCACTTCGTGCTGCCAGAGACAGGCGACACATTCGCGCTTTGGAGAGTGCTCTTCTCACCAGGTGCTCTTCTCACCAGGTGCTCTTCTCACCAGGTGCTCTTCTCACCAGGTGCTCTTCTCTCCAGGTGCTCTTCTCTCCAGGTGCTCTTCTCACCAGGTGCTCTTCTCACCAGGTGCTCTTCTCACCAGGTGCTCTTCTCTCCAGGTGCTCTTCTCACCAGGTGCTCTTCTCACTAGGTGCTCTTCTCACCAGGCGCTCTTCTCACCAGGAGGCTGTTCGTGAGACCCACCAGGAACCCACCACGCCAGCCCGAGTCACGCTGGAACGAAGGCTCTCCTACCAAACCAAAACGAGGATAAGACAATCAACCCGCATGTGCGGGTAATCTGATAGCGTAGTTAGAAAAGCCAAACAGAAAACCGCATTGTTCAAACCAACAGTGCACATAAACGACAGGGGCACCATGTGCTTTCCACAGTGACCTACCAACCTCGAGGAGAGCTGATGCACGTCCAGGAAAGAAGGTAGACGAAAAAGGGAACTCCTTCACGGAAAAAACACTACAGCCCCACACCGAAAAATTGCACTTGTAATTTGGACAAGGGTAACTAGTGAGCATTCGAACACAAAAGGCAGAGCCATATCACGAAGTGGGGCTATTGGGGTGCGCTTCGATTCTTACCAGCGGCCGTCCTCACGCTGCTCCAACTTTGATGGCCCATCCCTGGTGGCTCCCTGGCCCCCGAAACGCGGGGACCAGCGATCCGGCGAGCTCCTACCAGTGTTTCCCTGTAGAGCACTGTTTCCCTGTAGAGCACTGTTTCCCTGTAGAGCACTGTTTCCCTGTAGAGCACTGTTTCCCTGTAGAGCACTGTTCCCTGTAGAGCACTGTTTCCCTGTAGAGCACTGTTTCCCTGTAGAGCACTGTTTCCCTGTAGAGCACTGTTTCCCTGTAGAGCACTGTTCCCTGTAGAGCACTGTTTCCCTGTAGAGCACTGTTTCCCTGTAGAGCACTGTTTCCCTGTAGAGCACTGTTTCCCTGTAGAGCACTGTTTCCCTGTAGAGCACTGTTTCCCTGTAGAGCACTGTTTCCCTGTAGAGCACTGTTTCCCTGTAGAGCACTGTTTCCCTGTAGAGCACTGTTTCCCTGTAGAGCACTGTTTCCCTGTAGAGCACTGTTTCCCTGTAGAGCACTGTTTCCCTGTAGAGCACTGTTTCCCTGTAGAGCACTGTTTCCCTGTAGAGCACTGTTTCCCTGTAGAGCACTGTTTCCCTGTAGAGCACTGTTTCCCTGTAGAGCACTGTTTCCCTGTAGAGCACTGTTTCCCTGTAGAGCACTGTTTCCCTGTAGAGCACTGTTTCCCTGTAGAGCACTGTTTCCCTGTAGAGCACTGTTTCCCTGTAGAACACTTTTTCCCTGTAGAGCACTGTTTCCCTGTAGAGCACTGTTTGCCCTTTTAGATTCACTGTTGAGCTTCCCAGCATTCGACCGGGGACCCCCCGGTTCCAGCCTCACCATTCCGACGAGGCTGATTTGGAGGTACGTGGCGGTCGCAGCCCGGCTCGGCAGGTCGCTTGGCAACAGCGCATGTGTCGAACCTGTCTGGCAGGATCCTGGTGGGTCCCCGGTTGGGCAAGCGAACAACGCCCAGGTGCTCTTCTCACCAGGTGCTCTTCTCACCAGGTGCTCTTCTCACCAGGTGCTCTTCTCACCAGGTGCGCGGGTGGCGCGTTAGAGGCGGTGGCGCTGTGCCCCGCCCCCTCTTTCATGCCCCGCTGCGTGGCGTGCTGTGCTGCGTGGCGTGCTGTGCTGCGTGGCGTGCTGCGCTGCGTGGCGTGCTGCGCTGCGTGGCGTGCTGCGCTGCGTGGCGTGCTGTGCTGCGTGGCGTGCTGTGCTGCGTGGCGTGCTGTGCTGCGTGGCGTGCTGTGCTGCGTGGCGTGCTGCGCTGCGTGGCGTGCTGTGCTGCGTGGCGTGCTGTGCTGCGTGGCGTGCTGCGCTGCGTGGCGTGCGTGGCGTGCTGTGCTGCGTGGCGTGCTGTGCTGCGTGGCGTGCTGCGCTGCGTGGCGTGCTGTGCTGCGTGGCGTGCTGTGCTGCGTGGCGTGCTGTGCTGCGTGGCGTGCTGCGCTGCGTGGCGTGCTGTGCTGCGTGGCGTGCTGTGCTGCGTGGCGTGCTGCGCTGCGTGGCGTGCTGCGCTGCGTGGCGTGCTGCGCTGCGTGGCGTGCTGTGCTGCGTGGCGTGCTGTGCTGCGTGGCGTGCTGTGCTGCGTGGCGTGCTGTGCTGCGTGGCGTGCTGCGCTGCGTGGCGTGCTGTGCTGCGTGGCGTGCTGTGCTGCGTGGCGTGCTGCGCTGCGTGGCGTGCTGTGCTGCGTGGCGTGCTGTGCTGCGTGGCGTGCTGCGCTGCGTGGCGTGCTGCGCTGCGTGGCGTGCTGCGCTGCGTGGCGTGCTGTGCTGCGTGGCGTGCTGTGCTGCGTGGCGTGCTGTGCTGCGTGGCGTGCTGTGCTGCGTGGCGTGCTGTGCTGCGTGGCGTGCTGTGCTGCGTGGCGTGCTGCGCTGCGTGGCGTGCTGTGCTGCGTGGCGTGCTGTGCTGCGTGGCGTGCTGCGCTGCGTGGCGTGCTGTGCTGCGTGGCGTGCTGCGCTGCGTGGCGTGCTGTGCTGCGTGGCGTGCTGTGCTGCGTGGCGTGCTGCGCTGCGTGATATGCTGTGCTGCGTGGCATGCTGTGCTGCGTGGCGTGCTGTGCTGCGTGGCGTGCTGTGCTGCGTGGCGTGCTGTGCTGCGTGGCGTGCTGTGCTGCGTGGCGTGCTGCGCTGCGTGGCGTGCTGTGCTGCGTGGCGTGCTGTGCTGCGTGGCGTGCTGCGCTGCGTGGCGTGCTGTGCTGCGTGGCGTGCTGTGCTGCGTGGCGTGCTGCGCTGCGTGGCGTGCTGCGCTGCGTGGCGTGCTGCGCTGCGTGGCGTGCTGTGCTGCGTGGCGTGCTGTGCTGCGTGGCGTGCTGTGCTGCGTGGCGTGCTGTGCTGCGTGGCGTGCTGTGCTGCGTGGCGTGCTGTGCTGCGTGGCGTGCTGCGCTGCGTGGCGTGCTGTGCTGCGTGGCGTGCTGTGCTGCGTGGCGTGCTGCGCTGCGTGGCGTGCTGTGCTGCGTGGCGTGCTGTGCTGCGTGGCGTGCTGCGCTGCGTGGCGTGCTGCGCTGCGTGGCGTGCTGCGCTGCGTGGCGTGCTGTGCTGCGTGGCGTGCTGTGCTGCGTGGCGTGCTGTGCTGCGTGGCGTGCTGTGCTGCGTGGCGTGCTGCGCTGCGTGGCGTGCTGTGCTGCGTGGCGTGCTGTGCTGCGTGGCGTGCTGCGCTGCGTGGCGTGCTGTGCTGCGTGGCGTGCTGTGCTGCGTGGCGTGCTGCGCTGCGTGGCGTGCTGTGCTGCGTGGCGTGCTGCGCTGCGTGGCGTGCTGTGCTGCGTGGCGTGCTGTGCTGCGTGGCGTGCTGCGCTGCGTGATATGCTGTGCTGCGTGGCATGCTGTGCTGCGTGGCATGCTGTGCTGCGTGGCATGCTGTGCTGCGTGGCATGCTGTGCTGCGTGGCGTGCTGCGCTGCGTGGCGTGCTGCGCTGCGTGGCGTGCTGTGCTGCGTGGCGTGCTGTGCTGCGTGATATGCTGTGCTGCGTGGCATGCTGTGCTGCGTGATATGCTGTGCTGCGTGATATGCTGTGCTGCGTGGCATGCTGTGCTGCGTGATATGCTGTGCTGCGTGATATGCTGTGCTGCGTGGCATGCTGTGCTGCGTGGCATGCTGTGCTGCGTGGCGTGCTGTGCTGCGTGGCGTGCTGTGCTGCGTGATATGCTGTGCTGCGTGGCATGCTGTGCTGCGTGATATGCTGTGCTGCGTGATATGCTGTGCTGCGTGGCATGCTGTGCTGCGTGATATGCTGTGCTGCGTGGCATGCTGTGCTGCGTGGCATGCTGTGCTGCGTGGCATGCTGTGCTGCGTGGCATGCTGTGCTGCGTGGCGTGCTGCGCTGCGTGGCGTGCTGGCTGCGTGGCGTGCTGCGCTGCGTGGCGTGCTGCGCTGCGTGGCGTGCTGCGCTGCGTGGCGTGCTGCGCTGCGTGGCGTGCTGCGCTGCGTGGCGTGCTGCGCTGCGTGGCGTGCTGCGCTGCGTGGCGTGCTGCGCTGCGTGGCATGCTGTGCTGCGTGGCATGCTGTGCTGCGTGGCGTGCTGTGCTGCGTGGCGTGCTGTGCTGCGTGGCGTGCTGTGCTGCGTGGCGTGCTGCGCTGCGTGGCGTGCTGCGCTGCGTGGCGTGCTGCGCTGCGTGGCGTGCTGCGCTGCGTGGCGTGCTGCGCTGCGTGGCGTGCTGCGCTGCGTGGCGTGCTGCGCTGCGTGGCGTGCTGCGCTGCGTGGCGTGCTGCGCTGCGTGGCGTGCTGCGCTGCGTGGCGTGCTGCGCTGCGTGGCGTGCTGCGCTGCGTGGCGTGCTGCGCTGCGTGGCGTGCTGCGCTGCGTGGCGTGCTGCGCTGCGTGGCGTGCTGCGCTGCGTGGCGTGCTGCGCTGCGTGGCATGCTGTGCTGCGTGGCATGCTGTGCTGCGTGGCATGCTGTGCTGCGTGGCATGCTGTGCTGCGTGGCGTGCTGTGCTGCGTGATATGCTGTGCTGCGTGGCATGCTGTGCTGCGTGGCATGCTGTGCTGCGTGGCATGCTGTGCTGCGTGGCGTGCTGTGCTGCGTGGCGTGCTGTGCTGCGTGGCGTGCTGCGCTGCGTGGCGTGCTGCGCTGCGTGGCGTGCTGCGCTGCGTGGCGTGCTGCGCTGCGTGGCGTGCTGTGCTGCGTGGCGTGCTGCGCTGCGTGGCGTGCTGCGCTGCGTGGCGTGCTGCGCTGCGTGGCGTGCTGCGCTGCGTGGCGTGCTGCGCTGCGTGGCGTGCTGCGCTGCGTGGCGTGCTGCGCTGCGTGGCGTGCTGCGCTGCGTGGCGTGCTGCGCTGCGTGGCGTGCTGCGCTGCGTGGCGTGCTGCGCTGCGTGGCGTGCTGCGCTGCGTGATATGCTGTGCTGCGTGGCATGCTGTGCTGCGTGGCATGCTGTGCTGCGTGGCATGCTGTGCTGCGTGGCATGCTGTGCTGCGTGGCATGCTGTGCTGCGTGGCGTGCTGTGCTGCGTGGCGTGCTGTGCTGCGTGATATGCTGTGCTGCGTGGCATGCTGTGCTGCGTGGCATGCTGTGCTGCGTGATATGCTGTGCTGCGTGGCATGCTGTGCTGCGTGGCATGCTGTGCTGCGTGGCGTGCTGTGCTGCGTGGCGTGCTGTGCTGCGTGATATGCTGTGCTGCGTGGCATGCTGTGCTGCGTGATATGCTGTGCTGCGTGATATGCTGTGCTGCGTGGCATGCTGTGCTGCGTGATATGCTGTGCTGCGTGATATGCTGTGCTGCGTGGCATGCTGTGCTGCGTGGCATGCTGTGCTGCGTGGCGTGCTGTGCTGCGTGGCGTGCTGTGCTGCGTGATATGCTGTGCTGCGTGGCATGCTGTGCTGCGTGATATGCTGTGCTGCGTGATATGCTGTGCTGCGTGGCATGCTGTGCTGCGTGATATGCTGTGCTGCGTGGCATGCTGTGCTGCGTGGCGTGCTGTGCTGCGTGGCATGCTGTGCTGCGTGGCATGCTGTGCTGCGTGGCGTGCTGTGCTGCGTGGCGTGCTGTGCTGCGTGGCGTGCTGCGCTGCGTGGCGTGCTGCGCTGCGTGGCGTGCTGCGCTGCGTGGCGTGCTGCGCTGCGTGGCGTGCTGCGCTGCGTGGCGTGCTGCGCTGCGTGGCGTGCTGCGCTGCGTGGCGTGCTGCGCTGCGTGGCGTGCTGCGCTGCGTGGCGTGCTGCGCTGCGTGGCGTGCTGCGCTGCGTGGCGTGCTGCGCTGCGTGGCGTGCTGCGCTGCGTGGCGTGCTGCGCTGCGTGGCGTGCTGCGCTGCGTGGCGTGCTGCGCTGCGTGGCGTGCTGCGCTGCGTGGCGTGCTGCGCTGCGTGGCGTGCTGCGCTGCGTGGCGTGCTGGCGCTGCGTGCGCTGCGTGGCGTGCTGCGCTGCGTGGCGTGCTGCGCTGCGTGGCGTGCTGCGCTGCGTGGCGTGCTGCGCTGCGTGGCGTGCTGCGCTGCGTGGCGTGCTGCGCTGCGTGGCGTGCTGCGCTGCGTGGCGTGCTGCGCTGCGTGGCGTGCTGCGCTGCGTGGCATGCTGCGCTGCGTGGCATGCTGTGCTGCATGGCATGCTGTGCTGCGTGTCATGCTCTGCTGCATGGCATGCTGTGCTATCTCCATGCCATGCCCTGCTCGCCATTCCTCACCCCGCACTGCTCACCATTTTTCCCCCACCAGGGGAGGGCGCTGACCTGCTGCAGGAGCTGGTGGCGCTGGGGGGCGGGGCAGGGGGGGAGAGAGGGGGGGCATTCAGAGCATGTGGGGAGGGGAGTGTGGAGGGAGGGGAAGCAGATGAGGGGAGGAGCAAGGGCGAGGGTGGTGCGGGTGGTGAGCGGGGAGACTCGAGTAGCGGCCGCACAGGCGGTGGGGCGCCACAAATGCAGGCAGGGGCGGGGGCCGGGCTGGTGGGGAAGGCTATGGGGAGGGGGGAGGGGAAAGGGGGGCAGGAGGGGGCGGGCAGTGGGCACGGGTTGGAGCGGGTGTGGGTGGTTGTGCTGAGCTCGGGGGGGCACTTCTCAGCGGCCGTGCTGGACGCCGCTGCTGAGGGCGCCGTGCTGGCGCACCGCTCCTTCCACCGGTCAGTGGGGGCACGCATGGGTGATGGGGGGCGGGGTGATGGGAGAGAACGGTTTTGCGAGGTGAGAACAAGGGAGTGTGTAGTCATTGGGGTGGTGCTGATTGGTTCTCGTGCGTTGCAAGCCAGTCTTGGAACGGCCATGGTTTGTGAGCTTGTGAGATGGGCATGTGCACATGGCTCCCCCCCTCCCCAGGTACGTGGTGCGCGCCAAGGCGGGCGGGCGGCAGGCCACGAGGGACGGCACGGGCAGGGCGCCGCAGTCAGCGGGGGCCAGCCTGAGGCGCTACAACGAGTCGGCGCTTGTCAAGGTGGGGCGCTCGCCAAGGTGGATGATGGTAGGGCATGTGGATGATGGTAGGGCATGTGGATGATGAAACGCCTGCTGGACTACGAGTATCTATATGCTCCATTTCCACTGTCTTGGAATAACCCTCTTTTCCGTTTTCCTGCCTCCTCTCCTCCCACACAGGTTTCCTGGTTCTCCCCTAGGTAACGCTGGCTGTGACGACGCATGCGTCGGGACGAATCCTCGCTCTCCCATTCGTCCAGCGTTCCCTCCTTTCTTTGGACCTCTTCTCTCTCCCCCTGTCTGCCTCCCATTCCACCCCCCTGCCTCAGGACATCCGTGCGTTGCTGCAGCAGTGGCAGCCGTACCTGCATCGAGCGCAATTCATATTCGTGCATGCGCCATCAGCCAACCGCGCCGCCCTCTTCGGCACGGCAGCAGAGGCCCACGCCTCCCAGGGAGCGGCAGGGGCGCCCGTGCTGCTGAGCGCCCGGGACCCGCGTGTGCGACGCGTGCCCTTCCCCGTGCGGCGGCCCACGTTCAAGGAGGCGCTCAGGGTGGCGCGCACTCTGGCGCACGTGCAGGTGGTGGGCGTGCGGCGGGCGGGCGGAGAGGGTCACCATGCCACGACGGCGGCAGGGGCAGTGGGCGGAGAGGAGGGGGCAGAGGGCAGAGAGGCACAGCAGGAGAGGAGTATTGTGGAGGGACGGGCGGAATCAAGTGGGGGGGAGGGGGGCAACGGAGAAGTGGAGGCGAGGGGAGAGGGCAGTGGAGGGGAAATTGAGGAGGAGGGGGGAAGTGGGGGAGGGCGAGGGTCGGGTAAAACTGAACTACATGTGGCCGCTGCTGCAGGTGGGTGTGGTGGCCGTCTGGTGGTCAGGTGGTGGGCATGTGGTGGGCGTGTGGTGGGCGTGTGGCGCTGTGTGATGGGTTTGTGGTGGGAATGGTGAATGAACGATGCAGTCTAAGGTGAGAGTAGGCTGGCTGTATGGTATATGCCACGAACCCACTGGTTTGCACAAATGCATTGGTTGCATCCGAGCGGAGTTTTCATATTGTTAAGGTGCTACTGAGTCGGGTAAGCTTTTGTGGTAGCTAGGAAAAAGCGCAGGTATTGCTGTCTATGGAGCCCTCCACTGCTCTCTATCCCCCGCCCTCTCTCCCCCCTGCAGGCAACCACGCCGAGGTCACGCGTCTGCTGCAGGAGGGCTGTGACCCCACGGCTCGGGACGGCAGGGGGCGCGTGCCGTACGTGGTGGCAGCGAACCGCGCCACTCGGGACGCGTTCCGGCGGTTCATGGCGGGGCGCGAGGCGCAGTGGGACTGGCACGCCGCCCAGGTTCCCAGCGCACTCACCGAGGAGCTGCAGGCCAGCCAGGCCGCCCGCCAGGTGGGGGGACGCCTACTCACAGTGCACGACTCACCCTTGTATTCTCCAGTGGCTGCTCGAGTTGCCCATGGCCTAGCTGCTTGCGTTCCCATGTGATGCAGAGTGTGCCGTGCGATGCAGAGTGTGCCGTGCCGTGCGATGCAGAGTGTGCCGTGCGATGCAGAGTGTGCCGTGCGATGCAGAGTGTGCCGTGCGATGCGGAGTGTGCCGTGCGATGCGGAGTGTGCCGTGCGATGCGGAGTGTGCCGTGCGATGCGGAGTGTGCCGTGCGATGCAGAGTGTGCCGTGCGATGCGGAGTGTGCCGTGCGATGCGGAGTGTGCCGTGCGATGCGGAGTGTGCCGTGCGATGCGGAGTGTGCCGTGCGATGCGGAGTGTGCCGTGCGATGCGGAGTGTGCCGTGCGATGCGGAGTGTGCCGTGCGATGCAGAGTGTGCCGTGCGATGCAGAGCGTGCCGTGCGATGCAGAGCGTGCCGTGCGATGGAGAGCGTGCCGTGCGATGCAGAGCGTGCCGTGCGATGCAGAGCGTGCCGTGCGATGCAGAGCGTGCCGTGCGATGCAGAGCGTGCCGTGCGATGCAGAGCGTGCCGTGCGATGCAGAGCGTGCCGTGCGATGCAGAGCGTGCCGTGCGATGCAGAGCGTGCCGTGCGATGCGGAGTGTGCCGTGCGATGCGGAGTGTGCCGTGCGATGCGGAGTGTGCCGTGCGATGCGGAGGGTGCCGTGCGATGCGGAGCGTGCCGTGCGATGCAGAGTGTGCCGTGCGATGCAGAGCGTGCCGTGCGATGCAGAGTGTGCCGTGCGATGCAGAGTGTGCCGTGCGATGCGGAGTGTGCCGTGCGATGCGGAGTGTGCCGTGCGATGCGGAGTGTGCCGTGCGATGCGGAGTGTGCCGTGCGATGCGGAGTGTGCCGTGCGATGCGGAGTGTGCCGTGCGATGCGGAGTGTGCCGTGCGATGCGGAGTGTGCCGTGCGATGCGGAGTGTGCCGTGCGATGCGGAGTGTGCCGTGCGATGCAGAGTGTGCCGTGCGATGCAGAGCGTGCCGTGCGATGCAGAGCGTGCCGTGCGATGGAGAGCGTGCCGTGCGATGCAGAGCGTGCCGTGCGATGCAGAGCGTGCCGTGCGATGCAGAGCGTGCCGTGCGATGCAGAGCGTGCCGTGCGATGCAGAGCGTGCCGTGCGATGCAGAGCGTGCCGTGCGATGCAGAGCGTGCCGTGCGATGCGGAGTGTGCCGTGCGATGCGGAGCGTGCCGTGCGATGCAGAGTGTGCCGTGCGATGCAGAGCGTGCCGTGCGATGCAGAGTGTGCCGTGCGATGCAGAGCGTGCCGAGCGATGAAGAGCGTGCCGTGCGATGCAGAGCGTGCCGTGCGATGCAGAGTGTGCCGTGCATGCTGTGTGGTGGTTGATGCATCTGCTGTGCTGTCCGCTGACAACCCGCCCTTGGTCTTTCCGTGTGTCACACCGGGCTCACTTCAGGCGGAGAAGGATGCGAAAAAGAAGGCAAAGGAGAAGGAGAGGAGACAGAGGAAGAAGCAGGAGGAGAGGGAGCGCAAGGTGAGGAGGGGGAAGGGGAAGGTAGCTCAATGTTATGCTTATGACTTGATGCAAGCACCAACGCCACGTGTCATCATGTCTTCTCACCGCTCTGCTTCCTCTTCCACCATCGCGCTTGCCCTCTCTCATGCCCCTTGTCTCGAATTCTTTGCTTGTCTCCTTCACCCCCCCGCCCACCCGCTGCCCTGTCCAGCAGCAAGCCCTCCTCCAGTCCGCACATGCTGCCCCGTCCCCTTCGCCCGCGTCGCCAGCAGACCAGCTGCACGCCATGACCGTATGGCGCCCTGCTTCCTGCACTCCCTGCCTGCTCTCCTCTGCCTGTCATCTTCAATCTCCTCATTCCCTTTTCTCCTCCCCATGCCACTGAGTTGCCTTGAGCGTGGCAGCCTTTCCTTCTCACCGTGCATGCGATGCCGCGTGCAGCCATGCGACACATGCTCACCTCATGTCTCATGCACGCACCACTGCCACGTGGCATCGGTCATGCCTGTGAATGCAGGAGCTGCGGGCGAGGGAGAGGGAGGTGAGGGCAGCGGCGGCGGAGAGGAGGCTGCAGCAGCTGTGCCTCTCGAGCGCGCCTGGCGCCACCGTGGAGGCCGCCGCTCCCTCTGCCACACATGCTGGTGGCAGTGGGTGTGATGGCTGTGGTGTGTCGCTGGCAGGGAAGACCCCTTTCTTTCGGCTGACCTACAAGTACTGCAGCACAGCATGTGTGCGCGCACACAAGACAGTCCTTGACAGCCTGTAGCTTTTCCTGTGCTCGCCTGCGGGCGACAAAGCAGTTCCGGAAGTCGCCTGCACGGCTGGCTACACATTCGTCGCGAATTGTGTTGAGGACACTTGTCAATACACTAGACAATGTGCTACAAGCCGAACGTGGATTGGGTCCGTCTCCAACCCTGCACATCCAACCTTGGAACGGAACAGAATATGCTGCTTCCTAGTCCAACTAACCAGATTACATGTGCTTGACACAAACCACGCTCGTCCACCTAAACTGCGGCACTGAGGCACTAGCTAACGAGGGCCATGCTTCTGGACGGAGGCGCACGGCACGGCACGGCACACTTGCTCGCACGGAGCCGTGCGCTGAATGGTGAGCGGGGCGCGAGGGCGGGTGACGGGGCGACACAGTCAGAGGCTGCGGTAGTCAATGACGGTGACCTCGTCATCCGGTGCATCCAAGTCCCGGTAGCTGCAGCGCGCAGGGGGGACACGCACGGCACACACACCACAGCACAAAGTCAACCACACATGCAAGCAGCCTGCTTGCACGCATGTCACGCACACAGCCCGCTAAGGGCGTAAGACAGCATGGTGGTGGCTGCAGTAGCCTTGCAAGCAATCAGAAGCACATGCATCCCAACATACATAACGCACATGCAACCCAACATAACGCACATGCATCCCACGATATCAGCCAACACCTCCATCTCTCCATACCAGCACATGCACCCCATCACAACAGCCCATGCTACCAGCCGTACCTGCGCATGCCACGGGGATCATGCGGTGGCCCTCCCATCATCGGCATCATCCCCATGGGTCCCATGCCCATCCCCATCCCCATCTCCATCCCCATGCCCATACCCATGCCCATGCCCATGCCTCTCATGCCCATGCCCATGGCCCCAAACCTCCCGGGACTGCCATACGGCCCCTCCCGTCCCCCTCTCGGCCTCCCTCCTCCCCCATCCCTCCCCCCTGCCCCTGCTCTCCCCCTCGCTGCTTCCCCCCGCGCCCCTCCCCCGCCCCCAGAGGGGGGAGGGGGGGAGCGCCCCTCCTCTCCCCCAGGCGCAGGGCCGGGCGGGCCGGAGGGGAGGGGGGCGTCAGGAGGGAGGTCGAGAGGGGGGTTGTCGAAGGGGGGAGGGGGCGGCGGGGCGTCGAAGGCGTCGAAGAAGGAGGGCGGCGGGCGGAAGGAGGGGTCCCTCAGGATGCGCGCTGCCAGGTCGGGGGGCGCGGGCAGGAACGGACCCAGCGGGCTGAGAGGCACAGGCGGAGGGGGGCAGGGGAGGGAAGGCGGAGTTGGAAGGTGGTGAGGGGGAGGGGGTGGGAGGAGAGAGAATGGGGAGAAGACGGGGCTAGGGGACGAGTGCGCAGAGTGCGGTTGTCGGTGGCACAACGGCAACGTATGGCTGAGGCTGCCTACCGCTGGTGTGGTAAGCCCACATCCCATGCTGTGTTGCCAAACGCTCCCATCAGCCTTACCCCTCTCCACCCCTCACCCGCACCTACCCCGCTGTTTCCTCTCGCACTCACCCCGGCCCCCTTTCCCAACCGGTGCGCGGGCGCCACTCACCCAGCGCCGGGCACGGGGATGAGCACGGCAGGCAGACGCCCCCCAAACGGCCCTCCTGGGCCCCCAGGCCCTGGTGGGCCTCGGTGCGGCAGCATGGGCGGGCCGCGCGGGGGCAGCGGCGGGGGCGGGCCGTCGAACACATCGAACACGGGCGTGGCGTCCAAGGGCCCCCCCGGCCCCCCCATCATGATGGGCGGCGCTGGCCCCTCCATGGCTGCGCCCCTCTCGTCAAACATCGGCCCTCCCGGCGGCGGCCCCATGAACTCCCCGCCCCCGCCCCCATCGAACCGCTCAAACCCCTCCCGTCCGTCCTCCCTGCCCCGCCTCTCATACCGCTCCCCCTCCCCCCCCGGCCCCCGGCCCCCCCGCCGGTCGAACATCTCGCCCTCGTACCGCCCCACCTCCCCCTCACGCCCGTACCGGCCCCCAAACCGCTCCCCGGGGAATGGCTCTGAGCCGTCAGGGGGTCCTCCCAGGGCCGGGGGGGGAGGTCCGCCAGGGCGGTCGAAGGGCGCGGCGCGGTCGAAGCGGTCGGGGGGGAAGGGAAAGGCGTCAGGAGGCGGGGGCACCCGCGCGCCCAGGCGCGCAGATACAGGCACCGGCGAGTGCGCGTACTGGCCGCGCTCCCGCTCCCTCTCTCTCTCCCTGTCTCGCTCTCTGTCCCTGTCGCCGTCCCTCTCCCTTCCCCTGACAGGGGCGTTAGGGTCACTGCACGGGAGAGAGGGCGGAAGGAATGGCAAGGAGGTTCAACTCAACCACAGAAGAGCAGCGAAAGCTTGCGGTGCATGCAGAAGAGCGGCAGGTCAGTTGGTTGGGATTGTCTAGGTAATCGGACGCAGGGTAAAGAAGTGGCAAGCAAGGGTAGGAGAGATGAGGGAACTCTGAGAACTTAAACCCACATGCTTTCATCCAACAAAAACACCATGGTCATCAAGCAAACACCACAGCGGCGAACAGCATATCATGTTGTTGCACTCTGACCTCGTCCACTCCTTCACTTGATCACGGAATCAAGCCACACACATTCCCCCCACCCACGCACTGCCCATCCGACATCATTCCTCATCATCTCCCCATCCATGGGTAATGAGTCGATTTTTGAGTCGACTAAAAAATCGACTCATTACACACGGATTATACACTGAGAGAATTATTGTCGCATGGAAGGCTGGGCGTAACTTGCAAAAGTTACTTGTTCGCACGAGACTCCCTGAGCACCAGTTGGCGAGATGTGGGTTACCCGCGACACGTCCTGAGGAATGAAGACCTGGCACCTTGGAACTTTCCAGGGTGTTTTGGATTGGCTGACCAGATTTCAGTCGCGGTTGTTCCAACCTTGAAGTTGTTGTTCTCGTAGCGCAGTTTTTTGTTTAAAAGCTCGCTTGTAAACTCATTTTTATAATTCCACCAGCACTGATGAAGGTCTGATTTGGGGCCTGTCCCAGTCAGCCGAAACTAGTTTGCGTTTTAATCTTCTAGTGGAGTTGAGTTCGGAACTTCAAATTCTCGCATCTTAAACAGGGGTATCAATTTACCTACTGTCACTCTTTTTGCAAAAGTTTTTCCTCTTCGCTGCAGCCCACCCTAACGCTTCATGGCCACTTGATCACAGAATCAAGCCACACACATTCCCCCCACCCACGCACTCCCCATCCGACAGCATTCCTCATCATCTCCCCATCCCACACATGCAGCTCTCACCGCATGCAGCTCTCACCGCATGCAGCTCTTACCGCATGCAGCTCTCACCACCTGTGGCGCTCATCTCACCGTATGTAGCTCTCACCACATGTGGCGCTCATCTCACCGCATGTAGCTCTCACCTAGACATGGTTAAATCGCATCGCATCGTGATATATCACATCGCGTTATATCGCATTTTGCGATAGCGATATACTTCAAAAAAAAAAAAGAATATCGCGGCAATGCGATGCGATAATATCGCGCGATATTTGCGATATCGCACTTTTATCGCACTATTTTTTGCGCGATAAAATGCGATAAGCGATAAAAAGATATCGCGCGCGATACTTCACGTATCGTGTCGCGGAATTTCGCCAGCAAGGGGGGGGACATGGGCGAGGGCCCTGAACTTAGCGAAAATAGATGGTAAGCTAGTATAGGTTTCTCTTGCTGAATGGCGCGCGGAAATGGCAAGCGGCAGTTTGGGGGGAGGAATTTGTGTGAGGAGCAGAGCTTGGAGCACATTAGAGGAAGGGTTGGAAATTCTAGATGGGAAGGAGTGCAGTGTGGTTGAGGGAGGGGAGTTTGGTGGGGGTTCAAATTTGTTATGGTTGGTGGTGGACGGTGGGCGAGTGGGTTTTCTGGATGGGATGTAATGGTGTGCAGTTGAAGGGATTTAGGGGGTTGGACTGAAATCTCCACCCCCAAAGTCAATTGGTTGGAACTTCAACCAATTTCCACCACTTCAACCGCACTAAACTCCCCTGCATGTACAGAATCCAACCCCTTCCCCTCAAACACGCTCCACATGAGAGAGGGACCACGATATTCCCATCTCCCATCAATTCACTGACCTAATTCCGCGCGAACCTAGGCGAGCCGCATTGTCGTGCCCTGTGGTGTGGGAACACGTTTTTTTAGTGCGGGAAAACAGTGGCCCCTAAATGCGATGCATTATTATATCGCATCGCGCGTTTTTTTTTGCGAAATTTTTAAATATCGCTCCCTAAAACGCGATATGCGATTTCGGTTTTTTTTTTAACATATCGCAGCGATGTGATATCGAATCGCTGCGATATAATGCGCGATAAGAGAGAATGCAATGCGATATCGCATCGCATCGCATTTTGACCATGTCTACTCTCACCACATGTGGCGCTCATCTCACCGCATGTAGCTCTCACCACATGTGGCGCTCATCTCACCGCATGTAGCTCTCACCACATGTGGCGCTCATCTCACCGCATGTAGCTCTCACCACATGTGGCGCTCATCTCACCGCATGTAGTTCTCCTCGTACACCTCCTCCTTGACTCGGTTCATCTGCTCCGCCACCAGCTCGGGGTGCTTCAGCTTGAGGTGCTTCACCACGAACTCCGGCCCGTGGAACAGCTTCGAGCACCCAGCAGCGGAGCACCCGTACTTCCACCCATACTTGTCGTCCTTGATCTTGCGCACCAGCCCCTCCATCGCGCCCCCCATGCACGCCTCCACTCTCTCCGCGCCCACCAGCGCCACCACCGGGTCCTGCCCCCCCGGCCCTGCACGCTCGCGCCACTTGTCGTCCACGCGCCTCGCCCACGCCTCAAAGCTCTCCCCCCCCCCCCCTTGCCCGGCCCGCCCTCCCTCTTCCCCTCGTCCCCCTCCCCCTCGTCCGCCCTCACGTGCCGCAGCCCCTTGGGCAGCCCCCTGAGCTCGGAGCCCCCATAGTAGTCGGCGCCGTGCACGCGCCACAGGTACGTCAGCACCGCGTCCAGCACCTCCACGCCCTCCATCCACCGCGCCGCCCCGCGCCCCCCTTCCGCATCCACGGGCGGGATCCGGATCTTGAACGGCTCATCCGCCGACCCCGCCTGGTTCTCCCCAAGAAGGAAGTTCCCCCCTTCCGCGCCCCCCTCAGCGCCCCCCTCCGCGTCCCCCAGCCCCTTCTCCGCGTCCAGCTTCGCCAGCAGCGCCCGCGCGCGCTCCAGGTCGTGCGCCACGCGCGCAGCCCGCCCAGCACCCGCCGGCACACGCGGGGCGGCGGCGGTGGCGGCGGCGGCGTCGTGCGCAATGGAGGGGCGGAAGGAGGGGTTGCGGCGACGTGCGTCCGTGGCCGCTAGGGGGTCACGGGGGTCCGCATAGGGGCCGCTGGGGGGAAACGGGAGGGGGGGAGGGAGGAACGGGGGGCAGGAGAGTGTGTGTGAGAAGGGAGGAGGGGAGCTAGGGAATGGCTGCGAGTGAGAGAAAACCACTTTGTGGAAAACGAACGGCGAAATGAGTGGCAGAGTGAGGGAAGAAGTGGGGCAAGAAGCGATGAAGGCAGACGCGGAAGGGACAGAGGGGGGATGACGGGGAGTGAAAACGAGCGTGTGAAATAGGGGGCGGAGTGGGAGGGGGATGGAGGAGCGGCACTGACAGGTCAGCATCGCCGCGTCGCAGGCTGTCAAGGAACTGCTTGCTCTCCAGCTGAGCGAACTCTGTGCGCCTGCCAGGCAAGGGCAGCACACACGACAACACACGCCACAGCACATGCGGCACACGCCACAGAACATGCAGCACACGCCACAGCACATGCAGCACATGCCACAGCACATGCAGCACACGCCACAGCACATGCAGCACACGGCACAGCACACGGCACAGCACGCATGCAGCACGAGGGGAAGAGGTTGGGTGGGTAGGGATGAGCAGGAGGGAGTGAGAACGAGGCAGAGCGAGAGGGGCAGGGGGAGGAGGTGGCAGTGCAGGGGACGATTGGCAGGCGTGAGTGCAATTATGGCGGCAGCAGGGCCGCATGGAAAGGGCGTGCATGGCAAGGGTGGTGGGGGGTGGTGGGTAGCAGGGAGTGGGGAGTGGTGAGGGAGGGAGTGACAGGCAGTGCTGCGAGACAGCATGACAACCAAAGATGGCACATGTTGCCCTCACCACTCCCCACCACTCCTCACTCCCCACTCCCCATTCCCCACTCCCCACCACTCCCAACTGGAGGAACTGCTTGCTCAGAATGACAAGGTCCGGTGCTCACCTGTCGACAAGGCTCTCGAGGCGAGCCGGGTCGTACAGCGCGCGCAGCCTGGGGGGCGCACAGGGAGGGAGCAGGGCGGAAGGGAGGACGACGCTGGGGAGGGGGGCGAGGAGACACAGAACGAGTGGCGGAGGTGGACGACTTCACGTTGACGGTGGAGCACGGGCGCTGCAACAACGCACGCCAGCCCGTAGTGCAAGACACCAGCACAACCAAAGATCGCACGCGTTGCCACTCACCACTCCCCGCCACTCCCCACCACCACTCACCACTCCTCGTTCCTGTGCTCGTCGAAGAACGCCTTCTTCTGCGCCGTGACAAACTTGCTCTTGTACTCCCCGTACCTGCCACCGGGACCAAGGGGAGCGGGTGGGGGGGAGGTGAGCGGCGGAGCGTACATGAGGCAAAGGGAGTGCAGCAGCAGAGTGCACAGAACGAAAGCTGCACAATCACGCCACAACCAACCCGCACACCTCTTCTCGGCGTCAGCCGGCGACACGTCATCATCCAGGTCAGCAATGAACTGCTTGTACGTCAGCAGCACGTCCGCCGGCGCTGGCCTGCTGCCACGCAGGTCAGGCGGGAGAGAGGCGGACGAGAGTGGGAAGGGCGCGGGGAGAGACAAGGGGGAGAGAAGTGGGCGATAGCAGGAGGAGCAGGGAGAGAGCGGGGAGAAAGCGGGGAGCAAGGGAGGAGCAAGTGGGGACGGAGGCGGGAGAGAGCGGGGAGAGATGGAAGAGAAAGGAGTGAGGGTTGGGAAAAGGGGAGGGAGAGTTGCGAGAGAGAGCGATAGGTGCGAGAGAGGTGGGAGAGAGGGGCGACGGGAGGGGAGAGGGAGGAGAGAGGGGCGAGAGAAGGGGGAGGGAGGTGTGAGAGGAGGGGAAGAGCAGGGGAAGACAGATGCGTGAGAGGCGGAAGAGAGGGAGGAGATAGGGGAGAGAGGTGAGAGAGAGGGAATAAACAGGAGTGGAAAGAGGCGTTGAAAGAGGAGGCGTGAAAGCACACAAGCCAGTGAAATAGCAGAGCGTTTTAGAAAAAAATGCACCGCAATTGGAAAGCTGCCCCGTGTCCAAACAGTAGCGAATGTAGGCAAGGCATAACAACGAGCCCAGAGGGGCAAGAAGCATGAGAGGCGCAGCATGAGAGGGCAGCGTGCATTGAATCGCTGGCCGCCACCATCTCGACCGTTGTGAGCACGCTACCTGCGCGGCGGCGCATCACTGGGCGCGTAGTGCGGCGGGTACGGCGGTGGCGGCGGGGGCGCAGCGCCGCCTGGCAGCATGTCATAGGCAGGCGGCCGCCTGTAGCGATCAGGACCTGGTGGGGGCAGTGACGAATTGAACGAGATGCAGTTGAGCACGGTTGGGTGCGGAGAAAGCACGAGGAGAGTGGAACACGCACGAGCCAATCGCAAGGGACTCAAAGGCAGTGGCTCCACAGTGCAGCACGCGCCTCCCAGCAACCCCCACTCCCCCCGTCCCGCCGTCAACACCTCGTCGCCCAACCCCGCATCCCCACCGCGCCACGCGTACCTGGCGGCGGGCCGGGCGGGCCGGGCAGGCGCGCGTAGGGGTCGTCAGAGGGGAAGGGCGGCAGGGCGCGCGGGGCGTCGTAAGGGTACCTGCGGGCGGCGGGGAGAGGGGCGCGAGACGGCAGCACGGCGAGAGCGAGAGAAGCAGAGCAGTGAGCGCCGTCAGGTTGACGGTAAGAGTCGTATTCCGGGGAGAAAAGACGGGAACAGGACAACGAAACAAGGAAGAGCGCAGGAATGCGCGATCGCATGCAGCGGGATGCGCGATAGAATGCAGCGGGAATGGAAGGCAAGGCGTGGAGGAATGGAGGAATGCAGGGGGTTCGCCGCACACAGCATGACTTGCCTCCGAGGAGCGCGACGCCCCCACCATCACCACCACCAGCGCCGCACGGCGTTGCGAGCATTGCTGGGTGTCAAGCTGACCGCTTGCACAGCTAAGTATTATGCTACTCCTACTTGTGGCTAGTGTGCTAAATCCAAAATCAACTCCTGCGTCGAGGGACTCGTTCCGTCAGCTGTGAGAGGAAGCTAACCTAGGCGAGGTGACGAGAGGCCAGGCGGGAGGCGTGGAGGCCATGGGGCGAGAGGCAGTCGGCACGCTGAGAAAAGGCGGTCTCAACTGAAACCTAGATTTAGATTGACTGGAGCGGTCGGATTGAAACAATGAAATCTGGCGGTTCACGGCGGATCAAGAGACAACAGACTAGCGGACAGCCATGCTCCTGCGGCGGCGCTCAGAGCCTCTCGCAGCGGAGCCCTGCACGAAGCGTGAGAAGCGCGTGAGCCGCGTGGCGAGAGCCAGAGAGCGGAACAAGAGGTGGATTCCGGGCGCCGCCGATGCACGCGTCAGCGCTCAGGTAATTAAGCCCTGCTCACCACGCGAATGGCTGTTTCTGCGTTTAAGAAAAAAGCGAAAAGCAATTGCACGAAAGCGACGGTAGTCCTGACCTCTTCGCAGGGGAGCCGTATCGCGGCGAGGCTCGGCGGGGACTGGCGCTCCGCCGCCTCTTGTAGTCGCGCTCGCGATCGCGCTCCCGCTCCCGATCGCGCTCCCGATCCCTCTCCCTCTCGCGATCCCTCTCCCGGTCTCTGTCTCTATCGCGGTCTCTATCCCGGTCCCTGTCCCTATCGCGCTCCCTGCCGCGCTCCTCGTGCCGCCGCTCGTGCGAGTCGCTGTGGCGCCGCTCTCTCTCGTCGCCGCGCCCGCCCCGCTCGTCCCGCGGCCGCGACGAGCTCCTCTCGCGCGACCGATCGCGCTTCCGATCCGACGAGGCCCCGCGCCGCTCCGCATCGGGCGGGGAAGTCCCTGACGCCATAGCGCCGAGGGTGGGAGTCGCGAGTGACGGCGGAAGAGCGAGGGAGTACGCGAAGGGGAAGCAGTGTCTACTGGCGAGATTGGTGATGGAAGCCGAAATGAGAGGCACAGGGAACAGCAGTAAGGGTTTGGTCGAATCTGCCCCAGGCGATGGGCGCGAAGGGCCTTTGCTGGGAAGAGCCCTCTGTAATGTCAGGGCGTCCCACGCGTACGTTTGATTGCGGTGGGGTGATGCTCTCTGAGTCAGAAGGTTCTTATAACGATGTGAAATTGTTGGGTACAAATATAGGCAAAAAAACGTACGCGAGGGACACGCCCTCAGAATGGTAATGTTATCTAGATACGTTAAGTTATGACATAGGAAGTGTCAATGAAATATAACGTGAGAATACAAGGTCGCTATTGCAATGAAGGCACGAGGTTATATAGGGGTTGGCGTGCTAGGACGATAACCTCGGAACGTGGGTAGCAGGGCTCGTGCTAAGGTTTTGGGGGACTCTGTTTCTTCCGGAATTCCCCCCCCCCCCCCCCCGCGGGTCTGTTTCGTCCTGATTGGAGGCTCCGCGATTTCTGTTTCGTCCGGAATCGGGGTTGTTGTTACTATTAACCGAGTTTCGGGTACAGTGTACTCGGATAAGAATACGTAACCTTTCACTACAGGTTGGACGATACATCAAAGCTTCTACAACTTGACTAAGCATGCATGCATAGCCTGCAGAGTGCACAAACTTTGTTGAAGCTACCTACATTCGTTAGACAACATCTCTACAAGCCCCGCCTACACAACTAAACTAAGCCACACGGCCAGGCAAAAATGTTCACATCTTGGTTGCATCCAAGCACGGGCGCCGCTTCTTGATACCAGTGAACGTGTTGTACATACTGAGAATAGAATGATAGATAGAGTGTACACACAAATATACCTAAGTGTTGTACTCTCTAAGAGACGACCCTATACAGTCTATACAAACATGACAAATACACATGTTTGACACACCCCCTAGACTACATAGGGGAATGCTCTAAACAAACAGCTCAGGGCGGCACTACTAGTCCAACCTCTGAGACAAGGGTCTGAGAGACCTGTCAGAAGGAGTACAAACAAGGCAAGAACAAGAGCAGGGCGGCACTACTAGTCCAGCCACTGAGAGAGGACACAAGTCCAGTCTGAGTATACGTATAAAGGACAGTACAAAGTCAAGGTCCTAGCAAGTGAGAGGCTACTGGAACTAGACCAAGCTGTACACAGTGCCGCTGATGATCTTTAGGCGCAAGCGCCTTCGTAAAGATATCAGCCGTATTGGCACCTGAGGCCAAGTGTACTACGCGAGCCTGACGTCGCTGCTGTAGCTCACGCAGGAGGAAGTACCGCAGCTGAATGTGCTTTGCTCTGCCCTCGAGTCGAGGCTCCTGACACAGGAGGATCATGGCCCTGTTGTCAGCGAACAGGACCGGGGCAGAGCTAGGCCGCTCACCTAAGTCGGTGAGCAAGAAGGTCAGCCAGCGAAGCTCCTGTGCCGCCATGGCACCAGCGTAGATCTCAGCCTCACAGCTGGACTGCGCAACAGACGAGGAGCGGGTAGCTCTCCACGAGACGGCACCTGAGCCAAGGCTGAAGCAGTAGCCCTGGGTAGACCTGAGTGTCTCAGCGTCGTCTGCCCACGAAGCGTCTGTGTGTCCAGTAAGGACCACTGGCCTGCGTCCTCCTAGCACTAACCCCATGCCCGATGTACTAGCGAGATAACGCAGAACCCTCTTAGCGACAGACCAGTGCTGCGGTCGGTGCCTGCCTGTGGCCACAAAGCGAGCCAGGATGCTGAGAGGGTATGCGAGATCTGGACGAGTGCAAGTCATCAGGTACATGAGGCAACCCACTAGCTCTGCGTAGGGGCTGCTGGGCTCTACCAACTCCTCAGACACTGGAGCGGAGAGTCTGTGGTCTACAGGCAGAGGGGTGGGCTGTGCAGAGGAGAACAGAAGGCTGAACCTCTGAAGGACCTGGCGCACCAAGTGTGACTGAGTCAGGGTGATGGTGCGCGCAGCTCTGTCCATGGAGATCTGCAAGCCAAGGTAACGGCGCAGTTCTCCAAGGTCAGTGCACGTGTGTCTCTTGAGCAGCTCTGCCTTCACGGAGGCCAGTGCGTCCCTGTCAGCTGTGGCAAAGACCAGGTCGTCGACGTAAACAAGGATGTAGAACGGAGTCTGGCCAGCACGAACGAAGAGTGAAGGGTCTGCGGAAGACGGAAAGAATTGCAGGTCAGCAAGCGTAGCACGGAGAGTGTCGTGCCACTCACGGGGAGCCTGGCGCAGGCCGTAGACGGGGCGCCGCAGGAGCCACTGGGTCCCAGGAGGGAAGGTGCCAGTGAAGCCCTGAGGGCGCCGCAGGGAGACCTGCTCGTGTAGGCTGCCCTGAAGGAAGGCAGTGGAGAAGTCGAGGGAGTGAAGCTCGTAGTCACGCTGAGCAGCTAGGTGTAACAGAACCCGAAGAGTAGTCATCTTCGGGGTCGGAGCGAAGGTCTGGAAGAAGTCCACCCCCTCGCGCTGACTGAAGCCTCTAGCCACATAGCGCGCCTTGAAGACAGGCGGCTCTCCAGGAGGGCGCTTCACCTTGAAGAGCCAGCGGCCATCGACTACGTTCACCCCAGGTGGGGGAACTGCGTCGACGAAGGTGCCGGTGGATCTCCAAGATGCCATCTCCTGCTCCATGGCAGCTATCCACTGCGAGGCCTAGGGTCCCGAAGTCGCCTCAGCGTAAGTGCGAGGGGTCGGGATGTCAAAAGCGTCTGGGTCACCCTCAGGGACTAGCAGCATGGAACAGAGATGGGGAGCAGCCTTGGAGAGGAAAGCAAGCTCGAACTGGCGGTCCTCCAGGACGTCACTGCCAAGGGCAGGAGCACCCCCGACAGACGGAGGACAGGCAGGGTCAGAGACCAGAGCGGAGGCGTAGTCAAGGCGGCGGGTAGAGGCGAAGTCAGCGACAGCAGCGACAAGAGCGTCAAGGCACGAGGTCGGAACAGACGGGTCGGTAACAAGAGAGGCAAGGACCCGAGGAACAAGGGGACGAGCGGCACGAAGGTAGTCAGACAGCGGGGGGGGTGCAACAACAAGAGAGGACGGAGGAGGCGACGGCAGAAGAGGAGGACGAGACGCGTGGGAACGAAGCAACATAGGGTGGGAGCGCAAGACAGGCGAGGCAGGACGAGCGCGGGAGGGACGGTGAGACCAGACGTGCGACGGAGGAGTCGGGTCAGGAGACAGAGGAGGGGACACAGGAGGGGAACGAGGGGGGAGACGGGCCGGGGACGAGTCCGGCGGAGGGAAGACAGGGCCGTAGACAGGAAGAGGAGGAGACGGCCGGGGAGGAACCGACGCAGGGTCGGGGGACGGAAGGCCGAGCAGGCGAAGGGCTGACACCGGCGGGGACTGCTCCTGCGGCGGCACAACGGCGACACCGGGATCGCAAGCTGCTCCTCGGCTACCACCGGCACTCTCCACACCAGCACCCCCAGAGGGACCACCCCCAGGGCTACCGAGAAGAGCACCCCCAGAGTCAGCGAACGGGTGCTGCGAAGGCGGCGGTGGCGGCGGCAGCGACAACGACGGCTGCAGCGGCGGCAGAGGCGGTGGAGGGGGGGACTGGGGAGGGGACGCTGGGGGAGGGGCGGCCGGCGAGGACTGAACAGGAGGGCCACCAGAGTCAGAAGACTCCTCAACCGGTTCCACCGACGGAAGGGGGGTGACGTGGGACACACCAGAGGGGGCGGGACGGGGAGGAGGAGGAGGAGGGGCAGGGACTACCGGGGAAGGAGTGACCAGGAACAGGGGGGGGTAACCGGGGGACCACGGTGGGGGAAGCGGCGGTAGTAGGAGACAGACTCGTCAAAGGTGACGTCACGAGAGTGAAAGAAGCGGTGAGACGGCGGGTGGTAAAAGTGCCAGTCGGACGCGTCAAGGGGAAAACCAAGGAAGACGCAGGGAAGGGTGCGGGCAGTGAGCTTGTCCGTGCCGGAGGCACGGACGTGAGCAAGGCAGCCCCAGACGTGGAACGCAGACGCGTCACCAGGAGACCCAGTCCAAAGACGAGTCGGCGAAACCTGCGGCTGCTGAGGGTGCGGCCACAAGTTAAGCTGGTGAGAAGCGTAGCGCACAGCGAACGGCCACAGAAAATGGGGTGCACCGGCATGGATCATGGAGGTGCGAGCCACCTCCATGACCAAACCGATGCGTCGCTCAGCGACCCCATTCTGCTGTGGGGAGTCCGGTAGGGTGAACGTCTGGGTGATGCCCTCCGCACGACAAAAGCGACCAAGGACACCTGAGGCAAACTCGCCACCACGGTCGGAGTGAAGACGCAAGACAGGGAGACCGCGGTGGACACGCGCAGAGACAAGCCAGGGGATGAGAGCGCCAGGCACGTCGGCCTTGCGCTCCAGGGGAAAGACTGTGGTGTAACGAGTGAAGTCGTCGACAAGCACAAGGAAGTAGCGCTCTTGACGCGGCCCAGGGACGGGGGCGGGGCCCCAGACGTCCAGGTGCAGGGTCTGCAGCGGCGCGGCGGTAGGGGGAAACGAGGAGGAGTGCGGGGCACGGCGAAGCCGACCCTCAACACAAGGCGTGCAAGGTGGGGCTGGGGAGGAGGGAAACGAGGGGAGGGAACCTGGGAGACCAAGGACAAGACCGTGCTGGGACATGTGACGCAGACGCGGGAGCGCAGGGTGACCTAGGCGGTGGTGCCAAAGGAGAGTCGGGTGAGTGAGGGACCGACAGGAGCAGGCAGCTGCAACCTGGGTAGACGCAGCCACCTGAGGAGGCGCCCCAGCCGGGGGGGTCACGGTGTCCAGAGTGAGCAGGCCAGACACCGGGTCCCGGGGGAACGTGGACAGGGGGGCACCAGTGGCGGCCTCGGTACAGACAGCATACCGCTCGTGACCAGGGAACGTAGTGGTGACGCCAAGGTCCTGGAGGCAGCCGACACCAACTAGGTTCCTGGAGAACGAGGGGATATGCAGACCTGTGAGAGAGCCCGAAGGAACCGCCGGACAGGGAAGGGTGGTGGAACTGCGGGCGACGACCGGACCGCCGGAGGGGTCAGCAAGAGAGACGGCAGCTGGGACAGGAAGCGGCGTCAGGGTGGTAGAGTCGCGGAAGAAACACCGAGAAGCGCCAGAGTCCAAGGTGAAGGAAAGCGAAGCAGAGGCGTCTGGCAACGGAACGACGGCGGAAGCACCAAGGCTACACAAAGCAGGGGATCCTACGCCTGACGAAGCAGGGGAGGCTAAGCTAGGCACACCTACACTAGGCAACAGTGAGTAATAAGCGGGAAGCACACTAGGGTCATCAGCATACATCACATGCAGAGCAGCAACAATGGCATCCATGTCCATATCAAAAATCTGAATCTTACGACTAAGCAAGCTGTGCCAGTCCGGGAGGTCTGGCGACGGGCCGAAGCGCTGACGAAAGAGGTCGTCCAGGCGACGAAAACAACGGGGAGTGGAGTGACCGAGCCTACCGCAAACGAAACCGCGGCGAGGACCGGTCTGGATCTGGTACTGACAACGCCCGCCACCAGAGCCACCACTCGGCACACCACCACGCGCCCGGCCACCGCCAGCGTTGGGCCACCCGGGCGGGAGGACACTCGTCTGCCGCGTCTGCGACGGCTGCTGCGGCTGCTGCGAAGGCTGCGATTGCGGCGGCTGCTGCGGCTGCTGCAACTGCAGGGGCGGCGGCTCAGCGGGACTGGGCAGGGTCCCCTCGTCCGCTCCAGCACCAGACGACCCAACCCCACTATACCCCCTCCCGCACCCCCGCCGCCGCTGCCGCCGCCGCGCCCAGCCTTGGGGCGGCGGCCCTTCCCCGAACGAAACTGCGCTGCAGCAGCAGTCTCAGCCACTGCGGCAGAGCCGTCAGAGAAGGTACACTGGGCGGGGGCACAACCCTGAAAGATAGGGACCGGCACGACACCGCTCGCCTGGGCGATGGAGCGGTGACGGGTCTCTATCACAGTCAGGGTGTCGACAAAGTCAGCGAGGGTGAGGTCGGCGGGGTGAATGCTAAGGAAGCGGTCGCGGGCGACAGCAAGGCGGTTAGGGAGGCGGGTGGCAAGCAGGTAGAGGGTAGAGGTAATGGGCGGCTGGTGTGCTCTAAGCTGTGCGTCAGTGCAGGCAGCGCGCCAGGTCTCATCTATCGAGCGCAGGTGGGCAGCGAGGTCAAAGACAGTGGGGAAAGACGCAAGGTCAGGAAAGAGCATCGGGAGGATCAGGCGACCCACCGAGGCAGCCGGAGGGGTGGAATAGCGCTGGATGACAGCATCTAAGTATGCCTGAGCAGTGGTGAGAGACCTAAAGCGAGGGCGCTCGGACGGGGGGAGGGCGTTGCTGATGGCAAGCTGGGCGACAGCATCGCGAGAAAGCCAGACAGAGCGCGCACGGGCAGTGGCAGCAGTGGACTCGCGCTCAGTGGGTGTGGAGTCAGCGGGCGGAATAGCAGGGGGGTCTGGGCAGGGGAGCGTACCGTCAAGGTGTGCGGAAAGCGGTTCACCATCCTGCCGCTGGCCAGTGAGTTGGCGACGGAGGTCGGCAAGCCACGCCTCGAACTCCAGAGGCTGGCCTTCAGCGTCGAAGCGAAGCTCCGCCGCCATCAGGAACAGTGCAGTGCGGTGCAGGGTAGTGCAGCAAAGTGGAGTGCAGTGCCGTGCGGTACAGTGCGATGCAGTGCGGTGCAGTGCGGTGTAGGGCGGTGCAGTGCGGTGCCAGGCAGTACAGGGTGGTGCGGGGCGGTGCAGTGCGGGGCAGTACAGTGCAGGGCAGTGCAGGGGGGGGGGGGGGGGAAACCGTACCAGTGAGGAGGACCGGGGCTGGGGCAGGGACGAGCGCAGGGGCCGGGCAGGTGCAACGGGGCCGGGCGGGCGCGACGGGACCGGGCGGGCGCGACGGGGCCGGGCTGGTGCGACGGGGCCGGGCCGGTGCGACGGTGCCGGGCCGGTGCGACGGGGCCGGGCGAGCAGGACGGTGGCCCAGGAGGGGCGCACCGGGGCTGTGCGGGCGCGACGGGGCCGGACGGGTGCGACGGGGCCGGGCGGCTGCGACGGGGCCGGGCAGGGGGCGACGGGGCCGGGCGAGTGCAACGGGGCCGGGCGGGCGTGACGGGGCCGGGCTGGTGCGACGGGGCCGGGCTGGTGCGACGGGGCCGGGCGAGCGCGACGGGGCCTGAAGGCGTGACGGGGCCCAGGAGGGGGGGGGCTCGACGCGGCCCAGGAGGGGCGCTAC
Organism: Closterium sp. NIES-67; assembly: GCA_027943415.1. Taxonomy (NCBI): domain Eukaryota; kingdom Viridiplantae; phylum Streptophyta; class Zygnematophyceae; order Desmidiales; family Closteriaceae; genus Closterium; species Closterium sp. NIES-67. Next base: position 899,078 of record BQMB01000898.1, on the reverse strand, counting down.
TGGGCCCAGGAGGGGCACGACGGGGGCCGAGGAGGGGCGCTATAGGGGCCCAGGAGGGGCGCGACGGGGCCCAGGAGGGGCGCTACGAAGCCCAGGAGGGGCGCGACGGGGCCCAGGAGGGGCGCTACGAAGCCCAGGAGGGGCGCTACGAAGCCCAGGAGGGGCGCTACGGGGCCTAGGAGAGGCGCGACGGGGCCTGGGAGGGGCGCGACGGGGCCCAGGAGGGGCGCTACAGGGCCCAGGGAGGGCGCGACGGGGCCCAGGAGGGGCGCTACGGGGCCCAAGAGGGGCGCGACGGGGCCCAGGAGGGGCGCTACGAAGCCCAGGAGGGGCGCGACGGGGCCTGGGAGGGGCGCGACGGGGCTCAGGAGGGGCGCTAGAGGGGTGAGCGGAAGCGGTAGGTGGGGGGGGGGGGATCCTACCTACGCGTGATACCATATCATAAACTGAGAATAGAATGATAGATAGAGTGTACACACAAATATACCTAAGTGTTGTACTCTCTAAGAGACGACCCTATACAGTCTATACAAACATGACAAATACACATGTTTGACTGTACACACTAAGCTAGTCCACATCATACTTCAACATCTTCACCGTCATGGGGTCAGAGAGCCGCTCATCGGACAAGGTCATCCGATCGGAAGACTTGATGATGTTCTGCCGACTGAAACCGCGTTCGCACTCGACGGTAGTCAGCGGCAGAACAGCGACCGCCTTCCAGAGGGAGACGAGGGTGGGGTAGTATTTCTGCCATTCAGAGGTACCCAGGATGTTCGTAAGGCTCTGGTGGAAGCTCTGCCCCTAGTAGTTCTGCTCCAAAATGGCTGTCATCGCCTTCATCTCCCTTGCGCAGACTGCGTCGTTAAGACCTGCCAGGGATAAAGAGCACAAACAACAAGTGGGAATGCCGCATAATTCGATGGCATGTTAGTGGATTCGTGACACATATAAAACCTGGACAGCAGGCAGGGTATGATGGGAAGGGCATTCGGGAAGTCTGCTGCAAAGCCTGACCAGGGAAGTGGTTGTGGAAGAGCTCTTTCAACTGATGCAGGGAGGCATCCATCCCCGCCTCGCGCTCTCCGGCCTTGTCGAGGTAGTACATCGCCTGGAAGAGCTTCACGCCGTCCAGATTCCGCAAGTTGCCCAGGCAGCGGAAGATGGACGCGTTCACTGCCTTGGCGTAGGCAGTTCCCATCTTGTTGCACTCCTCCAGCGTGGTGCCAAACGTGCCAGGTCCAACAGGACGCCAGTGCAGCTCGACGTTCTTCTCGACAGTTGCCCCGCTCGCATCCACTCCTTGGATCTTCATCACGGGCTTGTCCATGTAACCGTAGTGCTCGATGAACGGCGAGAGGCGCAAGCTCTGCCCGTCTCCAAAGGTCCGCACCGGGTCGATGTAGCGGGCGGAGATGGTGAGAGTAACGCTCTCCATCTCCCTCTTGATCGTGGTAATGTCCACCTGTGGGTATGGGGTGGGAACAGAGGGCCAGCATTTAAATGGAAACCATGGAAAGCGTGACTGCAACGCACTTCAACAACAAGGGGACCCAGCAAACAATTTTTCTGCAGGCTCAACTAACCTGCCGCTCCTGGAAAAACTTGTTAAGGCTGTTGAGGAGCTCCAGAATGTCAGCGAGCAGGCGCACCATGTACTGGAACTTAAATCCAGATGCGATCTTGTACATGTGTGGATCCTCTTGCATCCAGTACCAGAGGAGGGCTTGCATCAGAACGTAGAAGCGGATGATGGCGTTCCCCCTCGACAGCCACCGTGTAGCATGGATACTGAGCACCACCAGGTCAGTGCCCAGCATATCCTGCTGAATTTTGACAAAGCGGGAGTTGGAGACGGTGCTGCGGTTGAAGGCCTCCGCAGTGCCCCTCAGGCTGTTGTCGATTGCCTGCAGGTCAAGGATAGTGGCAACATCGTCTTTTGCCGCCAGAGACTCCCTGCAACTCACAACCAGTAAAGGGAGTAAGCGGGAGCGGGAGTATGGAGCGGAACATCTGACGAGGGTTGCTTACCGGTGAGCAACACAGTGGTTCGAAACTAGCCATGGAACTTGCTGCCTGAGCTTTGTCACAAGGCCCGCGCGCTCCCCCAACAGAACAGAAGCTCCGTCAGTTGCCATGCCGACGAGGCGGTTGAGCGCCATGCCGTTGCTGTCAAGGTAGCTGGTGAGTGCCTTGTGCAATGTCACTGCGTCGCATTTCTCGACGTGAAGGAGCACAAGGAACTCCGTGACGACCTCACGCTCATGCAGGTACGTGATGAAGACTATCATGTGCTTGTTCCTCCCCCGGTCAGTGGACTCGTCAACTCGCAAGCTGTACCACTCGCTTTCCCAAATGCGCCTTAGCTGCTCCGCGTGCATGTACTTTGCCAAAGCCTCCATGAACTCGCACATGCCGTAGCTGCCAGGCACAACCTCTCGAAAACGAGATGTAAAGTTAGAACCATGGTTGTAAATTGGGTTAAACAAAGTCGCATTTCTGCAGCAGACCTAGCGAATCTTAAACAGAAACTACGTACTGCGTGTAGTAGCGGCCGTAGGAGTCACCGTCTTGAAGATCGCGCAGTCCCTCACCCAGCAAGAAGTGGACGAGCGGAGCGTAGAAGTTGATGGGGCAGTCCTTCGTGATGATGAAATGTGCAATCCGCATACACTGAATGACCGCCCTCTCATGAATCTCCGCGGATGTGAAGTCGAGAATCCGCTTCTGCTTCAGATCAGCGCCGTCCGCCAGCTTGGAGCGTGCCATGGACCACCAGTGGGTCTTCGAGTGTTCGTGGCCACGAATGCTGGTGATCTGGAAGTCGCGGGCACCCGGTCCCTTCTTCCCGTACCGCGTGTGCCCTCCTTCGCCTGCAAATCTCATACACACACAGCATTTCAATCCATACATTCGCTCAGTCTTGTTGTACACCAGCACAAGCCACTGAAAGACATCCTTCCAGCTCTCGTTAAAACAACGCGCGATCGCCTTCTCTGCCTCGAGAGCATCATCTCCGTCGAGGAGATTGCCGAACTCCTTCGGCTTCCGCCCCCTCTTGCGGCTCGTGTCCACGGGCTTTGGAGTGCCCCACAGCGTTGTTTGCATCGTCCCCTTCCGAGGCTTGTCCGCTGTCGCGGCGGCGGCGGACCTTCCAGCTCCCGAAGACGAGGCACCAGTAGGGTCCGTCTCGGCGGTGTCCTCGACCGGCAGCTGCATGGTTGACGAGGCATCATTGCCCTCCACTAGCACGGTATGTGAGCAATCGTCGTCTTCTACCATCACCTGCTTTCCCTTCAGCATGCGCAAGCACTCGAGTGCGCAGTCGATGTTAATCTCATCGTTGGCATCGGTTACTGGGAAGAATGCCTCATCGGCAGTGTCTGGGAATCCTTCTAGGCCCCCGCCATATCGAGGAGGCGGGACGTCGGACATGGCTACGTGAAACTAACGCAGGGGGGTGAGTTGATTCTCTGACTACTAGTGGGGAAGATCTGGTGAAACATGCTCACATATACGGTCTCGAGCAAGGGGTGGAACGAAGTGGAAGGTGACCTGAGCAAGCTAGGAGCGAGCTGAGCGATGGCGATTTTACGCGCAGCAGAGCAGAGCTGTAAACGGGTGGCGTATACCGTGGATGGAAATGGAGCAGGCAAGGCGCGCAGCGCACGATGGCTGCTGGACGTTGTTGACTTAACAAAAGAGCGGGAGCGAGGGACGATGAAAGGAAAGGAAACGGAAGGAAAGGAGGGATGGATGAACGTTGGGTCAGGCAGGCGGCGCAGGCAGGCAGCCATTGTTGTGTTGCTGCTGCTCTGTGTGTGTGTGTATGTGGTACTGCTGTGCTGTGAGTCTGTGACGTGACGTGACGTCCAGTCCAGTCCAGTGCTGCTGCTAAGCTGTACGTGACTCTGAGTGGGTAAGTTTGTAACAGCACAACGCGCTACACGGCTAAGGTTAAGATAAAGGTACATGCATTGCATTCCTTTATCTCTGACCAATCAATAGCTCTCCTTTGTTCCACCGAGGCAAAAAGAAGCTGTTGGGCTGTGCCTTAGCGGCACAGGTCAGACCTTGCTGGACTTGTGATTGGACGGGAAGTACAACCACGCAGTTGAGTGAGGGGAGGCCGGGGGGGGGGGGGGGGGGGTGCGGGCTGGCGGGGGCGTCCGGATTGGACCCTTGGCGATTTTTGATTCCCCCGGACCCCCTACGTACACTACTTCTGAAAATTTCGGAGTCTCGCGTAGCCTTACCTGTTCAAATTCCGGAACGGGGGTCTCGCCAACTCTTAATGTTTTTTTATTATGGGTAATTACCCTTCAAAAATAAGGCCTGGTGGGTAGGTTCGGCAATGTGGCGACAGTGCCGGACGCGGCTCGGGAAGGGGTTGGGCTGACAAATGAGGCCGAATGTAACGAGTCGAGGAGTTCGGGTGTACGCGCTAGCTTACGACTCAGTACGGAATGGAAATTCCTTACACTAACCCCCCCTCCTAAACAAGGCCGCGGGCATCGGAAACATTCCGACGCTGATAATACGCTGTTAGAATCAGGCTGAAATTTTGGCTACCCTGATTTCTCAGTGTTCTGGAAAATGCAACCCTGAAACCTCTAGGGTTGGCTAGCCACAAATAGGGTTGCATTGCACTTGCAAAAAATCAACTAAGAGAACGTTAAGATAGGACAGCTAGTAGTTCGGCAAAAGCACCACTATGCCAGTCTACAGATTCAGTTCAGTCCTCTATCTAGACTTCACAAGATTCCACGCCACTAGCTACCCTTGACTAAAATTATGGGCCATCCATGTTCACTTCGTCCTCTGCCTCGCCGTCGGACAGAAACGGGTTGTCTTCCACTACAGGAGCGTCTCCCCCCTCTACCCCCTCCTCTCCCTCATCCTCTGCCCAATCCCCCATGTAGTCGGGGACTGCCTCCTCCTCCACCCTTCGCTTTGCCCCCTCCATCGCCTTGGCCTTACGCTTCCTCTCCGCTGAGGCAAACAGAACAGACTTAGCAAGACGCCTCAGCTTCTCGCGCCAACACTCAAGGGCCTCATCCCAGTCAATCTCATACTGCAGCAGGGAAATGACCATCAGCTCGCTGAGGCGCGCATTGCACAACGCGCCTCGCACCCATGACTTGATGGCGTTTTTCCGCGAGAAGCCTCGTTCACACTCTACTATGCTAAGCGGCAAGACAGCGCAGGCCTGCCACAAGCGCATCAGGTTGGGCCAGCACCTGCCAAAAGGGTTGGGGGAACAGAGTGCAGAGAACAAGACCAGTGCATTAGTGCAACTAGTCAACAAGCGATAAACAACATCCGGTTGTGCGCCTGTTACTCGACAGAGTTCCAAGGGGGAGAATAGAAGCGGCCCGAAGACATGCAACAAAGGTCCATCGAACAACAGTCACTCACAAGTTCGACTCCGTCGAGCCCAGGTAGTTTGTCAGGCCTTGATGGAATCCCTCGTCGGCATGGTGGCTCAGCATCAGTGGCGCCCATGTAACCAGCTCCTTTTGCACAGCTTGCAAGGCAAAGCCTGACAGCCTGTTGTCGAAAAAGGTACTGCAGCCATATAGGTACTCCTTCAGCTTCTTCTCTCTCTGCTGCTTCATCCGGGGCCACTTCGACACGCGGAAGAGCTTCGTCGGGGCGCGATTGTTCAGGTCTAGCATCCTCGTCTTCAGGAAGGTCATCGCGTCGTTTGCAAACTACGCACAGAGCCGCTCGCAGTCGGGGTACTTGCTGCAGAAGGCATGACCGTCGATCTGCTTCTCGTGCATGTTGTAGGTGTGCGTGACTAGGTTGCCGTCCTTGTCGATGCCCTGCACCTTTACGCACTTGCTCCCTCCGCGCCCGTAGACGGCCAAGAAAGCTGAAAGCCACGTGCCTTCGACCCCCCCACCGAACACCTCTCCGCCCTGGCAGTGGCGGAGGTCCCCTGTCGCCTCGTCGATATCGTTCGTCACTTCGGTGACATCGACCTGGTAGAAGGATAGACAAGGGAGAGGAGTCAGAGGGTGATTCCAAATGTGCATGCATGGGACAAAAACTACAACACGCAGAGTGGTAGAAGCTCACCTCCCTCTTCTGGGATTTGAGGTTGAGCTCATTCATCACTCCGAGCACGTCCGCCAGGAAAAAAAGACAGAACTAGAACTTGTAACAGATGACGACTTCATACAGCTCATGCCCGTACTCATGAAACGAAATAATAGCGGCGCCAAGGACCTTACAGAGGCGCCGCATAGCCTCACCCCTTGAAAGCCAGCGCACGGTGTGAATTCCTTGCACTTCAAGGTTGGTGTTGTGTATTGCCCGCTGCAGGTACTTGATGCGTTGACTCCAGACACATGAACGTCCCAGAAGATCGGCTAGAGTCCAAATCACAAGGTCGACCATGTCAAAGTCTGGAGAAGCAGTGGCGGCATCCTTCACCACCAAGGCTTCCCTGCATGGTGCACACACAGGAATTTTAGTCAAGCAGTTGTAGGAAACCTAAGCGACAAAAATGACAAGAAGTTAAACCTGTGTGCGATGATGTGCGAAGAGACGAGATGGGGGATGTGCTCACAAAGTCGGGCGACAAGACCATTGTCTCGGCCAACCATGACAGAGGCATCGTCGGTGCTCAAACGGGAGAGGTCGATGCCAGTTGCTCGCAAGTGAGCCAGAAGAACGGCGAGGAGAGACGCGGCGTCGCACTTTTTGACGGTCAAGAGAGAAAAAAACTCTGTGACAACATGATGCGCACGCATGAAGGTTAGGTAAACAATGAGATGTTTATCGCGAGTACGGTCAGTGCTCTCGTCGCAACTGATGCCGAGGTAGGGTAAGGCGAGAATGTGTTGCATTTGTCGGCGTTGCAGGTAGGATGTCAAGCAGTTGACGAGCTGACAGAAGCCATACCTATAGTAGCAGAAGTAGCAACAGGGAGGTTGTTAGACCTATTAAATGAATGAAGGATATGGTGTTTTTGGAATCAGTGCATTACCGTGTCAGGTAGACTCCGTAAGACTGCAGCGGAATGTCTGGGGTCTCCTGCTCGGCCATGAAGCGGAGTAGCCTCGGGTACATACTGATGGGTACATCACACAAGAAGTCGACGCAGCGTAGGAGCCTCATGACGCGCCTCCCCTCGATGTCAGTCCGTGCGTAATTCTCCATGCACCTCTGGGTGCTGGCGATGTCTTCGGCGATCTCCATCTGATGCTTGAATACTGCTTCGTGGACTGTTGTGTGTTCGTGGAACCGCATCGCTTGCGTCTACAGGTTGCGTGCCCCATCGCGGCTGTTGGAGTACGGTGTTGTCTCTTTGCCGAAAGCCTTGCACACACTGCACTTCAACGCAGGGCAACCGTCTTTCGTTTTTGTTAACAGAAGCCAAGGGAAAAATGGAAGCCAGCTGGCCTTATACTTGTACTCAGCCATGAGATACTTCTTCTCGATGAGTTCTTTCTCCAAGAGGTTCGGTGGCTCGGGTTCTGGAACAGCAGGGGCCTGAGGTTCAGGCGACGTGCGAGGCGGCGACGGTCGACGTAGCTTCCCGCCGAGGACTATCGTGCTCTGGGTGTACTTCTCGATGCGTGCTTTTTTCCCGGATGAAATCGTGGAAGCACACTCGACCGTGTAACGCAAGGTCATGGCTGTCTCGCAGTCTGGAACCCAAGGGCCCCGGCTAGATGAAGCGACAGCGGGCGGAGGTACATAGGAAGCGGGAGTAGATACGGGTTGTGACGGTGTTGCAACTGCGGTGGGAGACCGCAAGATATCTAGAGCGGATCTACGGACCTCCACGAGGGGGGTCTGTATCTGGTCCAGAACCATCATCGTCGGCGGGAGACTCACCAGACTCTCCTACATCCGTCATGGCTAGTAGCGGCGGAGTTGATCGAAATCCCATGGCTGAAGACTCACCTGACTCTCCTACATGGCAGAGTGCACCATCCCATGGCTGGAGACTCACCAGACTCTCCTACATCCGTCATGGCTAGTAGCGGCGGAGTTGATCGAAAGGAGAACTAGGCGCGACGAAAGTGGACGAGAAAGAAGAATGGAGCATCTCACATCTGCGCTGTGAAGAAAAGGAGGAAATTGGGTTGGAGGAGAGGCTGGTGAAGAAGATGGGGCGGGGACCAAGAAACCCCAGATTTTGCTTGTCATGGACGGTGCACAACCCATCAAGGATCCCGCATCGCCATGGCGATACCGTCGATGGCTGGACGCACCTGCGCTGGCATCGTACGCATAGAGATGATTGGCTTTGTGATGTCATACAGAGGCTGACATTGCAGCGCTCAGCATTTTCCCGCGTGCGCCATTATCAAAGCATCGATTTCTGTCCTCGTCTGCTGCATGCTGAGTCACGAATGCTAGGCTTGGGCATGACGGTTGGAAATGTTGCTAAAATGGCAACATACAACGTGTACAGGGTGGGAAAGTTGCCAAGTGCAGATTCTCCATATGACGCCTGCTGATCGTATTCATGGGCCTGAGACCCGTCACGCGTAAAGGGGCCATTTCACCAAAAATCATGGTCCGTATGGATGTCGCATTTGGGGTTCGTAAGCGTTACTCCTTGAAAACTCAGTTTTGGGAAAACGCAAACCGTGAAATCCCAAGTGTTCATAGACATACAACCCTGAACAGGGTAGGGTTAAAAAAATGCCAAACCCTAAAAATTAAGGGTTGGCAAAAAGAATACCCTGTGAAATCTGGGAATCAGGGTAAAATACCCCGATAACGACAGGCCTGGAGGGGTACCCAGCTGTCATCCTCCGACGTCCGATCGCGCCATCTGACGAGAAAATCCACCATTCGACGGTTCTGCTGCGTTGTGACTCGATGGCCGAGAATCTTCAGAGGCTCGGTCGTCGGTTCCTGCAAGGGCGTTAGCTGCGGTACGATGCGCTGACGTGCCAAATCCGACGAACTGGGGACGTAGGGTCGTAGTAGGCTGACGTGGAAAGCCGGGTGGTGACGCCAATTAGCCGGGAGTCAAAGGTGAGCTGTGACAGGTATCACCATATTGGTCACTTGAAAAGGACCACAAAAGCGTTGTCGGAGTTTTTTCGGGATCAGGAGGCGCAAGTTGCGAGTGTCGAGTAGTACAAGATCTCCCACTTTGTAAGTGACATCACGTCGATGACGATCGGCTTGTCGGCTTGCGACCAGGTTGGCTTTCCAGATTGCCTCAGTTGCCTTTTCTCGGGGCTGCGAGGATGTCTTCGGCAAATCACTGGGACCGAGGCACGGGTGTCTCGATGTTTGGTGTAGAGGGCACCACTGGGTCCTATCAGTAATTGAGGAAAAATAGGGATTGATGGGTTGTGGCGGAAGGCGCATTATTATACGCAAATTCCAGCAGCGGAAGGGATTTCTCCCATGTCTGTAGGTCAGTGCAGGTTGTCCGAATGAGTTGCTCCATAGTTTAGTTGACTCGTTCGGTCTGCCCGTCAATCTGTGGGTGGTAGGATGAGGAAAACTATAGTTTGGTGCCAAATTGGTCCCACAGGTAGTGCCATAAATTCGATGTGAATTTCGGGACTCTGTATGAAATAGTGGCGGTAGGCAGTCCATGCAGTCTGATGACGTTGGCGATGAACAGTTGGGCAATTTGCTCCGCTGTAATTTTCTGTTGGTAGATGATGAAGTGTGCCATTTTCGTGAGTCGGTCAACGACCACGAGGATGGCGTCGTTTTCGTTGGGACCGGTTGGCATTCCTGTTACGTAGTCCATCGTGACGTATTGCTAGGATCTCTCGAGCGGATCCAATGGCTGTAAGAGTCCGGATGCACGCTGATGGGATGATTTCATGATTTGGCAGGCGGTGTAGGAGGACACGTACTTGCGCACGTCGTCGGCCATGTTCGACCAGTAATAATTGCGCTGCAATGTCTTTATGGTCTTGTCGACTCCGAAATGCCCGGAGGTAGGGTTGTCATGGGATTCCTGGATTAGGAGGGTACGAAATAAATCATAGCGGGGAACCCAGATGCAAGACGTGTCGCACTTATTTAAGTAGTGTCTGGTAGCGGTGGTATGCTGTTGGTGAATGACGGAGCGGAAGAAGGGGTTGATCTTGTAGCCATTGATAAATAGTTCCGTAAGGAGTGGGCTGGTCTGGGCGACTAGTATGACGGCTGTATGGGCAGTGGGTTAGGTCAGGGCATCAGCAATGTTGTTGGCGCCCCGTTTGTAGGTGATGGTGTAGTGAAAGTTTGACTCGAGGAAATCGAGCCATCGGTTTTGTCGCGGATTGAGATTCGGCTGGGCTCGCAGGTACTAGAGGGATTTGCGATCTGTCCGCACAGTGACGCCAGCGCCTATCAGGTAGCACCGCCATGTCTTGAACGCGTGGACGATTGCCAATATTTCCTTGTCGTGTACTATGTAATTTTTTTCTGCACCGTGCAGCTTCCGTGATTCGTAGGCGACCGGCTGTAATCCTTCGCCAAAATATCGTAGAAGAATTGTGCCGATGGCGATGTCGCTAGTGTCGGTGATGACTTCATATGGACGGTTAGGATCAGCGATGCGAAGGACGGGCGGTGACGTGAGGGCGATCTTCAGTTGGTCAAATGTAGCTTGCTGCTTCTCTCCCCACCAAAAACAATCGTGATCATTGAGTCAGTCAGTTAGCGGTGCAGATAACCCAGCCATATTGGGTATAAACCTGCAGACGAAATTGACGAAGCCCAAAAAACTCTGCAGCTCCTTGATGTTGCTTGGCGGCTTCCATTCCTGTATGGTCTTGATTTTCTTGGGGTCGATTTTCACTCCTTCAGTAGATAGCAAGTGGCCCAGGAACTCCAACTCCTGCTTAAGAAAGTCGCACTTAGATCCATTGGTGATGGGGCGATTCTTGTGCAGCAGCGTGAAGTCTGCATCAAGATCCTGTAAGTGCTGCTCCCTGCTGTGGCTGAAGATTAGTATATCGTCGAGGTAGATGATGACACATTTGTCCAAGAGTTCCTTGAAAATTCCATTCATGGTCATTTGGAGGGTCAAGGGCGCGTTCGTGAGGCCAAAAGGCATCACCAGGTACTGGTAGCTGCCGTAGCGGGTTTGAAATGCCGTCTTGTGACAATCTTCTACGGCGACGCGAATCTGATGGTAACCGCCTTGCAAGTCCATTTTCGAGAAAAACTTGGCGCCGCGAAGTTGGTCGAGCAGTTCGTCGGCTCGCGGGATCGGGTAACGCGACTTGATGATGATCCGGTTGAGCGCGGGGTAGTCAATACACATTCTGAATCCTCCATCCTTCTTTGGCGTGAACAGTATCGGGGCGGCGTATGGTGACGTGCTGGGCCGGATAAAACCTTTCGTCAGAAGGTAATCTAGCTGCTGCTGTTATTCTTCCAGTTCTGGTTGGCTGAGCTGAAATTGGCGCTGTACCGTCGGTTGGGCGCCTGGTTCCAGCTCGATTTGGTGGTCCTCAGGTCGGCTCGGCGGGAGTCCAGAAGACAGATCGTCTGGGAAAATCTCTGGGTATTTCCGAATCGGGTCCGCTAAGTTCAGAGGGACGAATTTGCACAGCTTCTTGATATCTTCGGTCTGGACCGTCGATGTTGTTATAGTCACAATAGGCTCAGATGTGCCAATAATGAGAGATAGAGAGCACAGTCGGATTTCCGTCAGACGGCTTCAAATATTGATAACGATCTGCTCGCTGAATCAAACGGTGATCTGTAAATTGGATCTAGAGCGCGGTGTTATTGTCTATCAGTAGCAAGTTGAATCATGAAATTCCATGAAGATTTGACGATGCTATGGCGGTTTGAATGGCAGGAGGTACAGCAGCCACAATAGTCTTAGGAGTACAAAAATCTTAGGAAGAAGAATTGGAGAGGGAGATGGTTCCCAGCCTCTACATACCCCAAGAGCCGAGGTCCAGGTTGGTGGTACACCACCACAGAGTCCCCAACCATGAAGAGTCTCGAAACCAACCCTCCAAGGGGCTACACCAAGTGAAATGTAACACTACACGAAGTAGCATTACTATTTTCACTATTTAATATTTATCCGTGTCCCTTGGGCTTGAAATCTTGAGCTCTTGGTCTTGGATCTGCAAGATAAATTCTTCTTGAGTTGATGGGGGCTTGCTGCGCACACCTGCGACGCGATGGACACTTCACACTCGACAAAATAGAAAAACACATGCGACACACAAACGACGACTTGACATGCGAGTTGTAAAAACTCCCTAATGTCTTGACCGACACAAACCACATTGTGATACACCATTCAAACACACACACAAGCACTGGATAGCAATGACATAGACTCACAATTCATTCCATGCCATGCATGCACACACACAAACAAGGACGACAAGCCGAGTGCAAGCCATAGGGTTGCACCAACAGATGTCACCTCGTGAAGATCAACGCCGTACGCTGCAGCTCCAGCCTTCATCGCGCGCTTGAAAATGATCGCATGGACTTGGGTGCTTAGCATGCAAGGCCCTGTCCACTTGGGCAGCTCGCGGGAAATCCCATCAAGCTTGATGCTGCAGCCACCCGTCGTCCAGTCAATCTTCGAGTTGTACCGTCACAACCAACCACGTCCCAGCAGCACGTCGCACCCATTGAGAATAGTCGCCAGTAGTCCCATCCGAAATTTTACATGCTCCCCAGAGGTAAAACCAACGTTTTCCACTCGTTCCCGTATTGCCAGTGGTGTTCCATCCACCAGTCGGGCATCGATTTCAAGTAGACACTTGAGTAAGGGTATACCCAATTTTTTAGCCCTGTCCAGTTGTATGAGACTGTGACTCGCGCCTCTATCAACGAAGATCTTCAATCATACCCTGTTGACTTTACCCTTCACCAACACAGGGTGATCAGCAGTTTCGTCCCCCTTTTTCTTCCGGGTCCGGTCGATTGCAGAAATTAGGATCACGACCCGGTGGGGACTGTGTGGTTTGGGCGAAGAAGCCTGCCCATCAATAAGGGGCCCGGTACTTACTGACGCGACCCATTTCCCGGTCGCTCCTCTGGCTTCTTCCCCATAGAATCCAGGAGGGCTATGAATTCTTGGCAGTTGCGTCGGATCTAACTCGGCCGACCACAGTGGCAGCATAGCCCCGTATTTCGTGGAGCAACTGTATAAATATCCACTTCGTCCACCCCTTTTATCATGGTGCGCTGGTACTGTTCTCGAGGGCGACCTCCGTCGTAGAAGTTTGTCCTCGGCTTCGTGATTGAATCAGCTGCTTCGGCGAGCTGGATGTAGTCTTGTAATCGCTTCGCAGGGCGTTGCTGTTTTATCTGGTACTATATTTCAGGCTTCAAGCCGCCCATGTACTTGTCGACCTTCTCCAACTCATGCATGTAGCCACATCTGTCCACCAACATCAGGAATGACGCGGTTTACTCGGACACAGATCCCAGCAGCTTCCAGATGCGTAGAGTTTTGCGTGCCTTATCTGAGTTAGGGGCATGCTCAAACTGCTTGCAAAGTTCTACACACCACGTTGCCCACGTGCGAATGTGGGTCTCTCCGAACAACAGATCTGCCTTGTCTTCGTCGCCGAATTCTTCGGACCACTCGTGCTGTCCTTCTGTGCGAGTTGCCGCTGAGTCGACGATGACCTTCCATTACAATAGGGCGGCCCCTTGCAACAGTGTTAACGCGTGGCTGATCCGCTTCTGATCGTCTCTGATGCCCGCCGCATTAAAATAGATATTCATGGCGAATATCCATTGCCGCACCATCACGCCTTTATTAGCTGGGTCGAAAGGAGCGGGTTGCTGATATCTTACGCTGCCACTTGTCGAGCGTGAGGCTTTTGCCGTTAGTCGTGCCAGCTTTACTGGCGACGGTTGCTGCTCACCCGCCTCGCTTCATGCATTGTCGCCCGGCTCCTCTGGACGCCTCTCCTATGCTTGGCGAAGTCGCTAGTTCTCGTTGCGGAGGTGGTTGACGACGCTTGTCAAATTCTTCAACTGCTCCATTAATGTTTGCAGGTCCACAGTTTCCCGGGCAGGGTTCGCAGCAGTCGAGTTGGGCTATCCCTCAACCGTCAAATCTACCGGGGCCATGGCGGTTAGGACGGGGCAGAAGCTAGCACACACGCTGTAGTTGTTGACGTAAAAATATTTACGATCCAAGACAACTGCTGTGCAGCCGTGTTAATCCCCTCTGACCACCCTTAACTAAGTAGACGGGAAAACGGAAGGCTCTTGGAAAGGCCGGGCTCTGATACCAGCTGTTATGATATAGAAAGTGTCAATGAAATATAACGTGAGAATACAAGCTCGCTATTGCAATGAAGGCACGAGGTTATATAGGAATTGGCGTGCTAGGGCGATAACCACGGAACGTGGGTAGGTTCGGCAATGTGGCGACAGTGCCGGACGTGGCTTGGGAAAGGGTTGGGCTGACAAATGAGGCCGAACGTGACAAGTCGAGGAGTTCGGGTGTACGCGCTAGCGTACGACTGAGTAAGGAATGGAAATTCCTTACACGTTATAAATAAAAAATGAGCACTATAGTTTTGATACAATCTGAACACACTACCCTTACTAGCCTACCTGGGTGCACTCACTGATGCTGTTTCACCCCACTACAGAAGCATTTACCTGACCCATCAAGCATCTCCGTACTTTCACACAAACTTGACAATGATATTGCTGCGGCGGTCAAATCTGTTGAAGTATACTTGGTAGAGTTATCATGTATGCATTCCTGATTTTTACTTTGACTGTACGAGTAGTGCGATACCTCAAAAGGAAAGACACGTGTGATAACATCAGCATTAGCGAGTCCAAGCATGAACAGTAGGTTCACCCGTATAGTCACCCCGAAGGGTCACGCCACTCTCAGTCACACGAACAGCCACTAATCAAGTCACCCATGCTGGAAACGATAAAAGGACTTAAGCGCATTTCATGAGTATCGCGTAGCTATAACAATACGCGAAGGACACAACATCGAAGATTATCAGACTGCTATAGTACCTCATATGGTTGACGCAGTCTAACGACACCTCACAGAGGTTACGAAAGGGCAATGGTCACAGACCGTTGACCATGCAACTCAATAGTCAGAAGTACAAGAGTCAAGTCAGCACGACAGCAAGGACAAATAACCGTCCCGGTATTACAGTACGGGTGGTTACCCGTGTCGCTCTTATCGAGTCGTAAAGGGAATGTACCCGTCGAAGTGCATAATTAGTTAGATTTTTTATTTTTATTTTTTGTATTGTTATGTTAACCCTTGTATCTCTTTGCTATAATCAATAAATTGTCCTCACATACCAGTACAAGGGTTCATCAAGACTTCCGCTGTGCTATCAAGCACTTTGTTTCGAATGACTTAGTTTTCTGAAAAGATCCTTGGGCTTCTCTCAGCCCAACATGGTATGAGAGCTAGTCAGAAACTACGCTCCTGTTACAAACTCCCTCCGTGAGTTTCCAACTTAGCTAGAACATCACTCGCAACAACTCCAATCTCATTAACATAAAGAATTACAAGACATGGCACCCTCCAAAGGGGAAGGATCCTCTACTGGATCTCCCGGCTACGATTCATCTGCGCCTCCAGTCTCTGACCTACAGACTGAGGCAGGCTCTCATCAAGGCGCTGCACAAGGCGCAACTCAAGGCGCAACTGCAAGAACATCCACTCATCCAGTGGCTTCCTCCTCGAGCATTGACCCGTCCTTCGTGGAGAAATTCTTCTCCTTCATGTCGACCTACAAGCAACCTTTGGCACCTGCTAAGTCAACACACAGCAACATCGTCAGTGGCGCAGTACCGATGAGCCTCGATGGCTCATCCTATGCAAGAGGCAACCAGCCTTCTCAGCATCAACCTTACGAGCCTTTGCCCGGCTCCTTCACGTTTCTGCCAACCCCTGTGACAGCAGTTGACTCACAAGCAAGCGACAAACCAACAGACATTTTCAACATGCAACAGCAGTTCAACAACATACCGTAGCCACCCGGATATAGGCGCGGCCATTTATTAAGCCCAACGGACTTATAGAGTGCAAACGCGCTTATATCAGTTATTTCATTATAAGCTCACTTTTTTAAAATCTATTCCTTATAAGCGCATTGAATTACTATTAAAAAATAGGTGAATTGCAAAACTTCCATATCGAAACTCCGTGCCAAACCTCCCGCAGCACTCCCGCACCCCTCCCAAGCACCTCGGCAGCTAGATTCCTGCGTTTTCCGATCAATGTATTACCTATGATTGGTCCATATCTTGCCTTCCCAGCATAGTTGTGCTGGCAAAATATTTCGCCAGATATTCCGCGCAATATTTATGCGCATCCCCTTTTGAAGACACTTGTATTAGAGCCCAAATCAACCCAGCTACATTTTGGTGTGTTCAAATTATTTTTCCATATAGTCCTTCGTATCAGCGCACGGGCTTATATTTTTTATTTGATTACAAGCGCATGCTGCCTTTCAAACCTAATCCCTAAAAGCACATATGCGCCTATATCCGGGCGATTACGGTACTCAAGCTTCAGACATCCTTTCCTTTCTACGGCAAAGATTTCTTTACTTGGATTTTTAAATTTGAGCTGCCGATGGACGGCGTGCAGATCCTCGGATTCTTCACCGGATCTTGGGCATTTCCTGTCAACGGGAAAATTCAGGAAAAGAAAGTGTACACATATAAATCGCTCTTGGCCTTCACCATCCTCCTACGCAACTTGACACCAACAGAACAACAGAGCATTCGCACATATCGCAATTTCGGCAACTCAGCTGAGCTCGCCTACAGTCATTTGAAGAGCGCCTATCAAGCCTCCGACAGCGTGACCCAGAACCGACTGATGGCACAACTCACAATGATCCAGATGCAAGCAGGAGAAAAGGTGATGGTGTACATCAATCGTTGCAGGGGACTACATGAAAGACTCTTAAGCATTGGCGGGCACTTATCGGAAGACTCCTTCGTCACAGTTATTCTTGCCGGCCTCCGTCCCCAATGACGTATGACACGCTCCCTTGTACGCGCCCACGGAAAGATCTCCGAGATGCACTTGTGCACGAAGCTCCACGCCAAACAGCAAGACATGGACATGTACGAGGAACGTCACGCAAAGAAACACAGTCAGCATCTTGTGTTTTACGCACATGGGCGCAACAACACTGCAAACCAGAAACGACACTCACCTCCATTCTACAATATTGTCGTATGCCCGGACACTCGCGCTTCAACTGCCCAAGGCAACAGCAGCGCCAACACCAGCAGCCGCAGTCTCCACAGTATCAGCCACGAGCACCACGTCCGTTCCCGAGCCTGGCCGCTTCAACTCAGCAGCGCCCACCGGCTCCGACAAACCGATTTGCACAAGATGCGCGCAACATCGTAAGCTGCATAGCGCGAACAGACTTCTGCAAACCCGACTCCACCTTACCACGATCTTGACGAGTGTCCACCTGCTCCAACACAGACCCGACTTCAACCAAACCCGACTTACGCTGTGATTCTTGCGACAAACCATCCGGCCGCGATACTTGGTTTCTTGACATCTGATGTAGCCAACACATGTGCTCCTCAGCACGTTTCGTCCAGCAAGAGAAGACATTGAGCTGAGAAGTCATGATCACCGTCGCCAACAATCAGAACCTGCACACACACAAGGAAGGAGTCGTTCAACTACAATCCCTCTAGACAAGCGTCATATTAAAATGGCAAGGGTACTCGTCGTCGAAACCTCCGTTACAATCTGCTAAGCGTCAGGCAACTAATGTCAAAGGGCATTCACCTGGAGTGCGACAGCTTCCACCGCGAGTTCCGGCTCTACCACGGGAAGGGCGGCCTCTTCATCACTCCAGCCATCCAGAAGCACGGTGTCTTCGTCTTGGACTTCGTTCCCGACCGCAGCATTGCTGACAGCGATGGCATCGTTTCTTTCACGTCCTGGACGCACCCACCAGATCTTGACCCAAGCTTCGACCGCGACGGCTTCTGGTACTCCAACACCATCCCTGAAGCAGAAAGCACAAGCACATTAGTCGTGATACAACAACAGTGAGAAATCGAGCAACAGGTTCCAATCCAAGTTCTCCCTGCGCGTCTTATGGCTGGAACTTCGTCTTCACCACCCGTCAAAGAAATCTATGTTGACACATCGCCTGTCGAAGAACCGCCACCAACCAAAGCCACACAACTGAAGGCGCATACTCGCGACCAACATCGGAGAGCCGCAACCGTTTCCGCCTTCTACGCCAACTCGGATCTGTATCGCCGATTGGTGGGACACAAAGCAAGCAAAGAAATATGGCACAGTCGGTTAGGTCATCCTAGCAATGCACGGCTCTTCGACACCATCCGAACAAACGTCCTCAACAAAGACGCGCTCCTACTTCCCGATGGCCACAAGCTACGACAACCTCGCAGTCACTGTTTCACTTGTCCAGAAGCATATCTACCTCGACAACCGTTCCCATCACATCACAACCCCAGCTCACCTACTGTAAGTATGTTCCTCTAGAGAAAGTACACAGTGACATACCGTATATCCTGCGCGATGTCGGCCGAGCTGACCTAAACTTCGTCATCACCTTCGTCAACTCTGCCACATGCAACACATGGCATCTTAACCTGCCGTTGTGCAACCTCACCTTCTCTGCCTTCGTCGCATGGCCTGCTGTAGCAGAGTGGGAGGGAGGCATGAAGCTAAAGAGCTTTTAAACAGACGGGCCGATGGAATTCCAGTCACAGCGCCTCAAGGACTGTCTTGCTGAGCGGGGAATCAAGAGGCTCGTCACCCTCCCCTATGCTCATCCACAGAATGGTGTAGCAGAGTGGATGAACAAGACCCTCCGAATCACCATGCGGAATGAGCTCTTCGTTACTATCCTTCTGGCTCAACACAAAAGGAGGCAAAGCCAAGAGTGGGTTAAGCTTCAATACAGGTGGACCAAGTCAAGGGGAGCAGACAAGAGGTGCATCAAAGGGCTTCTGCAAGCTCTACAAACGAGCAGGTCATTATTTGAAGAGTGTCAGAGACTGAAGGAACACAAATTGGGAGAAGTCGGGTGAAGCCGCCCTTGTCAAGACTATCTCGCCGCCTTCAGCTTCTTCAAATCAACCTGCAAAAGTCAAAGCAATCATTAATTGCATGATTGGACCACACTGGTCTAGTGGTATGCGCTACTGGAGCTGACAAGACAATGAAGACAGCGACAGTGACATGGAAGAAGGACCAGCCAAATTACCTCCACGTCTTCTCTCTCGTTCAGAAATTCAGAACCAGCAGTTTGTTGATGAAGAAGAACCGGAACAGCCTGATGGCTTTCCTCGACGTTTGAGCGTGCAACCGTACACCCATATCGCAAAGCGTGTGTATCCCGAGCATGTTATCACTTGGTTTCTTGACAGCTGTTGTGGTCACCACATGGCGTCTTCAAGTCGTTACCTTCTCAACCGGCGAGACTTGCCAAAAGAAGAAAGGCACAACATTACAGTTGCTAACAATCATACAATCAAAGCAACTACAATTTGGGATGTGATATTGGAATCAGACGACACGGAGGCTTCACTTCACCTTACCAATGTCCTCGTCATCGTGGAGTACGACTTCAACCTACTACGGAAAGCGGCATCTGTTTCGTCAGCACTGCCAACACGATGCTCACGGAGTTGTATCTGGGAGACAAGAGGTAAGACAAAAGAAATTTAGTCGGCATCACTCAAATTAAGGACGGCGTTTCAGTTTTACGCCTCCCACCAATGAAGGCATCTAGCGATAGTGAGGAGAACGTGTCACTAGCTCCTTGGTATCATCACTGGGATACGGATTACCAAAGCCAGGATCATCGTGGTCTCAATGTCTTCTGCGTAACACCTCAGCCTTCTCACGAAGGTGCAGCAGAAATAACAGAAGCAACATCAGCAGCAACAGCAGAAACAGGTCAAGCTACATAGGCATTTGGAGACGGAAATTGGGGCTACAAAAACCAAGAACCAACATCTGCCACAGTTGAAGAACCTATGGAGGTTGAACGCACATGGGGCAAGAAAGTATTAATCGTACCTGATGCTTGGGCACGTCGTCGACACCTTGGTATACCTTGGGCTGAAAAAGCAAAAGAAGCCGGATTCATCCAGCCTTTTGGCACCGGACGTTGCGTTAACCCTGTGCCAACGATTCATCTTTCGCCGGCCTTTTTCCTTCACTCCGATTCGTACCTGCGTTCAAAAGGACACTGGACTACGGCAGCAACCTGGCACAAACGGTTAGGCCATCCCTCGAAAGAAGCTCTTAACAACTCGATTAAAGCCTCGGTTTTTGACAAGGACACTCTCCTTTTAACCAACGACCAAGAACTTTGACCTAGCAGTCGCCAACTACCCTGCACCATCTACCCCGGCGCTCACCTAAGTCACGCTCCGTTCCTGTCACACTTCGTGAGTGCTACTAAGTACTCACCTATGGACGGCATTTTCAACGATATCCTCTTCATGCCGAACGAAGCAGAGGATGTCGGCGGCAACGACTATCGCTATAAAATTACCTTCATTGACGGTGCTACTCGATATGTCTTGCACAAAAATATCTCTCACTAGTCTGAAGCTCTCGACACCTTCAAACTATGGCTGAAAATCGCGGAGCAGTAGAGCGGCATCTAGCTGAAAGAGGTCCAGACAGACAACGCGGGCGAGTACACTAGCGAGCATCTTGATGAATTCCAGGCACGGAAACATATTCTCAGGCGCAAGACTGTTCCTTACGCCCATCAGCAGGATGGAGTAGCTGAGAGGATGAACAGAATGCTGCAAGAGAAGATGCGCGTGCTACTACAAAAGTCCAGCCAGACAGCAGATTTTTGGCCGTTTGCCATGGCGCAAGCTATCAGATTACACATGCCTGTCTTCAACTGCTCTCCCTCAGTTCAGCTTGCCACACGTCATGTGGACAAAACACCCAGCTGACACTTGACTTATACGCGTTTGGGGCTGCATGGTCCAATACAGACCTCCTAGCGCAAATGTGGGCACGTTTACTGAATGAGCTCGATGGGGAATACATCTTGGTGTACCCAAGGATTCCTACTCCCGGATCATTTTGGATTTTAAAACCCGAAAGTTTTTGTATGCTCGAGACTGCATCTTCTACGAGAAACTTTTCTCGATGACTTCAAAAGCGACAAGGAACGCCAGCAGCGGGATCCCGATTGCTACAGTGCCGAACGGAGTTTCGTCACCCCTCAAGATGAAGCAGATGCAGCCGAAGAATAATATCTGTCCGACAGCGCAGCTGCAGGACCTTCTACAGTTCCACAGCCATCTAAGTCAATAGCTGAACCATTGTTCGACTCCTATATTCCTTCGACACGTGCCAACAACACAACCACTCCGCTTTTCATTACCCCTACGGACCTGTTGCAGCATCACATGACGGTGCCAGCCATCTGCCATTCGAAATTGACGACGATGATGTCATCGAAGTTTGCCAACCACATCCTTGTGGTGATCAATCGGCTTTTCACATCCTCGGCCTTGTTGTAGAAGTTCAACAACCAATGGTTGGGATCGAGCCGAAAACAATCAAGCATGCCCCTTTCGGCTCTGATGCTGACAAATGGCGAGCAGCTATGGATGCAGAGGTAGCAGCAACGTGGAAACTTAATTCGATGCGAAGCAGCACGCGGCAAGAAAATCCTTGGGCAAGTGGGTCTTTCACATAAAGAGAAACGCAGGAAGTGAACCAGACAGATTCAAGGGGAGTGGGTCATTCGAGGTTTCGAACAAACCCATGGCATCGACTACAACCAGACTTTTTCTCCGGTCAGCCACCATACCCCAGTTCGAATTCTTCTCGCAATTGCTGCCAGCCGCCATCAGCCACTTCGCCAACTAGACATAAAAAAATGTGTTTTTATACGCAAACCTTGATGCAGATATATTCGTCGAACTTCCTCACACTTAAGGCGACATACTCCACATCTGCAATGTAAGAGTATGACCCCGTTACACTTCTTTCTTCTTTCCATAATTCATTCCTATTTGATTCCTCTTTTTATCCTAATTTATTTGGTCAAAATATCATCTCATTTGGTTTCATATTCCTCATTTCCCATCAACCTTTGGGTTATCCTATTATTATATTTATATCACCGACCAGGCTCAGGATGTACTGGCGCGCTATATCTAGTGTAATCCGGCCGTAATCCCTTAAAGCCAATAGCCTCACGTGGCTATACGCAAGGTGATTCTATTTCTAGAAGGGTCTATTCTCTGATAAACCTGGTTACCTGATGTACGTACCTTGGAAGTATAAAAGCGCTTTGTATCGATCAATAGTGCAACTATCTCTTGACCATTTTGATCTTGTAATAATAGGTTATCAGAGATTTTCTCACTCAGCCGCGCTCAGCTAAGCAGCAGCAGCGGGAAAAGCTACCTCGAAAAACCGCTTGGGGCGACTAATTCGGTGCCGATTCTTGTACGCACCAGCTCCACATTTTTTTTATTAGCCTCTCTGCACGTGGTTTGAACATGAAGGTGAACTTTGACAACGCCGAGGCTACCCAACAGCTCTTCGCCCACATCGTCGCCCTACAGGAGGAGATGCGAGCCGACCGTGAAGCTTGGCGAGACGAATTCGAACGAGTAACGTGACTCGCTGATGCACAGCACGAAACAACAACGGCGACGACCAGCAGTCGCAACAGTTTCTTGAGGATCCGAAGCCGTGCCAAGCCGAACCATTGGATCCGAGAGATCGGAACTCTGACATCCGCGGATGGATCGCCACCATGGAGATCTACTTCGCAGCCATCGGGTGGAGCTCGCCGGTTTGGGACGGTCATCGCGTGCGACTCACGGCGATACTGATGTGAGGGCCGACACTCGAGTGGATCGGCGGCAACAGTACATTCATCCACGACAAAGCAACGTGGCAGCAATTCCGCACCAACCTGCTGAAAGTTTTCGAGCTAGTAAATTTGGGAGTCCTTGCCCGGGAGAAAAATTATCGCCATAGATAATACGGGAGTGTAGCGCAATACACGCACCTCATGGGGGAATTTTATAACCGAATTCCCAACCTGACCAAAGGAGAAAAAGTGCAGCCATACCTCGCCAGACTAAAGACCGAAGTCAAACGACAGGTGGCAGCAACGAATTATGTGAGCTACAGTGATGTCGTATCGGCAGCGTAGCAGTTTTACATGGTCAACGCCGGAACACGACGGGCGCACGTCGGCAGTACGCAACAGGGCGACCGCTCGGCACATCCCACGTTCGCCGACCCGATGGAGATCGACAAATTCAACAGGCGACCAACTTCACGAGCGATTTTTGCGGGGTGCAGGGCCATAGAATCAAAATGAAAGCTGCACGTGCAGAGCATCGGACACGCAACATTGGCGGAAATTCTTCGGCCAATCAGAAACCAAAAGATTGGAATCGCCCGTGATTGTGGATCTAGCTGGCAAAAAAAAAAAGATCCGAAATTGGCCGCAGGATTCCCGAAAAAAAAACTTTGATGAAGCTGATTCGACGCGAGCAGGGGGAAATGATGGGGAAATATCTCCACCCCACGACCAGTCTTCGCCAGGGGAAATCGCCGAGGAAAAAATCGACTCCGCGAAAAAGACTCTGCCGAGACGGGGAAACTCCTAGAAGACCCAAGAAAATATAAGGATTCGTTAAAGTTATCATATAAAGATGCTTTAATGAAAACTTATGATTCTCGAGGGGCTAGAACCTTGGAGAAATTTCGGGAGGGACTAAAGGAGAACTTGGGGAAAAAATTAAGAAGTGTGGAAAGAAGCCGACCTTTCCACGGAATCAACGTCCTCTCCTGACACCAGCCCACAACGACTACCCGCTCCCCAGGGAAGATGTCGGTAGAGTTGAAGTAGCTCAAGAGGAAGCTGTGGGTCTACAAGAAGCTGAACTCCTCCTTTGGATGCATCCAGCTGAGCAACTTCGGCATCGACAACACGCACAGTCGTCAAGGAAACTCCGGGTCGTGGAGAAGAGCCTTTCTCCAAGCAGCCTTGGCCAGGTGCCAACTCAGGAGAAGATAGCAATGAAAAGGTGTGTACGGAACATTGGGATGTACCCTATGATCCTATAAATTATACTATCTTTGGGTACTCTGAGCAACGCCTGCCCCTCGCGCTCAAGGTCATCTTCAAAGAACGACACCTCCAAGCACTTTAGGACAGCGAAGCGTCATACACCGTATACGACAAGGCAGCAATCGACCGACTTCGGGAAGAGTGCAAGCCTTCAGCATTCTCTGCAACGATGCTGGACGGTAGCAAGTTACCAGTGTACAGCGAAGCAGTGTTACACCTACAAATTGGACCACTGCGCTGGAAAACTGCACTCCCCATCACCAACATAAAGGAGCTTGACTTGATCTTCGGGTGAGACTTCCTTAAAATATTCAACCCCAAGATCAACTAGGTCAACGGCATGGCAAGCATCTACAACAATGGAAGGAGAGTCCAGCTACCAAAGTGGGATGATACAGGACATACCCCAGTGGAGACACTCACCAGGTTCGAGAAGGACGTGAAACGAACTGATACCGGGTTCTAGGCGATAGCAACAGATGCAGAAGACGACGGAAAGAAAGCCTCAGAACCTCCAAGTCTTCAAAACATGGAGAAGTTATCTCGAAGGACAAAAAACAACCGTCCAGACCGACAATTGCAGCCTGAAATATTTGAAGACAAAGTCGAACCTCTCCAGGCGGCAGATCCGGTGGACTTACTGACCGGCGGCGAGTTGGGGCCAGCGGCTAGTCGGGGCCAGCGGCTAGTCGGGGCCGGCGGCAAGCTGGAGCCAGCAGCGAGCTGGGGGCCGCACGGCAAGTTGGGGCTGGCGGCAAGCCGTGGCCGCCGGCAAGCTGGGGCAGGCGGCGAGCTGGGGCCGGCGGCGAGCTTGGGGGGGGGGGGACGCGCGGCAAGCTGGGGCTGGCGGCGAGCTGGGGGGGGGCGCGCGGCGAGCTGGAGGGCCGCACGGCGAGCTGAGGCCGGCGGTGAGCTAGGGGGCCGACTGCGAGCGGGGGGCGGTGCGGCGAGCTGGAGCCGTCGGCGAGTTAGTGGCCGTTCGGTGAGCTGGGGCCGGAGGCAAGCAGCGGCAAGCTGGGGCCAGCGTTGAGCTGGGGTCCGCGTGGCGAGCTGGGGCCGGCGGCGAGCTGAGGGCAGCACGGCTAGCTAGGGCTGTCGCACCGCCTCAGCTAGCCGCACCAGCGTCAGCTCGCCGCACTGTCCCAGCTTGCCGCGTCCGCTCTTGCTTGCCGCTGGCCCCTTACACGCCGCTGGCCCTGGTTCCTCCTCTGCACCGGTGCCCCTGCTGGCTTTCTCCTCAACACATCCGCCTGCCCCCTGCTCCTCCTCCGCCTGAGCTCTCCAGCTGCTGCAGCTATGCGTCATGGCGGACAGTGTTTTCCGCCTAGACGCAGAGGGTCAGGCTGTCGAGTTTGAGGCGTGGCCCTCCGACCTCCGTTGCCAGCTGAAGGGCAAGCGCGAGGATGGTCAGTCCCTGGCTGTCCATGTCAACGGTAAGCTGCCCTGTCCCCCTGTGCCCGCTGCCCTTCATGACTCCCCCACGTCTGCTGAGCGTGAGGCGTTCACAGCTGCTGAGCTCGCCTGCTCTGTCTGTGAGTTGCACAACTAGCTATCAGCCACACTCTCCCCCTATACGAGCGTCCCTGATTTCAGGCTGTAGAGACTGCGCAGGAGTACCTAGATGTAGTCATTGCTCACTATTCCACTCCCTCCTCCGCCTCTGCAAGACGTCTCCTCTTGTCCCTGCTCTTCCCTGAACTCGCGTTCTTTCCCATTGTCGCTGATCTTGCCACCCACCTGCGCACTCTTGAGACTAACTGCCGCGCTGCTAGGAGTGAGGCCTAGCTCACTATACTTCCTCCCTGTGAGCGTACGACACCGCTACACCAATTTCCCCTTTCCATATTTCCTATCTATTTCATTCCTCTATTTATCGTGATTTATTTGGTCTTTCTCTCATCTCATTTGGTTTCATGTTCCTCCTTTTCCATAATCCTTTGGTTTATCATGTTATTATGATTATATCACCGACCAGGCTCGGGATGTACTGGCGCGCTATATCTAGCGTAATCCTGCCGTAATCCTTTAAAGCCAATAACCTCGCGTGGCTATACGCAAGGTGATTCTATTTCTAGAAGGGTCTATTCCCTTTGGATAGGATAAACCTGGTTACTTGATGTATTTTGGAAGTATAAAAGCACCTTGTACTCATGGATAGTGGAACATTGAGCAAACCTCATTGGATCTTATGACACTTGGTATCAGAGCCAACGCTTAACCGCTAGGCCCGCAGGAGCACGCCGAGGATGGAGTCAAAACTTCAATTCATGTAAGTACAATGCTATTTCATAATAAGTTTTCACTAACCTCGCGCAGTTGCACCTAGGGTCCCCCACGAAGTCGAGATGCCTCGCCAACCGTTCGATGGACTGCATCGACGAAGCCGATTTTTTCGCGGGGGCAAACGGCCTCGACCTCGCGAATGCGTCAGTTCTGGTGGAACACTCACTGCGACATTCCGAGAAGTTTGCAGTTCGCCACGACTCTTGGAGTTGCGCCGAAATGTGTGGAGCTGCGACCGACGACATCCGTCCAATGGAGGTCCGACGCTTCAGATCGACCGAGGTAAAACGAAATCATAATGAGCAAGTTCAAAAGACTTGAGACAACAGTCATATCCAAACCCTGATGGATGATTCTCCGCTCAAAGGAGATAACGCTGGATTATATTCCAGTATGATCGTAAAGTCCTGGTCAGACACAATAGTATGATTTCCAGCTAGTGGGAAGGAAATACCACTATGCGAGGGAACAAGATGGCAATGCCATATACCCTCAAGAGCAGGACATATTTGCTCTTATGAGGATGGGAGGACAACGGTAGTCTACCCGTATACAAGTCCTCATAGCCTATGGCTTTCCTTAAAGTCATAAAACATGCATCACAACCAATCCATCACCAGCACCAACTCCACGGGCGTAGATAGGCGTGAAATGGAGCGCCGACGCCACTCTGGATAGTGGACTCCGCGTATCTCCAACAACACCCCTGTTTGCCGAATGGAGCAGACTTCAACACCGATGCTGAGTAGCTGAGACATCTTCGACATCAACGCTAATTCAAGGACAGTAACAGAATGAGACAACACTTGATGGCACCAGAAGACCTATCCCAACATGTGCGCCCAGACACCGATGCCTACCAATGGCCTCCGTGCTAAACTGGAATTGCATAAGGTCATACTGGATTGGCTGTCAGCAATGCTTATTTGGAAATGGGAGAGGATTATTTGTGAATAGCCCTAACATTCCCAGATATCCTAACCCATCACTGTGAGATATCTACGCAGCAGAGATTCCTTGCTTGAGCAACCACCGAGGGAAACTACTTTGACGCTGATTCTGGAAGTTACCAGCTCCGCGTTTATGGTACCAACCCCTCGCATGATTCTGAACACAAGGGATATGCTGAGCAGCACGTCGCATATGCAGTTGTACGCAAGGCAGTGTGACTAGCAGACCGCGTAGTGGAAAGAGTTACTACTAGTAATTTTGCTCTCCATCCCGCAGCACTAAGATGCCGAGAGGGTACAACTCGCGACAACACCAAGGCATGGAGAAGCTGCATGTATCGGATACAAGACTGCTACATAAGCAGTACTATGACACGACTGCCATACCACCAACACTTGGTGATCTTCAGGCGTGGACGTGATGCAGGTGATCTTCGGGCATGCACAGAATAGAAAGCATAGCCATTCATCTGCACATTACAGCACATTGTTCCAACCACTCAAATCTCCACCTACAACTTGCACCTGCCCATATATCATTGACGGCGATACACACCATCCTCCTTTGCTGTGGACGGAGGCTACTCACTCCGTAGCAATAGACAGTTCTTGCTACAGTCCAACTGGCTTTCGATTTCATCACCATCGTCCACCATCTCGAGGATTGGCTACACAGGTGCCTCTTGGATATCCAACAGCAGCAGAAGCACTTGGCCGCTTCTCAGTATAGTTATCCACACCATAGTCTCGACATCAGCCATATTCCATCCAAGCTTCAACCTTGTTTTTGCGGGTCTATCATCATTGAAGCAAAGGTCACTTCAGTCAACTTCCGCTTTGGCCTACCAGCCACTTGGAAGATGCATAACGCCTTCCATACCTGCTTCTTAAACCCTATCAAGACCAAATACGCTCTACACGGAATGCCAACCACCGTCGCCGCACGTGTTCGTCCACGCCATGGGACAACTACGTGCTCGGACACCACCGTCGTCAGAATTGCACTCTGGAGCTTCTTCTTTGCTAGAAGGGTTCTGATCCTTATGAGGCTGCGTCTCTGAACTCGACATGGGTAACGCCCATCGTCCTCTTTGCGACTACCTTGTCAAGCAGGGTGTTACTTCTACCACCCAGCTTTGCGGGGGGGAAGTGTGAGAGTACGACACCATTACACCAATTTCCCCTTTCCATATTACATTTCTATTTCATTCCGCTTTTATCCTGATTCATTTGGTCTTTATCTCATCTCATTTGGTTTCCTAATCCTCCTTTTCCATATTCCTTTGGTTTATCCTGTTATTATGATTATATCACCGACCAGGCTCGGGATGTACTAGCGCGCTATATCTAGCGTAATCCTGCCGTAATCCCTTGAAGCCAATAGCTTCGCGTGGCTATGCGCAGGGTGTACTGGCGCGCTATATCTCATTTGGTTTTGTATTCCTCCTTTTCCATAATCCTTTGGTTTATCCTGTTATTATGATTATATTACGGACCCTTTATCCTATAGCCTCATTCGATCCTGTGACACTCCCCCTCTCGACGCTACCTTTTACTTCCTTGCCACGCGCCTTCCCAACTGCCTAGCCACTGCCAGCGACGCCTTCCTTAGTCTTCACCCCGTTGTCCTCGCCCTTACCAACTTTGTCGCCACCTTTTCTGCTATAGAGACTTGACAGCGCACTATCGCTCATTCTAGCGGTACTGCAGTGGTCCCTATCTTCCAGGGCTGTGCTGCCTCTCAGTGCACTTACTCTAACCATTATGCCGCTATCGCTGAGACAGCCCCTGCAAATGAGACCATCGTGGCGGCCTCAGCGCAGCCTTGTCAGGGTAAGGGCCGCCGCCCCAGAGGGGGGCGGGGACAAGTGGCGTGGGCGGCGGGGGTGGGGGGGGTGGGGAGGGAGTTGGAGGTGGTGCGAGCGCAAGTGGTGCAAACGAGGGGGCGGGGGCTGATGCCCCAGAGCAGCAGCAGCAGCGGCCGCCATGGGGACCCCTGCCTCCGTGGTGGCCCGGCGGCTTTGGTGGTGGTGGCCGTGGTGGCGACCCTTGCAGCTCGACGTCGGGTGGCAGCTCAAGCTCTGTGAGTTGTCAGTACCAGCTCGAGTCCGGTCCCCTGCGTGGCACCGTGTTTGGCTGTCCCGGTCACACCGCCGCCCGTTGCTACCACCGCCTCGACGACCTTTTTCGTCTCCGCTTCGGGCCAGCGCCGGACCTCCCAGACTGGCACATCCTGGTACGTCGTCGTGTGCCGGTCCTTGAGATGGATATGGATAAGATTAGCTCTGTTTTATATGCCATGTATGCTGATGACTCTAGTGTTATTGGACCTTATTACCCTGTATTGCCTGGCGTAGGTGTGTCCGCTGTGTGCAGTCTACGCTCCCTTGCTACGTCAGGCGTAGGACCTCCTGACTTGTTTAGCCTTGACTCCATGCTAGTGCCTGCGCCGGCTGACGCTACTGCCACGCTCTGCTTCATGCTGGACTCTGCTGCATCCGCTTGCTTCTTTTGCGACCACACCACTCTCACGCCGCTTTCCGCACGAGCAGCCGTCGCCCTTGCTGACCCCCATTCCGGTCTGGTAGTTGCACATAGCTCCACCACCCTCCCTTGTCCGGCGGTTCCCTCAGGCTCTCTTATAGGTCTGCACAACCCCTCGTTGTCCATCAACCTAGTTCTTGTCGGCTATCTTCAGGACCTCGGCGTCACCACTACGTCCCCTGGGCATGAGCTACGTAACCTGTACTGAGGCCGCCATTGGTGCCCCCCTTACCACGTTCCCCTAGGTCCCAATGTCTGGCCTGTTCATGCTGGACACAGCGCCCCCCGGTGCCTGTGTCCTCCCAGGTGTCTGCATCTACCTAGGTTGCAGTGGCTTGCTCGTACGGTCGGTCACCCACCCGTCACTTCTGTGGCACCACCGCCTAGGTCACCCTGCACTCCCACGTCTACGTCACATGACCTAGCATGGTCTTGTCTTAGGTCTCCCTGTGTCGCTCCCTGCCCTCCCTCCCTCGCCCGCACCTCGTGTTGAGGGCCGGCTGTGCCATTCTCCTCACTTCTCCTCGTTTCCCCCCACCATTGCGCCACTCCAGACCCTGCACCTGGACGTCTGGGGCCCAGCCCCCATCCTTGGGCCACGTCGCGAGCACTACTTTCTGGTTCTCGTAGACGACTACTCGCGCTCCATCACGTTTCCCCTAGAGCGGAAGTCCGACGTGCCTGACATTCTTATCCCGTGGCTAGTAGCTGCTCGAGTACAACGCGCCCAACCCATGCTGCGTCTCCACTTTGACTGAGGCGGTGAGTTCGTTGCTAGTCGGCTTGGCAACTTCTATCATGCGGAGGGCATCACCCAGTCGTACACCCTGCTAGACTCCACACAACAGAATGGGGTCATTGAGCGACACATCGGTTTGGTCATGGAGGTGGCTCGTACCTCCATGATCCATGCTGATGCACCCCATTTTCTCTGGCCATTCGCAGTTCGCTATGCCGCTCACCAGCTTAACCTGTGGCCGCGCTCCCAGCAGCCACAGGTTACGCTGACACTCCTCTGGACTGGGTCCCCTGGTGACGCATTTGCGTTTCATGTCTGGGGCTGCCTAGCTCACATTCGCGACTCTCGCGCGGACAAGCTCACTGCCCGCACCATCCCTTGTGTCTTCCTTGGCTCCCCCCTTGATGCGTCTGACTGGCACTTTTACCACTCGCCGTCTCACCGGTTCTTTCAGTCGCGTGACGTCACTTTTGACAATTCTGTTTCCTTCTACACCCGTTTTCCCCACCGTGGTCTCCCAGTTATCCCGCCCCTGTTCCTTGTCTCCACCCCCCCGGTAGCCCCCGCCCCCCGTCTTGCCCCGACTGGAATGTCTCACGTCACTCCCCTTCTTTTGGTTGGCCCAGCAGAGGAGCCTGATTACTCAAGGGGCCCTGAGGCTCAGAGTGAGTCGCTTGTGTCTGCGGCGCCTGCAACCTCGGCCCTGGTACCTTCTCCGCCTCCGCAGCAGCCGCCGCAGCAGCAGGGGTCAGTGGGCTCTGGGGTTGTTGGCGCTGGGGTTGCTGACTCTGAGGAGGATTCTGGTTCTAGGGGTGCTGGTCCTGGGGGTGCTGTCGTGGCGAGTCGTGGAGGTAGCAGTGGTGTGGCTGGCGGATCTGGTGTGGGCGCGGAGCAGCAGCAACAGCAGCAGCCGCAACAACCGCAGCAGTAGGTGCCCGTGTCCGCTCTTCGCCTCCTCGGTCCTCCCTCCCCCGACTAACTGCCCGCGCCGCCTCCTTCTCTTGTCTACGGCCCTGTGTTACCTCCGACAGACTCGTCCCCGGCTTGTTTCTCCCCTCGTTCACCTCATGTGTCTCTTGACCCGACACCTCCCTCCTGCTGGTGTCTCACCATGCCTCTCGTGCTCGCCCTGTCTCTCTTGTTCCGCATTCCCACCCTATGTTGCTCCGGTCTCATGCGTCTCGTGCTCCTCCCGCTCCTGTTCTCCCATCGCCTCCTTAGTCATCCCTCTCTGCCTCCTTGCCTCCTCTTTCTGACTTCCTCCGTGCTGCTCATCTTCTCGTTCCTCGTATCCTAACCCCTCTTGTTACCGACCCGTCCGTTCCTGTCTCCAGTCTCTCAGCTCTTGTCGCCGTCGTCGCTGAATTTGCCTCTACCCACTGCCTTGACTACGCCACTGCTCTGGTCTCAGACCCTGCCCGACCTTTGTCCGTCGAGGGTGCACCTGCCCTTGGCAATGACGTCCTAGAGGTTAGGCAGTACGAGCTAACTTTCCTGTTCGACGCCGCTCCTCATCTCAGCTCCATGCCCTAACGCCCCTGAGGGCGACCCTAACACCCTTGACATCCCAACCCCTCGCACCTACACTGAGGCGACCTCGGGATCCTAGGCCTCTTTGTGGATAGCTGCCATGGAAGCACAGATGGCATCTTGGAGATCCACCGGCACGTACAGTACGTTGACGTAGTTCCCCCGCCTGGGGCAAACGTAGTTGAAGGCCGGTGGCTCTTCAAGGTGAAGCACCCTCCTGGATAACTATGGGTATTCAAGGCACGCTACATTGCTAGAGGCTTCAGTCAGCGCGAGGGCGCTGACTTCCTTCAAACCTTCGCCCCGACCCCGAAGATAACCACCCTTTGGGTGCTGCTTCACGTAGCAGCACAGCCGACTATGAGCTTCACTCACTAGACTTCTCCACAGCGTTCCTCTAGGGCAATCTGCACGAGCAATTCTACCTGCACCGCCCGCCAGGCTTCTCTGGCACATTCCCTTCTAGGACAGAGTGGTTCCTCCGGTGCCTGGTTTACAGTCTGCGGCAGGCGCTCTATGAGTGGCACGAAACGCGGCGTGCTACACTAGCTGACCTTCAGTTCTTCCCGTCCTCTGCTAACCCGTCCCTCTTCGTTCGCTTAGGCCAGACTCCGTTCTACATCCTAGTCAACGTAGACGACCTGGTCTTCGCTACTGCAGACAGAGACGCACTGGCCTCGGTAAAGGCTGAGCTGCTGAGGAGACACACCTGCACTGTAAGAGTACGACCCCGTTACACCACATATCCCTTTTCCTACTTCCTTCCTATTTTCATTTCTCTTTTTATCTCTCCTCATTTGGTTTCCTATTCTCCATTTTCCATTAACCTTTGGTTTATCCTGCTATTATAATTATATCACCGACCAGGCTTGGGATGTACTCGTGCGCTATATCTAGCGTAATCCTGCCGTAATCCCTTAAAGCAAATAGCCTCGCATGGCTATACGCAGGGTGATTCTATCTTCTAGAAGGGTGTATTCCCTTTCGATAGGATAAACCTGGTTACCTGATCTACTATGGAAGTATAAAAGCGCCTTGTACTGATCGATAGTGCAATCTTTCCTCGAGTCATTCGATCCTGTAACACTTGGTAATCAGAGCTTTTCTCACTCGGTCGCGCTCAACAAAGCAGCAGCAGCGGGAAAACCTGCCTCGAAAAACCGCCGGGGGCGACCAATTGCACGCCGATTCTGGTAAGCACCAGCTCCACGTTTTTTCGAATTACCCCCCCCCGTGCGTGTTTTGAACAGGATGGCAACCTTCGACAACGCCGAGGTTACCCAGCAGCTCTTCGCGCGCATCGCAGCCCTTCAGGAGGAAATGCGAGTGGATCGCGAAGCGTGGCGAAACGAGTTCGAGCGAGTAACTCGACTCGCCGGAGCGTAGCACGACTCGACAACGGCGACGACGCAGCAGTCGAAGCAGTTTCTTGAGGCTCCGAAACCGTGCCCACCAGAGCCGTTCGATCCGAGCGATCGAAACACCGACGCATGCAGATGGATCGCCGGGATGGAGATCTACTTCGCAGCCGTCGGATGGAGCTCGCCAGTCTGGGACGGACAACGCGTATGACTCGCGGTGACGCTGATGCGAGGGCCAGCACTCGAGTGGATTGGGGGTAACAGCACCATTATCCACGGTGAAGCCACGTGGCAGCAGTTCTGCACCGACCTGCTGAAACGATTCGAGCCGATAAATTCAAGTTACCTTGCCCGGGAAAAAATTCATCGCCATCTGCAGTTCGGGAGTGTAGCGCAGTACACGCAGCAGATGGAGGAATTTTATAACCGAATTCCCGACCTAACCGAAGGGGAAAAAGTACAGTCATAGCTCGCCGGGCTGAAGACCGAAGTCAAACGACAAGTGGCAGCGTCAAACTACGCGAGCTACAGTGACGTCGTTTCGGCAGCGGAGCGCTTCGACATGGTCAACGCTGGGACACGACGGACGCACGTCGGCAGTACGCAACAGGGCTGTTAATTGCACATCATCATGAGTGCATATCATCCTAATGTCCTGCCGTATGATCGTCTCATTCGTGCATGCATGTGTGCATGAGCATATATCACATTGCTCGCCATCTTGGATATTCTCATCATCATGATTTTCTCCCAAGATTGAATGCATGGAAAATGCAGGAGAAAGCGTGAGCATTCCAACGACCCCAAGATCGCCCCAATCCGACCGATGATGCCGAAGTTACAAGAATTCCAAGATTGGAAGTTCTAATGACAAATGCTATACCTCGGATATCTCATGGGTCTTCTTATAATGGGGATCTTGTGGTTAGATGGTTGGGGAGGAAACTTTGACTTTTGGTTGGGGTGGCTTGGTTGCTACAAGCCAAAATGTGCAAGTGTTGCAAATGTTGCAACATCTTGCCAAATCCAATCTCTTTGGATTGGCATGTGTCCTCACATGGGCAACTTGGAGAGGGGCCTATGGTGTGCTTGTAGGAAGGTTCTAAACCATTCCTAGACATCAAGAAACCTTGTTTCCCTTCTAGGGCCCTCTTAGAGGTCTGAACCCCGAACCATGTCTACATGGTTGTGTGTCTTGCAAGTTCTATTCACTTTCTAAGGCAACGACCAGCAGTAACGTTTTGATTCAGTTCTCACTCTAGAGTTAATCTTTTCACCTGATTTAAATTTCAGATGACTCTAGACTTATAGGCGCGTCCTTCCACCGAGCAGATTGGCGTTTGGTTGAGTTGAGGTTCTGCTTAATTCGTGCAAAGTAGGCCGATCCTATCAACAAGTGGTATCAGAGCCAGTACCTATCTTTGCGACGACGAATCATGGTCGTTTCTCAACCAATGTCTACGAGTAAGACCTGTTTCAAGTAGCTCAGGTTGCGAGCTTTCCAACGAGCCTATTTTCAGGTCTTTATGTAAAGGCTTGTGTTCGTGGCGGCGTTTCTTGTAAAGCTGAACATTCTGCCAGAATTCTGCCAGATTCGGTCTGTTACGATTGCTTCATCCCTAGAGCTAGCAGATGCCGAATAGAGGCTCTGTAGGTGCTGAGGGCGAGATGGCACGTGGATTTGGAGATAGGGAGCAAGGGGGAGCATCTGGTGACGGTGCTGGAGCTTCACAATCGAGGGGAGAAGCTCAACAGCCTTCACTACCCACGTTATCTACCCCTTCTCCACCATCCAACCCTACCGTGGATCCTATGAAGGCTTTCTCAATTGAGAAGTTCATAGGGGAGGGATTTGAGCACTGGAGCTTTCGAATGCGTCTCATGTTTACTCATTATCATCTGCTAGAGCTCGTGGAGGGAAGGGAGAAGATGCCGGAGAACGCGGATGCCCGTGGCTCATGGATAAAACGCTCGTTCGACACGTACATGCTCTTGGTGCAAGCGGTTGGAGGGCGCCAGTTGGATCACATCAAGGAGCTTCTTGGAGATCCCGAGTGTGGACCAAAGGCATGGAAGAAGCTGCAAGATATCCACTCACCAACTCACGCGACCGCCATTGTGCTATTGGCGCGTCGATTGCGCGACATCAAATTCGTGGATGGAGAGCCAATGCAACCGGTTTTGGATGAGATGCGGGATATCTTTTCCAAATTGCAAGCGGGAGGCTTGGTCTACCCTGAGCTTGTGCAGTGTGTGGAGATTGTCATCAGATTGCCGGAGTCTTGGTCTGCTCTTGCTATCAACCTCAACTCTCAGCAATCCCAGTGGAGCTTGGAGTACATTCGTGCACGGATCTTGGAGGAAGATCTATGGCGACAGAGTGTGGATCGCTTGGGGGATGCTGCTGGTTATGGAGTTGGAGGAGGGAGGAGTGGCTTTAAGAAGTGGAAGGGCAAGAAGAATGACAACTCTCAGGAGGAGAGTACTGGAGGTCAAGACAAGAGCCAAGGAGATGTATGCTTCTACTGCAAGAAGCGCATTCATCGCTGGAGAAAGTGCTATCAACGGCCTAAGGACTGGACCCCACCTTCATGGACCAATCAGCAAGGAGGCAAAAGGAGTGGGGGAGTTATGGGAGCTGGTGGAGAGGAGGATGAGGAGGAGAAAGGCGGCAATGTGGGTGAGCGGCGGCCCGGTTTCTTCTTCTTTGTGAATGAGGGTGCTGCGGATCCAGCAATGGCTGCCAAGGTTCTTCTACATCCGCTATCTCATTGGGTCATTGATTCTGGAAGCTCCTGGCACATGACTCCTCGTGTGGATCTGCTTGATGAGATTCAGCCAGCACCAATCGCTACTGTCACATCCGCTACAGGAGCCAAGGCTAAAGTGATGGGCATGGGTTGTGCCATGTTTGTGGGTGCGGATGGCGAGTTGGTGGTCTTGAAGGAGGTGCTTTGGGTACCAGATTTGTGTGCGAATCTGATTTCTACCGGCCGTTTGGGAGATGCGGGTGTGAACACTGAAACCATCGGCTCAGAGCGCTATCGTGCTTATAAGGAGAGCCGACTCATTTGGGATCTGCAGCGTAATGGGGGAGTCCACTGGCGCATGTGGCAGATTCCCGTGCTCCCATGGCCTAAAGGGAATGAGCCAGCAGCAGCAGCAGCAGTTGAAGGAGCCATGGATGATGAAGATCATGAGGATTGTGATGAGGGGCTGATTGCGGCGGCTGGAGCAAGTGCGGCTGTCAAGGCATCGGCAACCTCTGGACAAGCCTCTTGGGAGACATGGCATAGACGTCTTGCACATGTGGCTGTTTCTACATTGGAGGTGATGGCGAGAGAGCAGAGTGTGCAAGGGCTTCGTCTGCATGGAGGCAATGCTGATTCTCGTGACTGCGAGGTGTGCATGCAAAGTAAATTTGCACGTTTTCCCTTTCATAGAGTGGATGGTTCTGCCAAGGCACCATTGGAAGTGGTGCATATGGATCTGGTGGGTCCGATGCGGACTGAGGGCATTGGTGGAGCCTTGTATTTCCTAACGCTGGTGGATGACTGGAGCAGATTTACATGGGCACGACCTTTGTCAAAGAAGAGTGATGCGGCAGCAGCAATCAAGGAGGATTGGTTGCCAATGGTTGAAAGGCAGTCGCAACGGTTGGTGAAGGTGCTGAGGAGTGATCGTGGTGGCGAGTTCCTAGGAGCAGATTTCACTGCTTGGCTCAAAAAGAATGGCATTCGACACCAACTGACCTGCCCTGGAACACCACAGCAAAATGGCATTGCTGAACGAGCCAACAGAACCATTGGCGAGGCGGCCAAGGCATTGTTGAGGGATGGTGGACTTCCCTACAAGTTCTGGCCTGAAGCTGTTCGCCAAGTGGTGACCGTCAAAAACAGAGTCTTGACGCATGTTGGCGAGCAGCATTGGGTGCCCTATGAGCGTTGGCTTGGGAAGAAGCCGCTTGTAGATATGCTGCGGGTGTGGGGCTGCATGGGGCTTGTGATGGTGCCAAAGGAGCAAAGGCACAAGCTTGAGGTTGCTGCAGTGTGGGCCGTCCATCTTGGGATGGCCCCTGACTCCAAAGGGTGGCTGATGTGGGACCCGAGGAGTAAGAAGACCATTGTGAGCCGCGACGTCAAGTTTGTGGAAAATGTGATGTACAATGACTGGCAGCAGCAACAGCAAGTTCAGATTGGACTGCGGCTGCAAGAGCTCCAGAGGTCAGCTGTGGAGGAGGTTCAGCCGCACCTTGATGATCGCCCTGGGTCAGAGCTGACCAGTGACCACAGTGGTGGTGTCGAGCAGCCCACTGTTGGAGATGAGCCTGAGGAGGGGCTCGAGGATGAGTCAACGCATGTGGACTCACCATTAGTGCCTATGACTGCTCCACCAGCTAGGTTCACTAAGAGGAGTGCACAGCGAGGTGCGTCAACGCAAATGCAGCAGAGTACAACTCATGAGAAGAGGGCAGCATCGCCACCTTCAAGGCTAGGGTATAGCCGCTTGGGAGGACCTAAGCAAGGTGCGATGGCGGTTCAGGCGGATGAGAGTGATGATGAGGAGAGTGCTTTCTGCTTCTTCACCACTCTACCTAGTGATCCAGCCACACTACATGAGGCATGGACTGGCCCTCTGAAGGCAAAATGGAAGCCTTCAACTGATGAGGAGTTCAACAGTCTCATTGAGAATGAGACATGGGATCTTGTGAATCTACCAAAGGGGCGACGAGCCATCGGCAATAAGTGGGTCTTTAGGACTAAGACCGGAGCTGATGGCGAAGTGGAGCGGTACAAGAGCCGTTTGGTTGCCAAAAGGTTTGAGCAGAAGGAGAAGGAGGATTACAAGGAAGTGTTTGCACCTGTTGCTAATACAGGAACCTTGAAGACCTTGCTGGCCATTGCTGCTGTGAAAGGCTGGAGTGTGAAGCAGATGGATATCATCACTGCATTCCTGAATGGGGTGGTGGTGGAAGACATATATATGGAGCAGCCAGTTGGATATGAAGATGGGACTGGCAGAGTGTGCAAGCTTAAGAAGGCAATCTATGGACTTAAGCAAGCTCCAAGGTGCTGGTATGAGAAGCTAGCACAAGTTATCCTTGCTAGAGGCTTCAACACCTCTCAAGCTGACCACAGCTTGTTTCTGCTTGGTGAGGGGGAGCAGCAGTTGTGCTTGCTCATCTATGTAGATGACATCTTGCTGTTCTCCCCATCCATGGAGCAGATTGAGAGGACCCAAAAGCTGTTGATGGACAGCTTCAAGTGCAAGATGCTTGGGGATGTGCATTATTACTTGGGGCTGCAGATTGAGAGGGATGTGGAAAAGAGGTGGCTGAAGATGCACCAGCACAAGTACATCTCTGGAGTGGTGCAGCAGTATGGCATTCTTGAGGGTCGTACTATGAAGACACCTCTCCCTGCAGACTTCAAGCTGAGGAAGGCCACTGAAGACGATGTGGTACTTGAGGAGGAGGAGATGAAGGAGTACCATTCTCTGATCGGGAGTGTCATGAATGCAGCAGTGCAGACAAGACTCGATGCTTCTTTTGGAGTGGGTCAGCTTTCGAGGGTTGTGCAACAACCCATTGCACACTTGGAGGTTGCAAGGAGAATGGAACGCTCCAAAGAAACAAAGTGAGATCGCTCAGTCTCCAGCAGAGGCGGAATATATGGCTTTGTACCATGGAATTAAGGAGATCGTGTCCCTGCGGAAGCTGTTGGAAGATATTGGCGAGAAGCAGGATGGCCCTACGCCACTATTCAGTGACAGCAAGGGTGCTATTGGGATGGCCACTAATCCGATCCTAAATGGCCTCTATAAGCACATGAAAATCAAGTGGCACTGGGTGCGGCAGATGATGAAGGAAGGGGTTGTGGAACTTCACCATGTGAAAGCAAGCAAGCAGGCGGCTGATTTCCTAACGAAGCGTCTTCCTGAAGATGCACACTGGAAGTGTGCTAAGATGTGTGGAATGGCATTGCACTAGATGCTCCAATGCATGAATGTGATGGCATGGGCCTGGTTGGATGAAAGATCATTTCCACATGCATGTGTGTGCATTCCATTAGTCTGAGGGGGAGTTTGTTAATTGCACATCATCATGAGTGCATATCATCCTAATGTCCTGCCGTATGATCGTCTCATTCGTGCATGCATGTGTGCATGAGCATATATCACATTGCTCGCCATCTTGGATATTCTCATCATCAGGATTTTCTCCCAAGATTGAATGCATGGAAAATGCAGGAGAAAGCGTGAGCATTCCAACGACCCCAAGATCGCCCCAATCCGACCGATGATGCCGAAGTTACAAGAATTCCAAGATTGGAAGTTCTAATAACAAATGCTATACCTCGGATATCTCATGGGTCTTCTTATAATGGGGATCTTGTGGTTAGATGGTTGGGGAGGAAACTTTGACTTTTGGTTGGGGTGGCTTGGTTGCTACAAGCCAAATTGTGCAAGTGTTGCAAATGTTGCAACATCTTGCCAAATCCAATCTCTTTGGATTTGGCATGTGTCCTCACATGGGCAACTTGGAGAGGGGCCTATGGTGTGCTTGTAGGAAGGTTCTAAACCATTCCTAGACATCAAGAAACCTTGTTTCCCTTCCAAGGCCCTCTTAGAGGTCTGAACCCCGAACCATGTCTACATGGTTGTGTGTCTTGCAAGTTCTATTCACTTTCTAAGGCAACGACCAGCAGTAACGTTTTGATTCAGTTCTCACTCTAGAGTTAATCTTTTCACCTGATTTAAATTTCAGATGACTCTAGACTTATAGGCGCGTCCTTCCACTGAGCAGATTGGCGTTTAATTGAGTTGAGGTTCTGCTTAATTCGTGCAAAGTAGGCCGATCCTATCAACAAGGGCAACCGCTCGGCTCACCCCACGTTCGCCGACCCGATGGAAGTCGACAGGTTCGAGGGGCGGCCACGTCCGAAAAACACCAACCACACGTGTGATTTTTTGCGGGGTGCTGGGTCATCGAATCTTCGACTGCAACAAAATGAAAGTCTCACGCGCAGAGTATCGGGCACACAACAGTGGCGGAATTCCTTCGGCCAATCAGAAGACAAAAAACAGGAGTCGCCAGTGATTGCGGATCTAGCTGGCGAAAATAAAAAGATCCGAAAGCGACAGCGGGATTCCGAGAAAATCAACTTTGACGAAGCTCATTCGACACGAGAAGGAGGAACTGATGGGGGAAAATCTCCACCCCACGACAAGTCTTCGCCAGAAAAAAATCGCCGAGTAAAAATACAACTCCGCGAAAAAATACTCTGCCGAGACGGGGAAACTCCTTGAAAACCAAAGAAATGATAAGGATTCGTTAAAGTTATCCTATAAAGATGCTTTAATGAAAACTTGTAATTCTCGAGGGGCTAGAGCCTTGGAGAAAATTCGGAAGGGACTCCAAAAGAAGCAGACAGCTGTGGAGATTATACCGGTACCGGACAACTTGGGGAAAAAATTAAGGAGTGTGGAAAGAAGCCGACCTTTCCACGGAGTCAACGTCCTCTCCCGACACCAGTCCACAACGACCACCCATTCCCCAGGGAAGACGTCGGTGGAGCTGAAGCAGCTCAAGAGGAAGCTGGGGGTCTACAAGAAGCTGCACAAACCCCGAACTCCTCCTCCGGATGCATCCAGTTCTTCGGCATCAATGACGCGCACAGTCGTCAAGGAAACTCCGGGCCCTTGAGAAGAGCCTTTCTCCAAGCAGCCTCGGCCAGCTGCCAGCTCAGGAGTAGATAGCAACACAAAGGTGTGTATGGAATATTGGGATGTACCCTATGACCCAATCAATGAGACTATCTTTGGGTACTCGGACCAACGCCTGTTCCTCGTGCTCGAGGTCATCTGCAAAGGATGATGCCTCCAAGCACTCGTGGACAGCGGAGCATCACACACCGTCTGCAACAAGGCAGTAATTGACCAACTTCGGGAAGAGTACAAGCCTTCAGGATTCTCTGCAACGATGGTGGACGGAAGCAAGTTACCAGTACACGGCGAAGCAATGCTACACCTACAAATCGGACCACAGCGCTGGAGACCTGCACTCCCCATAACCAACGTCAAAGGGCTTGACTTGATCTTCGGGCAAACTTCCTAAAAGGATTCAACACCGAGATCAACTGGGTAAACCGCACCGCAAGCATTGTGCGAGTACGACCCCGTTACACCACTTGTTCCTACTTCTCTTTCCTTCCTATTTTCATTCCTCTTTTTATCCCATCCCGTTTGGTTTCCTAGTCTCCCTTTTCCATTAACCTTTGGTTTATCCAGCTATTATAATTATATCACCGACCAGGCTTGGGATGTACTGGTGCGCTATCTAGCGTAATCCTGTCATAATCCCTTAAAACCAATAGCCTCGCGTGGCTATACGCAGGGTGATTCTATCTTCTAGAAGGGTCTATTCCCTTGAGATAAGATAAACCTAGTTACCTGATGTACTCTGGAAGCATAAAAGCGCCTTGTACTGATCGATAGTGCAATCTTTCCTTGAGTCATTCGATGCTGCGACACTTGGTAATCAGAGCTTTTCTCACTCAGCCGCGCTCAACAGAGCAGCAGCAGCGCGAAAACCTGCCTCGACAAACCGCCGGGGGCGACCAATTCGACGCCGATTCTGGTAAGCACCAGCTCCGCGTTTTTTTCGAATTACCCCCACCCCCCCCGGCGCGTGTTTTGAACAGGATGGCAACCTTCGACAACGCCAAAGTTACCCTGCAGCTCTTCGCGTGCATCGCAGCCCTTCAGGAGGAGATGCGAGCGGATTGCCAAGCGTGGCGAAACGAGTTCAAGCGAGTAACTCGACTCGCCGGAGCGCAGCACGACTCGACAACGGCGACGATACAGCAGTCGCAGCAGTTTCTTGAGGCTCCAAAACCGCGCCCACCTGAG
The DNA here is from genome assembly GCA_027943415.1 of Closterium sp. NIES-67. NCBI lineage: Eukaryota > Viridiplantae > Streptophyta > Zygnematophyceae > Desmidiales > Closteriaceae > Closterium > Closterium sp. NIES-67. The sequence continues at coordinate 856,687 of BQMB01000898.1, read as the reverse complement.
CCGTTCGATCCGAGCGATCGAAACTCCGACGCCCGCAGATGGATCTTCGGGATGGAGATCTACTTCGCAGTCGTCGGATGGAGCTCGCCAGTCTGGGAAGGTCAACGTGTACGACTCGCGGCGACATTGATGCAAGGGCCGGCACTCGAGTGGATTGGCGGCAACAGAGCCTTCATCCACGGTGAAGCCACGTGGTAGCAGTTCCGCGCCGACCTGCTGAAAAGCTTCGAGCCGATAAATTCTTGTTTCCTTGCCCGGGAAAAAAATCATCGACACCGACAGTTCGGGAGTGTAGCGAAGTACACGCAGCAGATGGAGGAATTTTATAACTGAATTCTCGACCTGACCGAAGGGGAAAAAGTACAATCGTACCTCGCCGGGCTGAAGACCGAAGTCAAACGACAAGTGGCAGCGTCAAACTATGCGAGCTACAGTGACGTCGTTTCGGCAGCGGAGCGCTTCGACATGGTCAACGCTGGAACACGACGGACGCACGTCGGCAGTACGCAAAAGGGCGACCGCTCGGCTCACCCCACGTTCGCCGACCCGATGGAAGTCGACAGGTTTGAGGGGCGGCCACGTTCGAAAAACACCAACTACATGTGTTATTTTTGCGGGGTACCGGGTCATCGAATCTTCGACTGCAACAAAATGAAAACCGCACGCGCTGAGTATCGGGCACGCAACAGTGGCGGAATTCCTTCGGCCAATCAGAAGACAAAAAACGGGAGTCGCCAGTGATTGCGGATCTAGCTGGCGAAAATAAAAAGATCCGGAAGCGGCCGCGGGATTCCGGGAAAATCAACTTCGACGAAGCTGATTCGACGTGAGAAGGAGGAACTGATGGGGGAAAATCTCCACCCCACGACCAGTCCTCGCCAGGGAAAATCGCCGAGGAAAAATACGACTCCGCGAAAAAAGACTCTGCCGAGACAGGGAAACTCCTTGAAGACCCAAGAAATTATAAGAATTCGTTAAAGTTATCTTACAAAGATGCTTTAATGAAAACTTATGATGTTCGAGGGGCTAGAGCCTTGGAGAAATTTCGGGAGGGACTCCAAAAGAAGCAGACAGCTGTGGAGATTATACCGGTACCGGAAAACTTGGGGACCAAATTAAGGAGTGTGGAAAGAAGCCTACCTTTCCACGGAGTCAACGTCCTCTCCCGACACCAGCCCACAACGACTACCCGCTCCCCAGGGAAGATGTCGGTGGAGCTGAAGCAGCTCAAGAGGAAGCTGGGGGTCTACAAGAAGCTGCACAAACCCCGAATTCCTTCTCCTACGGATGCATCCAGTTCTTCGGCATCAGTGACGCGCACAGTCGTCAAGGAAACTCCGGGCCCTGGAGAAGAGCCGTTCTCCAAGCAGCCTCGGCCAGCTGCCAGCTCAGGAGTAGATAGCAACACAAAGGTGTGTACGGAGTATTGGGATATACCCTATAACCCAATCAATGAAACTATCTTTGGGTACTCCGAGCAACGACTGCCCCTCGTGCTCGAGGTCATCTGCAAAGGACGACGCCTCCAAGCACTCGTGGACAGCGGAGCATCACACACCGTCTGCAACAAGGCAGTAATCGACCGACTTCGGGAAGAGTACAAGCCTTCAGGATTCTCTGCAACGATGGTGGACGGCAGCAAGTTACCAGTATACGGCGAACCAGTGCTACACCTACAAATCGGACCACTACGCTGGAGACCTGCACTCCCCATCACCAACATCAAAGGGTTTGACCTGATCTTCGGGCGAGACTTCCTGAAAATATTCAACCCCGAGATCAACTGGGTGAACCGCACCGCAAGCATCTACAACAATGGACGGAGAGTACAGCTACCCAACTAAGACGATACTGGAGATATCCCAGTGGAGACACTCGCACGATTCAAGAAGGACGTGAAGCGGACCGACACCGGGTTCTTGGCGATAGCAACAGAGGTGGAGAATGACGGAGAGAAAGCCTCGGAACCTCCAGTAAAAATCAAGGAATTACTGAAGGAGTTCCAAGACATTCTTCCTGACGGTCTTCCGAACGAGCTACCGCCATACCGAACGCATCAACACGAGATCGTGGAGGAACCGGGTTCAAAGCCGACTTTCCGAGCACCATACCGGGTCAGCCCTACGGAGCTTACTGACATGAAAAAACAGATCGAGTATCTCCTAGCCAAAGGACTCATCCGGCCATCCACTTCGCCATACGGTGCCCCAGTACTCTTCACACCGAAACCGGACGGAAGCCTGCGCATGTGCATCGACTACCGAGCTCTTAACAAGCAGACCATCAAGAATAAATATCCGATACCGCGAATCGATGACCTGCTTGACCAGCTTTGGGGAGCTACGGTATTTTCCAAACTGGATCTGCGGTCCGGATACTGGCAGATACGGATGGCGGACAACTCTATCCACAAAACTGCTTTCCGAACTCGGTACGGATCGTACGAGTATTTGGTAATGCCGTTCGGACTCACCAACGCACCGGCAACGTTCCAAGCCGAAATGAACCACATTCTACGACCACTTCTGGACGAATGCGTGGTGGTGTACCTGGACGACATTCTCATCTACTCGCGCGACATGAAGCAGCACGTCGAACACCTGCGACGTGTCTTCGAAATTCTTCGACGGGAACGATTCTACGTCAAATTGTCCAAGAGCAAATTCGCCCTTGAAAAGGTCCACTTCCTAGGACACATGGTGAGCGCTCGAGGAGTTTACGTCGACCCTAAGAAAATCGAGGCCGTACGCACGTGGAAGACGCCCGAGAACGTGAAGGAGTTGCAGCAGTTCCTAGGCTTCGCTAATTACTACAACAGGTTCGTGCCACAATATGCGAAAATCGCAGCACCACTCACGAATCTGCTGAAGAAGAACACGCCCTATAAATGGGAACCAAAGCACCAGGAAGCCATGGAGCAGCTGAAACAGGCACCCACGTCCGCACCGGTACTCATCTTGCTAGATCCCGAATGCGACTACGTAATCGAAGCTGATGCCAGCGACCAGGCAGTGGGGGCAGTCTTAATGCAAGACCAGGGGAATGGACTGCAACCGATCGCCAACCTCAGCAAGAAACTACACGGAGCAGAACTAAACTACCCGATACACGACAAAGAGGCCCTTGCCATCGTCATCGCCTTCAAAGCATGGAGATGTTATTTCGAAGGACGAAGAACAACCGTCTACACCGACCACTGCAGCCTGAGATATTTGAAGACACAACCCAATCTTTCCAGGCGGCAGGTCCGGTGGATCGACTTCCTCGAGACACACTTCCACTACGATATCGTGTACAAGCCCAGCCACAAAAATAAAGCACACGCTCTCACCCGACCTGCACACGTTGCCGCTATTCAGATTGAAGGGATGAATCCACTACTCAAGGGACTCTTCACATACGGGTACGCCATCGACCCCGAAATTCCCTTGGCAGAAAAGCGACATCTGCTACAGTGGGACAGTGACATCGCGTAACGGAAAGGATGAAAATCTGGGTACCAAATTACCCTCCTTTGCGCCAGTTACTACTCGAAGAATACCACGACGTCCTGTACGCCGGACACTTCGATAGCAACAAGACGCTCACCGGTATCGCCAAACACTACTACTGGCCCCATATGGCAGACGACGTCCAGAAATTCATCACATCGTGTAATACATGTCAGTGGATGAAGAGCAGCAAGCAGAAAAAGGCGGGACTACTGCAGCCTCTTCCTGTCCCAGAACAGCCATGGCAAGTGGTTAGCCTCGACTTCATCACCGGGTTACCACCTACCACCAGCAGTCATGACGCAATCCTTGTCGTCATTGACAAGTTCTCCAAAATGGGACACTTCATCCCGACACACACGACGACACGCATCGAAGAGACAGCACAGCTCTTCGTTCGTCACATCATGTCACAGCATGGCATCCCAACCACACTCATTTCCGACCGAGACCCCAAGTTCACCAGCAAGTTCTGGAAGCAACTTATGTCTCGCCTCGGGACCAAACTCGCCATGTCATCTGCTTACCATCCGCAGACAGATGGACAGACCGAGCGCCTCAACCAAATTGTTGAGCAACTACTCCGAGTAGCCTGCAAGGACGACATCTCCAAATGGGACTTGCACCTGCCCGTACTAGAGTTCGCTTACAACAATGCTACACATGCCGCTACATGACAGACGCCGTTCTTCCTCTCCTACGGACGCCACCCACTCACACCACAGAAACCGACAGCATCAGCTACAGTCCAACCAGCACATGATTTCATCACAACCATGCATCAGCTTTGGGATCGGACCCATAAGCGCCTCCTCGACATTCAGCAGCAACAAAAGCGCCAGGCCGATCGCCATCGCAACGACCACACCATCACGGTGGGAGACCAGGTGCTTCTTGACACCTGCAACCTGGACATCAGCCACCTCCCATCTAAACTTCGACCTCGCTTCTGCGGGCCTTTTCTCGTTGAAGCACAGGTCACTCCTGTTACCTTCCGCTTACGCCTGTCCGCTACCTGGAAGATTCACAACGCCTTCCATGTCCAACTTCTGAAGCCCTATCGGGACCCGAACACGATTTTCGTGGGACGCCAACCGCCGCCGCCACCGCCCGTCCTCGTCCAGAATGAACCCGAGTACGAGGTCGAGTCCGTGCTCGCACACCGCCGTCGTCGGAATGGCACCGTGGAGCTTCTCATCCGTTGGAAGGGTTATGATCCTTCTGAGGACAGCTGGGTACCTGAGTCCGACATGGGTAACGCCCGTCGTCCTCTGCATGACTACCTTGTCAAGCAGGGTGTTACTTCTACCACCCAGCTTTGAGGGGGGGAACTGTGAGAGTACGACCCCGTTACACCACTTGTCCCTTTTCTTATTTCCTTCCTCGTTCATTTCTCTTTATCTCATCTCATTTGGTTTCCTATTCTCCCTTTTCCATTAACCTTTCGTTTATCCTGCTATTATAATTCTATCATCGACCAGGCTTGGGATGTACTGGTGCGCTATGTGGCGTAATCCTGCCGTAATCCTTTAAAGCCAATAGCCTCGCGTGGCTATACGCAGGGTGATTCTATCTTCTAGAAGGGTCTATTCCCTTAGGATAAGATAAACCTGGTTACCTGATGTACTCTGGAAGTATAAAAGCACCTTGTACTGATCGATAGTGCAACCTTTCCTCGACACATTCGATCCTGTGACAAGAGACGCTTCGTGGGCGGACGACGCTGAGACGCTCAGGTCCTCTCTAGGGCTACTACTTTAGATTCGGTGCAGGCGCTATCTCGTGGAGGTCCACCCGCTCGTTGTCTGTTGCACAGTCCAGCTGTGAGGCTGAGATCTACGCTGGTGCCATGGCAACACAGGAGCTCCGCTGGCTGATGTTCCTGCTCACTGTCTTAGGTGAGCGGCCTAGCTCTGCCCCAGTCCTGTACGCTAACAATAGGGCCATAATCCTTCTGTGTGAGAAGCCTCGACTAGAGGGCAGAGCGATGCACATCCAGCTGCGGTACTTCCTCCTGCACGAGCTACAGTAGCACTGCCAGGCACGCGTAGTACACTTTGCCTTCGGTGCCAACACAGCTGATATCTTTACCAAGACGCTTGCACCTAAAGATCATCAGCGGCACTACTTACAGCTTGGTCTAGTTCTAGTAGCTCCTCACTTGCTAGGACCCTAACTTTTGTACTACTCCTTATATTATCTTGACTTCCTTGTGGCCGGACTAGTGCCGCCCTGAGTTACACTTGTTTAGTTTGTACTCTTGCTGACTAGTCTGTGGACCCCTGCCTTAGAGATTGGACTAGTAGTGCCGCCCTGAACTATGTGTCTCTTGCTCAGCGTTGCCCCTTATCTAGCCTAGGGGGTGTGTCAACTTATACATATGTTGTAAATGTATAGTCATAGGCTAGAAGGGTTCGAGCTCTTTGAGAGTACCAGCACCAAACCCTATAACACTTTGTATGCTCATGCTTGAGTTCACTTTCTGCTACTCTGAGAGTACATTCCGAATAGGTACTTCCTAGACTATAAATATGCCAGTATTACTCATTATTATTCACCTTGTCATCTCAGACATTTCCAATACAATGTGTAAGTAAAGTCTTCCGCTGACTTTTACTCTGGTTCCACCAATTCTAGATCCTGGCCACCCTAAACGCGTGGTTCATTTCAACAAAATCTGGAGGAAGAACATTTGGAAGAGGTGCTTGGCATGGTTCTCAACATCGGACAAAATCCGTCTGTTTGTCTCGTTTTCAAAAAATCATCTAGATTTTTAGAAACCCAATTATTGAATTTATGATGCCCTAGAAAGTGATTTCGCATCATTCTGATATTTTTGAATGGGTGTACGCGTCCTTCTGGTATTACAGACTTAGCAAAAATTCTCATCTGAAACGGATCTCTGTAGGTTGCATGAGGAACTTGATTGAGGGTGTGTGAGTGGCACCAAAATTTTGCCTCGTGCAGAAAATTTGTCGAAGGGCCAATGAGCGCCCTCACATACCGATGAGTGCTGTGGTCTGTATGAGGGAGCCTGAGGGGGGCTGGCTCTGGCTGACCCTCGCCACGCCAACCAATGTGCGCGAACGCAACTTGCGAGGGCCTTGCTTCCCACCCATCCCCTTCAATTTCAATCCCCCCCCCCACCCCCCCCAGATAGGGTTCTCGCTAGGGCCCTCCCCTTTTCCCGCTCACGCAGGCCTGATTCATCGTGTTGGCAGTCATCCCACCAATCAGAACCTCTCGCGACATTGAACCCCAAACCTTCCTCCGCATACGCCCAAGCTGCCCAAGGACCTCGGGCACAAGGAAACGTACTCAATTATTGGGAGGTGGAGGCTAATATGGCCCTTGTAGGTTAGCCTAGAAATTGAAATTAGGAACTTATGAAAATTTAGAAACTGCACTACGATTCGTCTAATTTTTTTAGAAACTGAAATTTTGGCCGTCTGATCATCAGACGGGCCCGGAGGGCCTGTCTGATGACCTAGAAAGTGCCTAGCGCCAAGCGAGAGCCCTGGTGCTTGGACAGAGATACTTGCTTGGGCAGAGGTGCTTGGAATGAGATGCTTGGACAGACTGCAACGAAGTGTATTGATTGACAGCACTGGTTCTCCTTCGCAAAAAGAGTGATACTGTCAGAAACACAACCACTTACCCCTGAGTTAAAAGGGCTTGCACCCATAGCCCCCCAGGCTCTACACTTGTGGCCCTTCCCCGAGAATCTTCTCAAGGGTAACCCCAGGGGGTCACTCGACACCCCCCCTCGCTGGGATAGGTGGAAGACACGAGCGCCTCTACAGCGCTAGCACTGGGAATTAAACCCGAGTCACCAATGCTTTGATACCATGCCAAAAACTCAGCCACTAATAATTGAATTAAAAGGGATTGTTACTAGCGGGTCAATGCGCCCATAGCCCCCTAGGCTCTGCACCTATAGCCCTTCCCCGAGGATCTTCTCAAGGGTAACCCCAGCGGGTCACTCAACAGACACCACAGAGGTGTCAAACATATATTGTATGTTTCTATAGACTATATAGGGTTGTGTCTTAGGGAGTACAACCCATTAGGTTATATTCCCTTGTATGCCTTGTTCTATACATTATTTTACACTTGAACATGGTATCATGAGAAGGTAGGTTCCCCACCCCCCCTCTCTAGCGCTTCCGCCCTAGGTCCTAGCTGCCTCGTCGCCCCGCGGCCCCGTCCCCTAGCAACCCCGCAGCCCCGTCCCCAAGCGGGCCCGCAGCCCCGTCACCTAGCGGCCCCGCGGCCCCGTCACCTAACGGCCCCGCGGCCACGTCCCCTAGCGGCCCCGCGGCCCCGTCCCCTAGCGGCCCTGCGGCCCCGTCACCTAGCGGTCCCGCGGCCTCGTCCCAGAGTGGCCCCGTGGCCTCGTCACCTAACGGCTCCGCGGCCCCGTCCCCTAGTGGCCCCGCGGCCCCGTCCCCTAGCGGCCCCGCGGCCCTGTCACCTCGCGGCCTCGCGGCCCCGTCACCTAGCGGCCCCGCGGCCCCGTCCCCTAGCGGCCCCGCGGCCCCGTCACCTCGCGGCCCCGCGGCCCCATCATCTCGCGCCCTCCCCCCCCTTCCCCCCCCCCCCCAGCCGGCCCCGTCTCTTTGCCGGCCCCGCCTCTTTGCCGGCCCCGTCGCCTTGCCGCCCGCGGCCCCGTCTTCTGGACGCCTCGCCGCCGTCTTCGGCCCCTCTGCACCGCGCTGCACCGCCCGGCACTGCTCTGCACTGCACTGCACTGCACGACACTGCACTGCACCGCTCTGCACCGCCCTGCACCGCACTGCACTGCACCCTACCGTACTGCACCTCCCTCCACCGCATAGTACCGCACTGCACCGCACATCACCGCTTTCCGTCGCGCACTCCTGCCCAGTACTGTCTTTCTCTTGCTGCTGCAACCATGATGGCATACTCGGTCATGCGTTTTGATGCTGAGGGGCAGCCGATTGAGTTTGACTCGTGGCTCATCGACCTCCAGCGACACCAAACTGGTCAGCGGCAGGACGGTCACTCCCTAGCCGTCCACATCGACGGTACGCTCCCCTGCCCGGACCCCCCTGCTGCCCTCCCCGCTGATCCCACCTCTGCTGACCGTGAGTCCGCTGCAGCTGCTGCCCTTGCCCGTGCTGTCTGGTTGTTGCATGACACTGTCGCACAGCTTGCGATTAGTCATGCCCTTCCCCTGTCCGAGCACCCCCGCTTTAGGTCCGTCAGAACTGCGCAGGAGTTCCTAGAGGCTGTTGTTGCGCACTATTCCACCCCGCCCTCTGCCTCTGTAGGTCGCCTGATCCTGCCCATGCTCTTTTCTGACCTTGCATCTTTCCCCACAGTCTCTGACCTAGCCGCCCACCTGCGCACGCTTGACACGACCTGGCGCGCTGCCTGCATTGAGGCTCAGCTTCATGTGTTTCAGCCCCCCAACTGCTCTAACCTCTACCAGCTTGCCACCGGCCTCCTTGACCGCCTTGCAACCGCCCGCGATCACTTCCTTAGTCTCCACCCTGCTGACCTCACCCTCACTGACTTTGTCGACACCCTGTCTGCCATAGAGACCCGTCAGTGCTCTATCGCCCAGTCTAGCGGTACCGTGCCAGTCTCTATCTTTCAGGGCTGTGCCCCTGCTCAGTGCTCTTACTCCGACGGTTCTGTTGCGATTGCTGAATAGCTCCGGCTTTGGAGACAGCCGCCGCAGTGCAGTTTTGTCCGGGTAAGGGTCGCCGCCCCAAGTGTCACAGGATCGAATGACTCGAGGAAAGATTGCACTATCGATCAGTACAAGGCGCTTTTATACTTCCAGAGTACATCAGGTAACCAGGTTTATCTTATCTCAAGGGAATAGACCCTTCTAGAAGATAGAATCACCCTGCGTATAGCCACGCGAGGCTATTGGCTTTAAAGGATTACGACACGATTACGCTAGATAGCGCAAGTTTATAAGATAGCGCAAGTTTTCATTAAAGCATCTTTATAAGATAACTTATAATTTCTTGGGTCTTCAAGGAGTTTCCCCGTCTCGGCAGAGTCTTTTTGTGCGGAGTCCTATTTTTCTCGGCGATTTTCCCTGGCGAAGACTGGTCGTGGGGTGGAGATTTTCCCCCATCATTTCCTCCTCGCGTCGAATCAGCTTCGTCGAAGTTGATTTCTCCGGAATCCCGCGGCCGTTTTCGGAACTTTTCTTTTTCGCCAGCTAGATTCGCGATCACTGGCGACTCCCGTTTTTTGTCTTCTGATTGGCCGAAGCGATTCCGCCACTGTTGCATGCCCGATACTCAGCGCGTGCGGTTTTCATTTTGTTGCAGTCGAAGATTTGATGACCCGGCACCCCGCAAAAATCACACGTGTCGTTGGTGTTTTTCGGACGTGGCCGCCCCTCGAACTTGTCGACTTCCATCGGGTCGGCGAACGTGGGGTGAGCCGAGCGGTCGCCCAGTCGCGTACTGCCGACGTGCGTCCGTCGTGTCCCGGCGTTGACCATGTCGAAGCGCTCCGCTGCCGAAACGACGTCACTGTAGCTCGCGTAGTTTGACGCTGCCACTTGTCGTTTGACTTCGGTCTTCAGCCCGGCGAGGTATGACTGTACTTTTTCCCCTTCGGTCAGGTCGAGAATTCAGTTATAAAATTCCTCCATCTGTTGCGTGTACTGCACTACACTCCCGAACTGTCGATGGCGATTAATTTTTTCCCGGGCAAGGAAACCCGAATTTATCGGCTCGAATCGTTTCAGCAGGTCGGTGCGGAACTGCTGCCACGTGGCTTCACCGTGGATGAACGTGCTGTTGTGTGATGTCATCATATGCTATCACATTCTGTCTGCCTCCCTTCCCATGTTTTCAACTTGCATGTGTGGTTTGAACGTGTGCAAGAATTTGTGTGGTGTGTGTTCTGGAGTTTGGGAATGTGTTTTATGTTATTTTTGTTTGATCAGGTATTTTGTGATGATAGATCTTGAGAATATCTTTCCGACGCAACAAGAATCGCTTCAATCGGAGCCAGAACGCAAAAGCTATGCAGATTCAAAGTTCATGAGCTTGCGTTAAAATTGCGACGGTTACCAAGTGAAGTTGTGGGGTGACTCTATATGGAGTTGGGACCTTTGGGGTTGGGGAAATTCGTCACTCTACTTTAACAGCTGCAAATTGGTTGGGAACAACCAAGCTAGGTTGGCAAGGGTGGCCAACTTGGATGGATTGGTTGGGAAGGAACAAATGTCAAAGTTGGGGTTTCTATAGGCAGGGAATCAGTGTGCAAAGTGATGTTGTGGGGTGACTCACTATGGAGATGGGACCTTTGAGGGTTGGGGAAATTTGTCACTCTACTGTAACAGCTGCAAATTGGTTGGGAACAACCAAGCTAGGTTGGCAAGGGTGGCCAACTTGGATGGATAGGTTGGGAAGGAACAAATGTCAAAGTTGGGGTTCCTATAGGGAGAGAATCTTTAAGCTTATGGGGTTTCCTTGGTTGGGGACTCTCTTGGGACCTTCCCTCTCATCCCTCTCTTCCATCCCAACCTTTCTCTTGCTCCTCTAATTCCTTGTGAGATTCTTGAACTTTAATTGAACTTTTGAGATTGAGTTAAGATCTCCTCCTACAGCTTACCCCCTAATGCGTCGAAAGCCATAGCGTCGCGAATACTTCATCAATCAACGTGATTCAAATTGGGAACGGTAGCTGAGAGTAAGAGCTACAATATATCTAACTTTCGCGACATTCCAAAGGCTATTTTTCCGTCGACGTTGTTTCTTGTGAAGACGAATTTTCTGTCCAGAATTTGGGATTTATCTTTTGAGTAATTCTAGCTCCTAAGTTCACCTAGACTCCGTCCTTAATCCTAACACATGCTGTTACTGCCGATCCACTCGAGTGCCGACCCTCGCATCAGTATCGCCGCGAGTCGTATGCGTTGACCGTCCCAGACTGGCGAGCTCCATCCGACGGCTGCGAAGTAGATCTCCATCCCAGCTATCCATCTGCGGGCGTCGGAGTTTCGATCGCTCGGATCGAACGGCTCATGTCACAGGATCGAATGTGTCGAGGAAAGATTGCACTATCGATCAGTACAAGGCGTTTTTATACTTCCAGAGTACATCAGGTAACCAGGTTTATCTTATCCTAAGGGAATATTCCCTTCTAGAAGATAGAATCACCCTCCGTATAGCCATACGAGGCTATTGGCTTTAAGAGATTACGGCAGGATTACGCTAGATATAGCGCCCAGTACATCCCAAGACTGGTCGGTAATATAACTATAATAGCAGGATAAATCAAAGGTTAATTGAAAAGGGAGAATAGGAAACCAAATGAGTTGAGATAAAAAGAGAAACGAAAATAGGAAGGAAATAAGAAAAAGGCCAAGTGGTGTAACGGGGTCGTACTCTCACACTTCCCCCCCTCAAAGCTAGGTGGTAGACGTAACACTCTGCTTGACAAGGTAGTCATGCAGAGGGCGACGGGCGTTACCCATGTGAGACTCAGGTACCCAGCTGTCCTCAGAAGGATCATAACCCTTCCAACGGATGAGAAGCTCCACGGTGCCATTCCGACGTCGGCGGTGTGCGAGCACGGACTCGACCTCGTACTCGGGTTCATTCTAGACGAGGACGAGCGGTGGCGGCAGCGGTTGGCGTCCGACGAAGATCGTGTTCGGATCTCGATAGGGCTTCAAAAGTTGGACATGGAAGGCGTTGTTAATCTTCCAGGTAGCTGGCAGGCGTAAGCGGAAGGTAACAGGAGTGACCTGTGCTTCAACGAGAAAAGGCCCGCAGAAGCGAGGTCAAAGTTTAGATGGAAGGTGGCTGATGTCAAGGTTGCGGGTGTCAAGGATGGTAAGCAGATGACATGGCGAGTTTGGTCCCGAGGAGAGACATGAGTTCCTTCCAGAACTTGCTGGTGAACTTAGGGTCTCGGTCGGAGATGAGTATGGTTGGAATGCCATGCTATGAGATGATGTGACGAACGAAGAGTTGTGCTGTTTCTTCGGTGCGTGCTGTCGTGTGTGTCGGGATGAAGTGTCCCATTTTGGAGAATTTGTCGATGACGACAAGGATGGCGTCTTGACCGGTGGAGGTAGGTGGTAACCCGGTGATGAAGTCCAGGCTAACCATTTGCCATGGTTGTTCTGGGACAGGAAGAGGCTGCTATTCAGATCGAAGGCGGGACTACTGCAGTAGTCCCACCTTTTCAATGGCGAATTCGCTCTTGGACAGTTTGACATAGCACCGTTCTCGTCGAAGAATTTCGAAGATGCGTCGCAGGTGTTCGACGTGCTGCTTCATGTCGCGCGAGTAGATGAGTATGTCGTCCAGGTACACCACCACGCACTCGTCCAAAAGTGGTCGTAGAATGTGGTTCATTTCGGCTTGGAACGTTGCCGGTGCGTTGGTGAGTCCGAACGGCATTACCAAATACTCGTACGATCCATATCGAGTTCGGAAAACAGTTTTGTGGATAGAGTTGTCCGCCATCCGTATCTGCCACTATCCGGACCGCAGATCCAGTTTGGAAAATACCGTAGCTCCCCGAAGCTGGTCAAGCAGGTCATCGATTCGTGGTATCGGATATTTATTCTTGATGGTCTGCTTGTTAAGAGCTCGGTAGTCGATGCACATGCGCAGGCTTCCGTCCGGTTTTGGTGTGAAGAGTATTTGGGCACCGTATGGCGAAGTGGATGGTCGGATGAGTCCTTTGGCTAGGAGATACTCGATCTGTTTTTTCATGTCGGTCAGCTCCGTAAGGCTAAGCCGATATGGTGCTCGGAAGGTCGGCTTCGAACCCGGTTCCTCTACGATCTCGTGTTGATGCGTCCGGTATGGCGGTAGATCGTTCGGAAGATCGTCCGAAAGAATGTCTTGGAACTCCTTCAATAATTCCTTGATCTTTCCTCGAGGTTCCGAGGTTCTCTCCCTGTCGTTTTCCGCCTCTGTTGCTATTGCAAGGAACCCTGTGTCGGTTCGCTTCACGTCCTTCTCGAATCGTGCGAGTGTCTCCACTGGGAAATCTCCAGTATCGTCCCAGTTGGGTAGCTGTACTCTCCGTCCATTGTTGTAGATGGTTGCGGTCCGGTTCACCCAGTTGATCTCGGGGTTGAATCTTTTTAGGAAGTCTCGCCTGAAGATCAAGTAAAGCCCTTTGATGTTGGTGATGGGGAGTGCAGGTCTCCACATGCCTTCGACTTTCCTCTAAAAATACAAACGTGGCATTTTTCAACTGAGGGCGTGTCTCAACGCCGACACAAGTCACGCTAATTCATGTCAAGACTGCGTTGACGGGCAAATTTGACAAGCGAAATCCCTAACGACACGAAAAAGGCCTGACATCAGGCCTGTCGTTATCAGGGTATTTTACCCTGATTCCCTGATTTCACAGGGTATTTTTTTGGCCAACCCTTAATTTTCAGGGTTGGGTTTTTTTGAACCCTAACCTCTTCAGGGTTGTATGTCTGTGAACACTTAAAATTTCAGGGTTTGTGTTATACCAACACTGAGTTTTCAGGGAGTAACGCGTACGAACCCTGAATGCGACATCCATGCGGACCCTGAATTTCCTCGAAATGGCCCCCTTACGCGTGACGGGGCCCAGTCCATTGAACACGCCCAGCATGCGTCACGTGGGGAATCTGCACTCGGCAAGATTCCCGCCGTATACACGCTGTATGCTGCCATTACAGCAACATTTGCAACCGTCAACTGGCATTCGTGACTCAGCACGCAGCAGACGAGGACAGAATATGATGAGCGCGGCAATGTCAGCCTCTGTATGACATCACCCCGCCAATCATCTCTGTGCAGACGATGCCAGCGCAGGTGCGTTTCGCCGTTGACGGTATCGCCATGGCGATACGGGAACCTGGATGGGTTATGCACCATCCATGAAAATCGAGAGATGGGGCTTCTTGGTCCTCTTCCCGTCTTCTTCACCAGCTCCTCCTCCAACCCGGTTTTTTTCATTTCTTCACGTCACAGCTGCGAGATGCTCCAGTCTTCAATCTCCTCTAGTTTCGTCGCGCCGATTTCTCATTTTCAGCATATCCGCCGCTTCTAGCCATGGCGGATGTAGGAGACTCTGGTGAGTCTCCCACTGCCGACGATAGTTCTGAACTAGGTAGGGACCGCCCCGTGGAGGTCCGTAGATCCGCGCTAGACATCTTGCGGTCTCCCACCGCAGTCCTTACACCATCACAACCCGTATCTACTCCCGCCGCTCCCTATGTACCTCCGCCCGCTGTCGCTTCATCTAGCCGGGGCCCTTTGGTTCCAGACTGCGAGACAGCCACGACCGTGCATTACACGGTCGAGTGTGCGTCGACGATTTCATCTGGGAAGAAAGCACGCGTCGGGAAGTACACCCAGAGCACGATAGTCCTCGGCGGGAAGCTACATAGACCGTCGCCGCCTCGCTCGTCGCCTGAACCTCAGGCCCCTGGTATTCCAGAACCCGAGCCGCCGAAGCTCTCAAAGAAGGAACTCATCGAGCAGAAGTATCTCATGGCTGAGCACAAGTATAAGACCAGCTGGCTTCCTTTTTTCCCTTGGCTTCTGCTAACGAAAACGAAAGATGGTTACCCTGCTTTGAAGTGCAGTGTGTGCAAGGCTTTCGGCAAAGAGACAACACCGTACTCCAACAGCCGCGACGGGGCACGTGACCTGCAGACGCAAGCGATGCGGTTCCACGAACACACGACAGCCCACGAAGTAGCCGTCAAGCGTCAGATGGAGATCGCCGAAGAGATCGCCAGCACCCAGAGGCGCATGGAGAATTACGCGCGGATTGACATCGAAGGGAAGCGCGTCATGAGGCTCCTACGCTGCGTCGACTTCCTGTGCAAGTGTGATGCACCCATCAGCATGTACCCGAGGCTACTCCGCTTCATGGCCGAGCAGGAGACACCGGACATTCCGCTGCAGTCTTACGGAGTCTACCTGACAAGGTAATGCACTTATTCGAAGTACACCATGTCCTTTTTTTTTCAAAAAGGTCTAACCAACACCTTGTTGTCACTTCTGCTACTACATGTATGGCTTCTGTCAGCTCGTCAGCAGCCTGGCAACCTACCTGCAGCGCCGACAAATGCAATACATTCTCGCCTCACCCTACCTCGGCATCAGCTGCGACGAGAGCACTGACCGTACTCGCGGTAAACATCTGATTGTTTATCTGACCTTCTTGCGGGCGCATCGTGTTGTGACTGAGTTTTTTGCACTCTTGACCGTCGAAAAGTGCGACGCCGCGTCACTCCTCGCCGTTCTTCTGGCTCACTTGCGAGCAACTGGCATCGATCTCTCCCGAATCACCGGCATGAGCACCGACGGCGCCTCTGTCATGGTCGGCCGAGACAACGGTCTCGTCGCCCGACTTCGCGAGCACATCCCCCATCTCGTCTCTTCGCACTGCATCGCCCACAGGTTTAACCGCTTGTCATTTCAGTCGCTTAGGTGTCCTACAAGTGCTTGACTAAAATTCCCTTGTGTGCACCATGCAGGGAAGCCTTGGCGGTGAAGGACGCGGCCACATGTTCTCCAGACTTCGACATGGTCGACCTTGTGATTCGGACTCTGGCCGATCTTCTGGGACGTTCATGTGTCTGGAGTCAACGCTTCAAGTACCTGCAGCGGGCAATACATAACACCAACCTTGAAGTGCAAGGAATTCACACCGTGCGCTGGCTTTCAAGGGGTGAGGCTGTGAGGCGCCTTTGTAAGGTCCTCGGCGCCGCTATCATTCTCTTCTATGAGTACGGGCATGAGCTGTATGAGGTCGTTATCTGTTACAAGTTCCAGTTTTGTCTTTTTTTCCTGGCGGACGTCCTCGGAGTGATGAATGAGCTCAACCTCAAATTCCAGAAGAGGGAGGTGAGCTTCTATCACCCTGCATGTAATTTTTGTCCCATGCATGCACGTTTGGAATCACCCTCTGACTCCACTCCGTCGTCTGTCACATCCACCAGGTCGATGTCACCGAAGTGACGAAGGACATCGACGAGGCGACAGGGGACCTCCGCCACCGCTACTTGGAGTGCGGAGAGGTGTTCGGCGGGGGTGTCGAAGGCACGTGGCTTTCGGCTTTCTTGGCGGTCTACGGGCGCGGAGGGGGCAAACGCGTAAAGGTGCGGGGCATCGACAAGGACGGCAACCCAGTCACGCACACCTACACCATGCACGAAAAGCAGATCGACGGGCATGCCTTCCGCAGCAAGTACCCCGATTGCGAGCGGCTCTGCGCGCAATTCGCGAAGGACACGATAAGCTTCCTGAAGACGAGGATGCTGGACCTGAACAATCTCGGCCCGACGAAGCTCTTCCGCGTGTCGAAGTGGCCCCGGATGAAGCAGCAGAGAGAGAAGAAGCTGAAGGAGTACCTACATGGCTGCAGTGCCTTGTTCGACAACAGGCTGACAGGCTTTTCCTTGCAAGCTGCGCAGAAGGAGCTGGTCACGTGGGCGCCACTGATGCTGAGCCACCATGCCGACGAAGGATTCCATCAAGGCCTGACGAACTACCTCGGCTCGACGGAGTCGACCTTGTGAGAGAGTGCTGCTCGAAGGACGATTATTGATTTTCCTTTTGGGCGGTTTCATTGTTTCCTTTATCAGTTGTTGTTTATCGATTGTTGACAAGCATTGCTAATGCACTGGTCTTGTTCCATGTACTCTATTCCCCCAACCCTTCTGGCAGGCGCTGGCCCAACCTCATGCGCTTGTGGCAGGCATGCGCTGTCCTGCCGCTTAGCACAGTGGAGTGTGAACGAGGCTTCTCGCGGCAGAACGTCATCAAGTCATGGGTGCGGGGCGCGTTGTGCAATGCGCGCCTCAGCGAGCTGATGGTCATTTCCCTGCTGCAGTACGAGACTGACTGGGACGAGGCCATTGGGTGCTGGCGCGAGAAGCTGAGGCGCCCTGCTAAGTCTGTTCTGTTTGCCGCAGCGGAGAGGAAGCGTAAGGCGAAGGCGATTGAGGGGGCAGAAGTGAGGGTGGAGGAGGAGGCAGTCCCCGACTACATGGGGGATTGGGCAGAGGATGAGGGAGAGGAGGAGGGGGGAGTGGGGGCAGTGGGGGGAGAGGCTCCTGAAGAGGAAGACAACCCCTTTCTGTCCGATGACGACGCAGAAGACGAAGTGAACATGGATGGCCCAGAATTTTAGTCAAGTTTAGCTAGTGGCATGGAATATTGTGAAGTCTAGACTAGATAGAGGACTTGTAGAGTAGACTGGCGTGGCGTAGTGGTGCTTTTACTTAACTAGTAGCTGTACATTCCTAGTTGATTTTTTCCCAAGTACAATGCAACCCTGATTGTTGCAAGCCAACCCTGGAGGTTTCAGGGTTGTAAATTCCAGAACACTGAGAAATCAGGGAAGTCAAAATACCAACACTAGGCCCTCAGGGTAAAAAAATTTCCCCATTCGACAGCTCAGGGTGGTTTTTTTTGAAACGTCAGCCCTGCCTGACATCGGTTCACAAAGCAGTAGGCCCTGAACAATCAGACTGCCGGAAAAATTCCCGGCCTGATTTGCTGCGTGCGTAGATTTTCGCCAAATTTTGACCAATAGTGGCTAAGCTAGCGCAAAACATGTAATGCCAACATCCTATTAGTATCCTGCTGCTGTGCAATGTAACTTAGTACAACGTTTCCAACGTTTTTTAATTTACCCAGAGGGCACAGTATAAACTGGGGAACCACCCTGAGGATTCAGTATGAATATAGCCAACAAACCCTGAGTGCTACACGGTTTTTTGGAGGCCAGCCCTGATTGGTCAGGATGCCGAAAATCCTATATGAGGCCCTGCTAGGGGGTGTGTGAAACATATATTGTATGTTCCTGTAGATTATATAGGGTTGTGCCTTAGGGAGGACAATCCATTAGGTTATATTCCCTTGTATGCCTTGTTCTAGACATTCTTTTTCACTTGAACAATAGGTACCTTGCATATGCTACCATGTCCCTAAGGGCTCATTTTGAGGATAAGATCAGTGACAATTTCAGGAACGTACAGCAGTTTAGCATTAGTGCATAGCTGCAGCTAGCATCAAGACACATGACGAGCATGAGGCGTGTGGTTCTTTAAAAGCACATGGTCCTAACATACCAACCAGCCGCACGTGTGTTTCGTTTAGGCCTCAAATGAACATGTCCAGCTCTGCCCGAGCATAGGTGTTATTGGGCTCATCGGGCAGGCGTGGGTATGCTGCAACCAGAGCATCTTGAGCCCCAATGTACAGGTTGTTGTAGATGCGCCAATACACCTCTCGCACCTTCCGGGCCGGATGGTACAAACCCTGCATGGGGGCGGAGCACCAAGGAGTGAAGAAACTGAAGAGTCTGGAGAGTGTGCAAAATAGAAGGCTGTGGAGCAAGAGAGTGTGTGGCTGAGATGAGGAGCACCTGAGATTGCCGATACTAGACCCCTGGCTGCACGGTCGACAACAGAAACAGGCTAACGTATCTCGTTTCCCGTGCTAGCAACCAACACAAGACACGACATACGTGCATGCCACAAAATCAAGCCACACATACCTGCAGCACATATCCGAGCACGAGTGCGGGGCCAAGAGCCACTCTCATGCCATCTATGGTCCCCATGACTGCTTGAATCAGGTGCGGCGACGTCTCAAAGATGTTGGGCCACACCAGATTGAGCAGGTGAATCTGAATGGGGAGAGACAGGGAGAACAAGAAGGGTACACTTGAGGAAAACAAGGGACCGGCAAACCCACTTGTGACGGGTGCACAATAGGATAGAGCACAAGCAGAGTGCAGTGGGGAGAGTCAGTACTTGGACATCAATCACGAAAGCCCAGTTCAGTGCGCAGCAAGAAAGCCATGGAGACGCAAAAACTTAGCAACGAGCAGAGCGCAATGGCGGGAGGTGAGTGGCTCACCAGCGCGTCCTCGCATCCCAGCCCTGCCACTCCCAGCGTCATGTGCATCACCGCCGACGCTGCCGTCTGACATGGACCAGCGCAGGGGAGGAAGGGGGCAGGGCGGAGGGGGGAATGAGCATTGAAGAGTTTAGGTTGGCAGATCAAGGAAAGGTGTGTTGGCAAAAAGAGCTTGAGCAAAGACGGCATTGGAAGACACAATGCACGCACGCACAGACTCGCAACACTCACCTGTCTGTGCACCAGGTCTCAGTCAAGGTTCAAAAATACAGTTTTCGAAAAATACAGTCCGTATTTTTTACCGTTACTTTTCCCGGGATTTTGGGAAAAAAACGTTGTCTTAAAAATAGAGAATCTTGTCTTTTCTTTCTTTCTTTCTTTCTTTCTTTCTTTTTCAGGTAGACAGCCTAATCGTCCGCCAGATCCGCGCTTTTCGTCCGCCCAAATGCGAGATCCGCGCATAACAACTCCTCCCACCCCATCTCCTAAATGAGGTCTCCCCCACTCCTACCCTTAACCCACCCTGACCAGCCCCCCCATGCCACCCTCTTCCAGGAAAAAACCCCTGTTCTCTTTGCACACACCCACCTGTCTGTGCACGAGGTCTCGATCCATGAGCGCGTCCTCCAGCAGCGGAGTGACGGCGTAGATGTAGTCGCGGCCCATCTCCCCGATGTACTCAAACAGGAACGACAGCGACTTGAGCACTCCGTTCTGCACGTTCAGCTCCGGCACACGGTACCTGGCAGGTGAAAGGCACAATGGGAATGAGAGAAGGAGGGCTGGTTTCATGCGCCCCATCTCGTAGATCCAAGCAGGCAGCACTGTAAAAGGAGAGCAGGTGCCAGCCATGGGTGAGCACCTTGAGGCTGCTCAGCAGTGCGAGCACCCAACGGTACAACGCACCCTCACTCGTTCATGAGGGCAGGCAGCACGGTGAATACTCACTCGTTCATGAGGGCTGGCAGCACGGTGAAGGGCGAGCACGTCTCGGCCACGATGGCGATGGCGACGGTGGTGCATACGCGGTTCTGCCGCTCCTGCACCTTGAGGTTGTTCAGCAGCGTTGCCAGCACGTCCTGCGGGCCGATGGCCTTGGCAATGTACCCGAACGTGTTCACTGTCGCTCGCCTGATTCCCTTCTTGTGCGCCTGCAGCACGGGCGCGGGGAAGGGATGGGGGGGGGAGGGCAAGAGGTCCGTGGAGAGGGGTGAGGGGTGAGGGGTGAGGGGTGAGGGGTGAGGGGTGAGGGGTGAGGGGAGAGGGGCGCCGGCAGCACATCCTGTGGGCTGATGGCCTGGTCATGTACCCCAATGAATGACCTCACCGTGGCACCCCGAGTGCCCTTCTTGTGCGCCTGAAAGGGAAGAAGAGGGGTGGTGGAGGGAGCATAGGGGAGTGAGACGGCCCAGGGCCTTGGCGAGGTACCACAACGTTTCCACAGAGGCACGGCATGGCAGATGCCTTTCTTGAGAGCCAAAGGCAGCTGGGAGGAATGGAGGGGTAAGAGCGGCTGTATACAGCAGCGTTGCCAGCACGCCGTGGAACCCTATGGCCTTGGCAAGGTGTTCACAGTCGCACGGCGAATGCCCTTCTTGTACACCCGAGGGTATTGGGTTGGTGACACAAGGGATGGAGTGAGAGGGTATTGGCAGCGTCCTCTGTGGCCCTAAGGCCCTGGCCATGCACCCCACAGACGGACATCACGGGAGCACGGCTGATGCCCTTCTGGTGGCAGGACTGACGGGAGAGCACACATGGAGCAGCCGCCACATCGCCCTGCCACAGTCATTCCCTCCTCTTGTGCGCCTGAAGTGGGGAGCGCAGATGTGCGTGCGGAGGGAACACAGACGCCTGGGTGCACGCCAACCACGCATCCACGATATTGAATCCAACCCCAAAAAACGGGGGAAGAAATAAATCCAGGGGAGCAAAGCCCTCCTCTGCGCCTCATCTCGCACGGCTGTGGGCTGTGTCCGCCTCGCCTGCTGTCAGCAAACGCAGCGACTCCCCGCCTCACCCCCTCCCTCTTGCCACACTCACCCCCTTAACCCCCTCTCTCCCCCTCACCCCCGCTCTCCTCCTCTCACCCACAATCACCTCGAAGCATATCCTCATCCACTCCCTTGCCACTCTCTCGCCCTCTACCCCCCTGTTCCCCCTGTTCGCTTCCCCCTGTTCCCCCCTGTTCGCTTCCACCTGTTCCCCCTGTTCGCTTCCCCCTGTTCCCCCTGTTCGCTTCCCCCTGTTCCCCCCTGTTCGCTTCCCCCTGTTCCCCCTGTTCGCTTCCCCCTGTTCCCCCCTGTTCGCTTCCCCCTGTTCCCCCCTGTTCGCTTCCCCCTGTTCCCCCTGTTTGCTTCCCCCTGTTCCCCCCTGTTCGCTTCCCCCTGTTCCCCCCTGTTTGCTTCCCCCTGTTCCCCCCTGTTCGCTTCCCCCTGTTCTCCCCTGTACTTTCCTGTTCGAGCCTGCTCTCTCCTCGCCTCATTACTGTTTTCCCCACTCCCCCCCCCCCCAGCGCACCTTGAGCATGTCGAGCAGCTCGAAGCAGATGCGCATCCACTCCCTCGCCGGCACAAACTCCGCGCCTCTGTCCGCAATGCGCCCCACCAGGTCGATGCAGTTCTCCTGCACCTGCGGGTCTCACGCGGGGTTGAGGGTGCATGGAGTTGGAATGGAAGTAAAGTTCAAGCAGTGTGCATGCAACAGCAGTGTGCATGCAACAGCAGTGTGCATGCAACAGCAGTGTGCGTGCA
The DNA here is from genome assembly GCA_027943415.1 of Closterium sp. NIES-67. Taxonomy (NCBI): domain Eukaryota; kingdom Viridiplantae; phylum Streptophyta; class Zygnematophyceae; order Desmidiales; family Closteriaceae; genus Closterium; species Closterium sp. NIES-67. The sequence goes on along the minus strand of BQMB01000898.1, from coordinate 834,559 downwards.
ACAGCAGTGTGCGTGCAACAGCAGTGTGCGTGCAACAGCAGTGTGCGTGCAACAGCAGTGTGCGTGCAACAGCAGTGTGCGTGCAACAGCAGTGTGCGTGCAACAGCAGTGTGCATGCAACAGCAGTGTGCATGCAACAGCAGTGTGCATGCAACAGCAGTGTGCATGCAACAGCAGTGTGCATGCAACAGCAGTGTGCATGCAACAGCAGTGTGCATGCAACAGCAGTGTGCATGCAACAGCAGTGTGCGTGCAACAGCAGTGTGCGTGCAACAGCAGTGTGCGTGCAACAGCAGTGTGCGTGCAACAGCAGTGTGCAAGCAACGTGCCCCACCAGGTGAAGGTGCGTTGGCAGGGCACGCAGTGCAGACGGGGCGGAACAAGGATGGAAGAAGAAGAAAATCCATGATGTGCCGACCATACGTGGCGGCCATCGGAGGGGCTGACCTTCTCGTGCCTGTTCTTGAGGATGGGCGTGAGGCGCGGCAGCAGGTCCTTGATGGGGGGCGTCATCTTGGTCATGCCAATCACGTTCACTATGGCCTTCAGCGCCCCCAGGATGGACCCCAGCACCTCGGGGTACTCTGCAGGGATAGTGACACACGGAGAGAGCAGCAAAGAGCGGAATACACTCGGTGCTCCCACCACAACCGCTCTCATCAGCATAGTAACAAGCACATTCACCGTGCCAACAGCAGCAGCAGCAGCAGCAGCAGCAGCAGCAGCAAGGGCTCCAGCGCAGCGCCAACACCATAAATTGTGTGCCGAGATCATGAGACGAAAGAACCAGAACGCCACGGTGTTAACAACGCGCATCAACAGGTGAGAGATGCCACAACCACGATAGAATGCCATCACAAACCATACCACACCATACCACACCATATCACATTGTCAAGCATCGCACCAGAACACAACACACTTTTTTTGCCACAAATGCAAAGGATTATGCCCACATTGCACAGCACCGCATTGCACCAGCTCGTACCTTCTCCCAGGTACTCGTAGAGCACGACGCCCAGGTGCCCCATGAGCTGCTCCTCGCCGCACGCCTTCATGACCACAGCGATGCGCGCTATCAGGTCCGCCGCCTGCTGCCGCACCTTGGCGCTCTTGTTGTTCAGCCGCCACTTCACCGTCCCACAGATCTGACAAATGAGCGCACGCGCGCGCGCGGAGCGTAACGAGGAAACGAACGAAAAACAGGAAGGGTGAACGGAAGAGAAGGTGGTGAGGGAAGGGAGTGAGAAAAGGAGAATGTCGCCTCGTTTATGGAGCAAGCACACGTTGTGGCGCTGCAGCGGGTCACACACGCCAATGTGCAGCAGGAGACTAACATAGCGAATGAAAAAAAAGGCTCACAGAGCGTGCTCACCTGGGTGGTACTCACCTGGAGAAGGTACTCCGGTGAGGTGGTACTCACCTGGGGAAGGTACTCCGGTGAGGGTGGTACTCACCTGGGGAAGGTACTCAGGTGAGGGTGGTAATCACCTGGGGAAGGTACTCAGGTGAGGGTGGTAATCACCTGGGGAAGGTACTCAGGTGAGGGTGGTAATCACCTGGGGAAGGTACTCAGGTGAGGGTGGTACTCACCTGGGGAAGGTACTCCGGTGAGGGTGGTACTCACCAGTGTTGACAAAAACGATTTTGTGAGTTTGCGTTTAAACGCAATCGTTTAAACGCAATACGTAAAAACGCATCAAAACGCTCGAACGCACCTTGGAATCTTTTGGGCTGCCCGGAACAAAAAAACGCAAAAAAAACCCACAAAGTCGCGAATTGAAAACACATTTCGCCACGCGTCGCGAAACGCGAACACGTTTTGCGCGTCGCAAATTCGTCGTCGTGCAGTCGCGGAACTTTTCATAGCGACACGATAAGTCATCAATCCCTCCCTTCGTTTTCCCAACGTGTTGAAAATCCCAACCCATTCCCCCCCCGCTTGATCCAGATCTATCTGTAGAAGAGAAATTCGCTCACCTTACATGCATTGACGATCTAGTACTCTTACGTTCTTCCTTCCAGCACCTAAGCTACCTGACTTCGAGCCCCTAGCATGGGGTCCCCTGCCTGGGCCAAATTTCCCGCCTGCCCGGGCAGGCGTTTTTCGAGCGTATTTGAATCCTGGAATCCTGCGTTTTGCGTCCTGAACGCAAGCGTTCAGAACGAAACGCAAAAACGCGGAAACGCGTTTATGCCAACATAGGTACTCACCTGGGGAAGGTAGGGCCGAACTCTCTGCCCGAGGGCATTGACAACAGTGCCGAAACCATTGAGCATGACGTTGGCATCATCACTGGTCTGCGATGAATTATGGAACCATGGTCACGCATGCACGTGCACACAGCAACACATGAGCATATGCCACCATGTACACGTGCGGAATGAGGGAGCGCGCAAGAAGGGAGCAAGAAAGGGAGCAAGAACGGGAGAAAGGGAGAAAATGAGAACTCAATCGTGGAACAAAGTCACGAAGCATGATTCATAATGGCCATTGCATTGGAAGCAGCACAACGCCTCACTCGACTCACACTCACACTAAAAATCACCCACCCACATCACCATTACCCCACCCACCCACGTGCCATGGTTCACTTGCGACGCGCACCTGCTCCTGGAAGGCGTAGAGGATGCCGTCAATGAGCAGCTCCTCCAGCCGCGAGTCGATGTCCGCGGCGCCCAGGTTGGTGAGCACCTTCTCGACGGTCTCCATGACCATGCGGCGGTACGGCTCGCTCTCGTCCTTCAGGTCCTCCACCACGCGCCCGATGATGTCGCTCACTCCCGCCTGGGGGGCCATAGCGCGTCCCACACGCCACACAAACACATGGATCACCACCTTGCTGCCTTGTAGCCTGCGCAGATGACTTTTGAGTCGACTCAAAAGAAACACGTGGATCACCACCTTGCTGCCTTGTAGCCTGCGCAGATGACTTTTGAGTCGACTCAAAAGAAACACGTGGATCACCACCTTGCTGCCTTGTAGCCCGCGCAGATGACCTTTGAGTCGACTCAAAAGAAACACGTGGATCACCACCTTGCTGCCTTGTAGCCCGCGCAGATGACTTTTGAGTCGACTCAAAAGAAACACGTGGATCACCACCACCTTGCTGCCTTGTAGCCCGCGCAGATGACTTTTTGAGTCGACTCAAAAGAAACACGTGGATCACCACCTTGCTGCCTTGTAGCCCGCGCAGATGACTTTTGAGTCGACTCAAAAGAAACATGTGGATCACTACCTTGCTGCCTTGTAGCCCGCGCAGATGACTTTTGAGTTGACTCAAAAGAAACACGTGGATCACCACCTTGCTGCCTTGCTACCCGCGCACCGCACCATCCGGACTCGTCATGAGCATACACCTAACCTTCCCTTTCACTACACCCTGCTGCCCATCCGCTTACCTTATTCGCAATCTCCACCGTGGTCTCCACAAGCTGCTTGTAGTTGCGGCGGTCGAGCGCCATGCGGCGCACCCAGAAGTGCTTGAAGTACTCGGGAAGGATCTCGGCGCGGATGTAGTCCGGCTCCACGCCGTCCGTGGCCACGCACTGCTTGACCACCTTGAGCACGATCTTCTTCATCTCCTCGTCGGGCGACTGGAACTCGCGGATCAGCACCACCATCACCTGGGAGCAGGCGAGGGGAGCGGGGGGGAGGGGGAGAGAAGAGTGCGGTCAGAGGGGAGCATGGGAAAGGAGAGGACGAAGACAAGAGAGAGCACACAGGCGGCAGGCAGGTCACAGCAGCTTAGCCGCCAAAGTCACTGCCTCATGCAAGCTCCTCCAGTTAGACATGTTCATAATACGATTGCGATTTAAATCGCATCGCACAGGGGCGCGATTAAAAAAAAAAAAAAGCGATGGGATTTATTATCGCATTGCGCGATTGATTTGTTTTTTAAATAATAGATCGCACATCGCATTTTCTGCGCGATGGTTATTTAAACCGCGTGCGATGTTTACTTAAATCGCGCGATGCGATTTTAAATCGCATCGCATTTTACTTAAATTAAAAAAAAACACCTCAGAATTCCGGAAAAAAACAACACCGATGGAATTTCGACCACGGGCAGATCGCGCGCGATTTAAAACAAAAAAAATCGCAAATCTCAATTTAATCGCGATTTTCAGCGCGATAAAAACGCGATTTAAAATAAATCGCACGATAATTAAATCATCGCATCGCGCGATTTATAAAAAAAAAAAAAAAAAAAAAAAATCGCCATCGCAAAAACGCGATTAAACGCAATGCGATGCAATTTAATCTGCCCATGTCTACCTCTAGTGTGTGTTGATGTGACCCTTTGCCCACCTATCCCTTCCCCATGCGTCACTTCCCTGTGTCCCCTTGCCCCTGCGTCCCCTTGGCCCTGTGTGCCCTTGCCCCTGTGTGACCTTGCCCCTGTGTCCCCTCGCCCCTGTGTCCCCTCGCCCCTGTGTGCCCTTGCCCCTGTGTGCCCTCGCCCCTGTGTGCCCTTGCCCCTGTGTCCCCTCGCCCCTGTGTGTCCTTGCCCCTGTGTCAACTCGTCCCCGTGTCCCCTTGTCCCCGTGTCTCCTTGTCCCCGTGTCTCCTTGTCCCCATGTGTCTCCTTGTCCCCGTGGGTCCCCATGTCCTCTTATCCTTGTGTCCCCTGGCCCCTGTGTCCCATCGTCCCTGCGTCCCCGTGTCCCCGTGTCCCCATTGTCCCCGTGTCCCCATTGTCCCCGTGTCCCCACACCTCAATTTCACCTCGCGAGTGCAGTAGCTCGCATACAAGGCGTCCGCCAGCGGAATGATGAGCACAAGCACCCCCCACGAGTGCCCTACGTTACCCGGTGTCCCCTTGCCCCTGCATCCCCCACGCCTCACCTCGCGTGTGTAGTAGCTCGCATACATGGCGTCCATCAGCGGAATGATGAACCCAATGGCTTTAAGAAATGCTGCCAGAACCTTCCCGCGGTGCGCTCGGATGCCCTTCCACAGCGGCTTGAGCACGGAGTCAAAGCTCTCGATGCCGTACGGCGCTGACGCCTCCGCCAGCGCTGCGAGGGAAAGAGCCGTGATGGTGCGCACCTGGGGTCATTAGGGCAGGGGAGAAGGCAGGGGAAGGAACAGAAGCGAGTTGGGATTGATCACGGAGTGGAGGCTCTCTATGCCATGTGGGGCTGAGGCCTCTGCCAGCACAGCGAGGGAGAGTGCTGTGGTGGAGCATACCTGGGGTGACGGAGTCCCAAGGGAAGAAGCATGAACCACAGGCAAAGCTCATCAATCCACAACCGCTGGTAAGGACATTAGGGATTCTGGGCAAATCAGAAATGTGCTCAGAATCCCCGTACCTTGTGATTTTGTTGTCATCCCCAAGCCCATGCTGGATGATGACATCCAGCAGCCCTCAAATGCGGCAGCACGGCACAGCGCATGAGAATAGTGGCGTGCTGCACCATCTTCATGCCCCTCTGCCTGTCACCCCCTTCCCACGCACCCTCGCCCTGCCTCACCCTACTCTGACCATCTGCTTCCATCCCCAAGCCTATGCTGGTTGACGTCAACGAAGGACTGCAGCTGCGGCAGCACCACACATCCCATGAGGATAGCGATCCGCTGCACGATCTTGATGCCTGTGTGCCTGTTACCCCCAAACCACTTGACTTCTGCTCACCTCACCCTTCCCTCGCTTGTGATAATCATCCCCAAGACCGTGCTCGATAATATCAATGAGGGTCCGCATGGGTGGGATCACGGCGCACCCCATGAGGATGGCGATGTGCTGCACGATCTTGATGCCCGTGCCCATAGCACCTTCACCACCTACCTCTTACTGAACCTTCCCTCACCTTCTGGTAGTCATCCCCCAGCCCGTGTTTGATGACGTCAACAACGGAATGTAGACGAGGCAGCACGGCCATGAGGATGGCGATGTGCTGCACGATCTTGATGCCAGCGTGCGTTGTGGCGTACTTCCCTCACTCGCTGGTCATTGATCTCTCACCTTCTGATTGTCATCCCCCAGCCCGTGCTCAATGATGTCCACCAGCGACCGCAGGTGCGGCAGCACGGCGCACCCCATGAGGATGGCGATCTGCTGCACGATCTTGATGCCCGTGTGCCTGGCCTGCCACGACTTCTTGCTGGCGCACACGGCGCGCAGGAACGGCAGCAGCGCCGGGATGCCCAGCGCCGACGCCACCACGGAGAAGGCGCGCGCCGTGGTGTTGCGCACGTACTCGTCCACGTTGTCAATGTCAGGCCGCATGGCCGCAATCATTGTCGCCAGTCCTGCTGCCTGAGGGTTTGAGAGAGGAGTAAGAGAGACAGTGGGGGGAGAGGGCACTAGCATGCCGTGGTGTTGCACACGTACTCGTCCACGTTGTCGATGTCGGGTCGCATGGCAGCAATCTGTGTTTGAAGACTCGGTGCCTGCGCGTGGAGAGAGCAGGAAGAGCGGGCAAGAGATGGAGCGGGCAAGAGATGGAGAGCAGTAGCGGGCAAGAGATGGAAAGAGCAGTAGCGGGCAAGAGATGGAGCGGGCAAGAGATGGAGCGGGCAAGAGATGGAAAGAGCAGTAGCGGAAGCAGGGAGCATGAAAGAAGCGCTGGGATGCCCACGGCTGATGCCACCATGGAGAGGGGAGAAGGGGGTGTGAGAAGAGGATGCAGTGGGAGAACACAGCAGGTAGACTTGAGCATTTTACCCGGTCGGGTCGCGGGTACCCGACCCGACCCGACATTTTGGCCGGGTCGGGTAATGGGAATTTGACGAATTACCCGGCCGGGTCGGGTCGGGTACTCGCGCCGGGTAATGCATACCCGCTACCCGAAAATTACCCGAAATGTCGGGTAATTTATTACCCGACGGGTTGCGGGTTCCCTACCCGACCTCGGGTTTTTTACCCGAAGTCGGGTAGCGGGTACCTAGGGTTGAGCATACTACCCGCCCGGGTCGGGTACCCGGTACCCGGATCCGCTTTTAGGGCGGGTCGGGTATCGGAAATCCCGAATATTACCCGGCGGGTCGGGTCCGGGTTACCCGGGCGGGTATTCAATACCCGGTACCCGAAATGCTACCCGACGCGTCAGGTAGCGGGTACCCGACCCGAAATCGGGTAGCGGTCTACCCGATGGAACCAGCGAGACATTAGTCGCGCTGGTAGAGAAATTTCATCAAGTTTCTAGGTTACGTGAGCTGCTAGGTCACTTAGAGCATTGTAGATTGGCAGGGGTTGGGTTTTGTAGATACAGATGCATTCAGAGTGGTTGAATTGGGGGGAATTGGTTGGAAGTCAAACCAATCGAATTTCCCCAATCGAATTTGCAACCCAACCTGAATCCACCCAACCGCACAGCACCACATTGGTTGGAGTTCCAACCAATTGACTCTGGGGGTCAAAGAATCAAACCCCCAGAAACCGCACACAACCCCATCCCAACTAGAAAACCCAACCAACTCCCCTCTCAGTCCCCACTCACGACCCACTCACCACACCAGAACTGTTAAATATTTGGCGCATCTCATACTCCCTCCCGCAACTCACGTTTTTTGAAGCACTATCTAGGTCGTAGGCTTAGTAGCCCAACAGGGTAGAAAAACGCGGGTAATACTACCCGCTTTTCAAGGAAACCGGGTCGGGTATACCCGGACCCGCCAGGCGGGTATTAAATTACCCGCCCCCAAATCCCGGGTCCGGGTATTGGTCCTGGGCATGTTACCCGACCCGTACCCAACCCGAAAATACCCGACCCGAAGTCGGGTATAGCAAAACCGGGTCGGGTCGGGTAAATACCCGGTTTTGCTCATGCCTACGGGTACCCGACCCGGTTTCGGGTCGCGTAATTACCCGACGCCAACCAGCGCGTCAATTTTTGCGCTGGTTGGGAAATTTCGACCATAAGGTCGAAATTTCACGCGATTGTTTACCTTCCTAGTTGCGTTCGACCTAAGCCTACCCTAACATGCGCCTAGGAGCATTCCGCAGCGGTTGTACTACAAACCGCTGCTTGTTTTAACGAATCCTAGGGTAATGGAGTAGACAAGGGCTCACCTTGGCGTTTTTTCTTGCCTAGCCGTCCGTTTTAGGGTTTCGTCACCCCTGCCTGAAGCTAGAGTGTAGGACACAGTGGAATCGCGGGTCTGACATTCAGGGGATTGACGGACAGGAGGGTCATGGTGCTACTATACGACAGTTGGGACGGGGTTTCTATGGCCGATCAAGATTTGGCTGCCGAAGGCGGAGGCGCCATGGCTGAGGAGGGGGGAGCGCAGGCTAGCAATCGCATAACAGGCGCGTCCCTTGGAGCTGTCCCCGTACCCGCAGAGGGGCAGAGCTTTGCTCTGGGGAGTGGGGTTCGTGGGGTCGGAGAGGAGGCAAACGTGCAAGCGGGGGAGTCCAATGAGGGGGGAGATCTGCCAGGTGGGGGAGGAGGGCAGCGGGTTGGGCAGCGTCCCAGTGGTGGTGGTGATCAGGATTGGCAGCCAGATGCCGACGACGTGGTGGATCTCTCAGGAGCGGATGAATACCCTGCCATGCAGGTGGTGGTTCGCCCGAGAGGCGCAAACCCGGGTGGCCGACCCCGAGGGCGTCCTAGGGGCCGAGGATCAGCGGTTGAAGGGGGGGGTGGGGGAGCGGGGCGGCGTGCTGCGCGCGGCCGTCCCAGAGGGGCAGCAAGGGGACTTGGGCGGGCTGCAGAGGGAGGTGATGAGGTCGTTGCGGAGGATGCCCGAGATGGGGGTGTTGGGGCGACTCCCCGTCGGGCGGGCGCAACTGGGCGCGGGGGAGGGGCTGCAGGGACCGGTGCAGGGCGGGTGAAACGGAGGCGGGTGGGTGAGGATAGCGAACCTGTTCCAGGCTACTGGGGTACCATCCCTGGCTTGATGCAGGGGATGTTTTACGAGCCGGAAGTGGGAGACTCCTCGCGTGTGTGCAAGGTATGCGAGGAGGAGTTCTACTGGGACCGGAGCAGTACGTCGACTGGATGGAAGCATGTGCGGGCAAAGCACATGCCTCACCTCCAGGTATGGCATCGCGAGTTTACAGCCCCGGACAAGAAGCCCGACCTTGAGTTCCCCCCCGGCGGATACACGGGTGCTCCGGATGGGCCCGAGCCCTGGGAGCTTGTGGAGGCGTATCCTAACATCCCGGGGTTACGTGAGGGCACCGGGACACCCGCGACCGAGCGTGGGCAGCGCGTCATCGGCCAGTACTTCACGCGGCGGGTGTCCCAGGAGCGTCTCCGGCAGGCATTGGTCGAGCTGTTCGCCGATGCCTGCCTGCCCTTCCGCCTCGTCGACCGGCCCTCGGTGAGTCAACACACTAGGTGGTGCCTTTCAGCTGTAGTGCCTTGTCATATCGTCATCCGTCGTGTGCTGTGACCACATGCCTACGCCAGAGACTCAGGGTTCCTCATGGGCGTGTACCTGCCCTACCCCTAACCCCATCCCACCCCACCCCACAGTTCCGTCCATATACTGCACTCCTGAACCTGCCGGCCGCAGAGCTGCTCGGCTCTCGTTTCCGCCTGGCCCGTGACATGCTTCTGACTGGGGAGAGTGCGCGCGAGCAGCTGCACCAGGAGATCATGGGGGACGGGGCTGCGGGGAAGGTGTCACTGACCACAGACATTTGGTCCAGCCCTGCCCAGGATTCGTTCATGGCCGTCACAGCCCACTGGATCACATCGGACTTCCAGCTTCGAGTGGCGCTGCTGGAGTTTGAGGAGTTGCAGGGCTCCCAGACCGGCGTAATGATTGCAGATACCTTGGAGCGGATCATTGCAGACTGGGGCCTGAAGGACCACGTGCTTGGCATCACAACAGACAATGCCGAGAACAACGTGAAGGCCCTGAAGATCCTCACTGCCGATCCTCGCACCCCCCAAGCGCGGGCCGTCGCCGTCATCAACCCTCGATTCTTCTTCAGGTGCGTCGTTGTGGCATGGCATGCCATGCCACAGCACATGTCCAGCATGGCATGCCACATGTCCATCATGGCATGCCATGCCACATGTCCAGCATGGCACGCCATGCCACATGTCTAGCATGGCATGTCATCACATGTCCAGCATGGCATGCCATGCCACATGTCTAGCATGGAATGTCACATGTCCAGCATGGCATACCATGCCACATGTCTAGCATGGCACGCCATGCCACATGTCACATGTCCAGCATGGCATGCCATGCCACATGACTAGCATGGCATGCCACATGTCCATCATGGCATGCCATGCCACATGTCTAGCAGGCACGCCATGCCACATGTCCAGCATGGCACACCATGCCACATGCCATATGTCCATGATGGCATGGCATGGCATGCCACATGTCTAGCATGGCATGCCACATGTCCGGCATGGCATTCCACATGTCCGGCATGGCATGCCACATGTCCGGCATGGCATGCCATGCCACATGTCCACCATGGCATGCCATGCCACATGTCCAGCATGGCATGGCGCATGCACTTTATGGAGCACAGGTCGTGGGTCCTGGTTTAGACCTATCTTCCCACCCCAAACAACTCTCCTCCCCCCCAACCCACCTCAAGGTGTCTGGCACACATCCTAAACCTTGCAGTGCAGCGGGCTCTCGGGTTGCCAGCAGTGGCAGAGCCACTCCGCCGCATGAGGGAGCTCTCGTCTTACATTGGCTGGTCATCTACCAGGTCCCCCATGTTTGAGGCGGAGCAGGCGCTTGTGTTCCCACCCGGGACCCCGGTTCTCCGATTGGTCAATGACACCCCCACTCGCTGGGGGTCGTCTTACGAGATGGTTGCCCGCGCGCTGAAGCTGAAACCAGCACTGACACTCTTCTTCTCACGAGGTATTTGAATTTGTTACCATTTCCTAGCTACTCGTCTCGTTCCACAGTCCAAGCCAAGCTCGTTCCCTGTTCTATTATAGTCTACCCTCTGCATGGTGTTGCTGATTTCCCCACCTCCCGCCCCATTGTACCCCTCCTCGCCACCCTCCCGCCCGCACCCCATAGGATGGTGTCCCCAGGCGGGCACGGGTGCAGGCGGCCCGGTGCAAGCTAGGGGATGCGCACTGGGAGGCAGCTGAGGTTCTGGCCGAGTTCCTGAAACCATTCAATGACATCACCACGGCGGCAGAGGGGTCCTTGTACCCCACCGCCGCCGCGGTGGTGCCACAGTATAATCTCCTCATAGATACCCTCGAGGCCTCGTTCCACAACCCGGGAACCAAGGCGCTGCGCAAGGAGATGGACAGGGGGGGGCTGGTGGTCCTGAAGAAATATTTCTATGGGATTAGTGACGAGTTGGCTGTGGCGACGTTCTTGGACCCCCGGTTCAAGAACGCCTACTTCAAGCTGAAGAGGTGGGAGGGGTCGAACCTAGGCATGAGCAACGGGTCGGGTCGGGTCGGGTAACCCGACCCGAACCCGTTTTTTTACGGGTCGGGTTCAAGTTCCCGTAGGAAGAACCCGACCCGTCGGGTTTGATTTTTCCCCGACGGGTCGGGTCAACCCGAACCCGACATCCCCGGGTTCGGGTTCAACCCGACATGTCGGGTTGACCCGACCCGACGTCGGGTATTTGTCGTCGGGTTGACCCGACCCGACCCGACCCGTTGTCGGGTCGCGACTGGACCCGTCGCAATTTTTGCGACCAGCTGCAGAGATGGCAAAATTTCGACCAAAAGGTCGAAATTTCAACCAGAAAGTTGTTTGTTCAGTTTCGACCTAGACTATGGCTCCTTCCTATCTAGCAAATTGGGTTTCCTAACGGTTAGTTTTGTAGTTTAAGCTGGTCCTTCTCATCCTTAGGCAGAAACTAAAGGCAAGTGAGGGAAGGAACTTAGTTTCTAGGGTGGAACGGGCCGCATTTCGCTGGTGTTTGAAATTTCGCAAGTAGGCCGGTAAGGGAGCGAACGTTTTAGACAGACGCAAGTACGGTTGTAGTGCAGCCATCCAGACCTTTTACCGCGAGTGGACATTGGGCCGATTAGGGTTTAGGGTTGAGGAGGCGACATGGACGGCGGCGGTTCCAACAACACCGGCAGAGGGCGGACTGAGGGGGGAGAAGGCGGACCAGCGGGACATAGCACGGGCGGCGGGTCGCAGCATACGGGCGCTGAAAGTGCGGCGCTGCCCGGGATGTCCCTTGCCCTTGTGCCTGTCGCCGGAGGGCCTCAGAGCTTTGCCCTTGGCTCCATCAACGCCGCCAGCAACGAGTGGGAAGGCGTGTGGCATCGGGAGTTCAGTATGGACGACGAGGGGTGGGAGAGGAACCAGATCCCGGAACCCACCGCGGGGGCGAAGGGCGAAAGGCGTGGCGAGGACACAGATTATGTCCCGGATGAGGAGCTAGAGGATGATGAGTCAGGGGATGATGGAGGGCGTGAGGGAAGGATGGGGAGGGGGAAGAAGAGTGGGAAGGGTTTAGGGGGGGGGCGTGGGAGAGGGGCGGGCGTCGAGGGAGAGGCGGCAGACGCACCAGCAGGCGCAGCAGAGGGGGAGGGCAGAGGGCAGCCGGGTGTGGTTGGGGGTGCTAGGGGGGGAGACGCCTTGAAGACGGGCGCTGGTGGTGGCTTGGGCGGTGGAGATAGGGGTAGCAAGAGAGGCGATCGCGGCAAGAGGAGGGGAAGAGCGCGGGGTGGGTCTGAAGGGAGTGGCGTGCGTGGTGAAGCAGTGAGCGGGGAAGGGACGGGAGGTAGAGGTCGGGGCGAGGGGGGGAGGTTCCGCTGCGTGCTAGGGGTCGTGGACGCGGAGGGGGAACTGCAGGGGCTGGTGGGGCGCGGAGCAAGCGCGCTAGAGGGGTGGATGAGGAGGAGGAGGAGGTCGAGGAGGTCGAGGAGGAGGGCACTGGGGCAAGGACTCCAGGCCTCATGCAGGGTATGTTCTTGGAGACAGATGACCCACACAAGCGTTCTTGCAAGTGCTGCGAGGCCACTGTGTACTGGGCACGCAGCAGCACTGGTAGCGCATGGAAGCATGTTCGTCTTTATCACATGCCCCACCTCCAGATCTGGCGCCGTCTCTTCACAGACCCTAAGAAGAAGCCAGGACTGGAGTTTCTGCTTAAAGGGTACCCAGAGGTGCCGCACCAGAAGGAGCTTTGGCCACATGCTGCCAACTGGCCGACGATTCCTGCTGGGGCTGCGGCGGCGCTAGCGGAGGCAGGGTCCGGGCAGACGAACCTCCACAAGTTTATGGCTGCCCGTTTGTCCTTGCAACGACTGCGGCAGGCGCTCGTCGAGCTCTTTGTCGACGCCGACCTGGCGTACCGTCTTGTCGAGCGCCCTTCGGTAAGCCCTTGTCTGCTTGGATTGGAGAGTTCGTAGAGCTTGCTGGCCTACACTTGTTGTGTTGTGGTCATTGTCTGCAAACCATCCAATGACAATCATTGCTGTCCTCTCCGCCTTTCCACACCCATCCCACTCACAGTTCCAGCGGTTCTGCTCGCTGCTGAACCCACAAGTTGCCGGCATGCTCGGCAGTCGTTTTCGACTAGCGCGGGACATGTTGACGCATGGGAATGCTGCACGCGAGTGGCTGCAGCAGGAGGTGGTTGGAGACGGGGCAGCAGGGAAGGTTTCCTTCACGACTGACATCTGGACCAGCCCCAGCAAGCAAGCCTTCATGGCGGTCACCGGCCATTACATCACCTCGGACTTCAAGTTGCGCCAGGCAACGTTCGAGTTTGAGCAGCTGCATGGGTCCCACACAGGAGATCTCATTGCTGACGTGTTCGAGAAGGTACTCATCGACTGGCAGCTGCTAGACCAAGTCTTCGGCGTGACGACAGACAACGCCGAGAACAATGCCAAGGCCTTCAAGATCCTGGCGGGCGACAAGACATACCCGATGGCCCGCACCACCACCAATGCAATCCTACAGAAGAACATGCACTTCAGGTAATGTGTTAGAAAGAGAGCTCCCTGCATGCGCTTCCACTCTATCTCGTGCCTATTAATTGCGAACTTATGTCGTGCAAATATGACCCTGAGTGAACCCGTGATCGCTCGGCCCTTCTCCCCTCCTCCTCCCCCCCATCCGCCACCGCCTGTCCCCCCCATTCCCACAGGTGCCTTGCGCACATCTTGAACCTAGCGGTTCAACGGGCATTAGCAGTGGGGGCGGTCGCTGAGCCGCTGAAGCGTCTGAGGGACCTCGCAACGCATGTTGGGTGGTCTGTCACGCACTCGGAGCGTTTCGAAGAGGACCAACTTCGAGTTGCGGACGGCCCAGGCGTGGGGGTGCTGCGACTCATGACTGACACACCCACTCGTTGGGGCTCCACCTATGACATGCTGAGGCGTGCTATCGACCTCAAGACGGCCCTCATGGTGTACTTGTCGTGGCCGGAGGTAAGCATGACATGGCGCATGGCATGGCATGGCGCATGTCATGGCATGGCACAGCGCATGGCATGGCATGGCACATGACATGGCATGGCGCATGGCATGGCATGGCACATGGCATGGCACATGACATGGCATGGCATGGCATGGCATGGCGCATGGCATGGCATGGCACATGACATGGCATGGCATGGCATGGCGCATGGCATGGCATGGCACATGACATGGTATGGCGCATGGCATGGCATGGCACATGGCATGGCACATGGCATGGCATGGCGCATGGCATGGCATGGCGCATGGCATGGCATGGCGCATGGCATGGCATGGCATGGCACATGGCATGGCATGGCATGGCATGGCATGGCGCATGGCATGGCATGGCATGGCATGGCATGGCATGGCACATGGCATGGCATGGCATGGCACATGGCATGGCACATGGCATGGCACATGGCATGGCACATGGCATGGCACATGGCATGGCACATGGCATGGCACATGGCATGGCACATGTCATGGCATGGCACATGGCTCATGGCATGCCAAAAAGGCATGCCCTCACATCTCACTCCGTCCTTCCTCTCCTATTTCCCCCCCCCCCTTTCCGGTGTCCACCCCGCTGAACCCTCCAGCCCGGAAGCTCCTCCAAGAAGCAGGCAGAATCCCATAGCAAGTACCACCTGAGGGATGACCATTGGGAGACCCTTGTGGAGGTGGCAGCTTTTCTGAAGCCGTTCAACTCCCTCACCACAGCGGCTGAGGGATCGCTGTATCCAACAGCCGCCGCGGTAGTCCCTCAGTACAACCTGCTCATCGACAACCTCGAGACGATGTACCACAGCAATAAGACCACGCCTGTGATTAAAGACATGGCATGGGAGGCACTCGAGGTCCTGAAGAAGTACGAGTACGGGGTGGCGAAGGAGCTGGCAGTGGCCACCATGCTTGACCCCCGCTACAAGCACTACTTTAGGCTTCCGCGGTGGGAGGCAGAGAACGAGCAGCTGGCCACTGACACTGCAGGCACGGCCAGAGTGGTCCCTGTGCTGGACGAGGAGAGGGTGGCGAAGCTGGTTCGGAAGCGTCTCGACAGGTACTTGGCTAAGCTGCAGGGCGGTGGGGAGACAGAGGGGACGGAGGGGACCAGCAGACCTAAAGCGGTTCATGTCGAGTGTGGCGCCGGGGGCGAGGGCGGCAGTTCGGTTGGGGGAGGGGGGGATGATTTGGTGGACGAGCTGTTCGCCAAGATGGACAAGCAGGCGGCATCGGCGGGGGTCAAGGCACCCGATGAGCTGGAGAGGTACCTAGCGGAGCCCCGGCTTAAGGTTGGCTGCCCCCTAAAATTCTGGCACAACAGGGTAGACCTGCCTGGCCTACGGGCCATGGCTCGCGACTACTTGGCGATCCCGGCCACATCCGCTGCTAGCGAGAGAGCGTTTAGTCAGGGGCGAGGCATAGTGTCGTGGCAGCGCCACCGGTTGAGCGCCTCCCAGGTGCGTGCATCCATGACGATCAAGTCATGGATGACAGAGCACCAGGGTGAGCAGCTCCTGGGGCCGGCAGCTGCACAGGCATTGAAGGAGCTTTGCATCGAGGGTGAGGACTTTGGGTTGTGATGGCCTCATTTGGGAGAGGGGGATGATGGAGGTTTCATGGCTGGCCGAAATGGTTGGGCTGTGTGTCTGATTTGTGCAGCCCTAGACTTGCAACATAAAGGCAAACTTCAGTGTTAGACACGACGTCCGTGCTCTTAGGCTGGCACCCGAGTCCTTATTTGGCGAACCCAGCATGGAGCCAAGGGGTTGTCATGGCGTGGTTTTTAAACGCACTCTACTGGCATGCTAAGTTATGTTGCCAGCATTCATTAGGCATCTGAGCAAGCAAAAAACAGCACTCAAATAGCATGGGTGCTGTTATGACTGAGTGAAATGCCTTGCTGTAGTCACATAGCAGGCTAGCAAATGTGTTTTACAACGCACAACAACCAAATGCTACTTGTTCGGGCAGCACAATGAACAGAGCCACGTAGACACGGTCACCAAACACTATAAAACCCACCTGGGTGACCCCAAACCCATAAAACAAGGTGACGGGTCCAAAAACCCGTTCCTGCCCTACTTTAACCCGACCCGACCCGACCCGACATCGGGTTTCTTTAAACCCGACCCTTCAAACCCGGGTCGGGTTGGTTTTTTCAGACCTAAAACCCGACTTGACCCGACCCGACCCGACCCGCACCCGACTTCGGGTGGGGCAAAGTCGGGTCGGGTCGGGTCGGGTCGGGTCTATGCTCAAGCCTAGTCGAACCCGACACTGGTGGCGGCGGTTGCTGATGGACCTAGGGTAGTCACGGATGTGAGCGAGGCGCATGTCAAAGAGTTGGTGCGCTCTCGTCTCCACTCGTACCTTGACGAGCAGCGCCGCCGAGCCGTGGGCACAGGGCAGGAGGGCACGAGTGCAGGCGTGACGAGTGGGGAGGGGGAGAGTGGGCTGGGACAGGAGGGTGCCAGGAGGGAGGCCGCTGGGGGGCGCTTGACGGACTTGCTTGGCTCGCAGATGGACCTGATGGATGAGGAGGCGGATGTGCAGCAAGTGGATGAGGTGGAGAGGTATCTCGGTGAGCAGAGGTTGGCCATGGATAAGTGCCCTCTCACATGGTGGCGTTCGCGCACCTCGCTGCCGGGGCTGCAGGCCATGGCTCGCGATTACCTTGCCATCCCTGCAACCTCGGCACCGAGTGAGCGAGCGTTCAGCCAGGGCCGAAACATTGTCAGCTGGCAGCGTCATCGGTTAAGTCCTGCTCAGGTGCGCGCAACCATGACTATCAAGTCATGGATGACGCAGCACGCGGACGCCAAACTCCCCATGGCACATCACGATGGAGGGTCGGGGGAGGTGTGTATTGAGGGTGATGACGAAGGGCTGTGAGGGAGGAGGGGCATTGGTCACATTCCGGAATTGCTTAAACTCTCCTTGGTATACTCGCATTCTATGTGAGGGTGCACACTAGGGTTGAGCAAACTACCCGCCCGGGTCGGGTACCCGGTACCCGGACCCGCTTTTAGGGCGGGTCGGGTATCGGAAATCCTGAAAATTACCCGCCGGGTCGGGTCCGGGTTACCCGGGCCGGGTATCAATACCCGCTACCCGAAATGCTACCCGACGTGTCGGGTAACGGGTACCCGACCCGGTCGGGTAAAAAATTACCCGAGGTCGGGTATTCCACCTAGACATGGGCGTAAGTCGCGCTGTGTTTTAGGTTTTGTGGCAAAACAGTTTTGGAGGTGAGGGGGACGAGTGGAGCCCTACCTAGCCTAGCCCTACCTAGCCTAGCCCAACTTTAGGATGTCCACTAGTAGGTGGCGGGTAAAATTACCCGCTTTTCAGGGGGTCCGGGTCGGGTATACCCGGACCCGCCAGGCGGGTATTATAATACCCGCCTAAAAAAACCGGGTCCGGGTAAGGGTCCTGGGCATATTACCCGACCCGGACCCGACCCGAAATTACCCGACCCGAGGTCGGGTATGGCAAAACCGGGTCGGGTCGGGTAATTACCCGGTTTTGCTCATGCCTAGTGCACACTCACCCGAGACCTCATGTTGACATGGTAGCTGCGTTTGTTGCATTGGCTAGTTTGCTAGTTCGCATGCTTCCTACCTCAAACGCTCTCCTGAAGCGAGCTACAAACACACTTGAACACTACTTGGTCGGGTGTCATGCATGATGGTAAAACATTTTGGTTTTGCAAAAAACACCCCTAGAGTAGAGACAAGTTCCAGACTTAAGGCAGTTATGTCCTGGATAACACGAGTAAAAGAATTGTTTCATTCCCAGATACCTCAACAATGCAGTCACAAGTGTTTGAGATGCATTCTCATCAGGTCATAGCATACAGTAGCCCTTCGTGCTGAATTTTATACTCACCTAGGGATAGTCGGGTAATATTACCCGACTTTAAATAAATGCGGGTCGGGTATACCCGACCCGACAGACGGGTACCCAATTACCCGGTATTAAATTGCCGGGTCGGGTAACAAATCTCCAAACATTACCCGGAAATTACCCGACCCGACCCGACCCGGACCCGATCGCGGGTAGGGCAAAACCGGGTCGGGTCGGATAATTACCCGGTTTTGCTCATGTCTAACAGCAGGGATGCAGTGCAGGCGTTACTGTAACGACACGCGTACACACAGACAGCTCACGTTGCTAAAGGCCACCAGCGCACCTTGCTGAGGTTGGAGATGATCTCTCGGCCCTCCACCCTGGCGTAGTAGTCCTCGTCAATGAGCAGCGGCTCGATGACCACCAGGATCTTGTGCACGAAGGGGCGCACCAGCTCGTCCAGCTTGTACAGGATGCGGTCGATCACCTGCATGCATGCATGCAGCGCATGGAGCACATGGAGGGGGCGGATGAAACACCGCAACGGAGTCACGTGCCAGTGGCATCGCGCTGACCTCACGACCGCACCAGCGCGTTGTACAGGATGAAGTCGATCCCCTAGAAGCAGAAAAGAGGAGAGAAACAGGCAAGTGGAGTCAAATGCATGCGGCGTTAAGTTGACCACAAAGGTCATCATGTTTGGGGCTACTCAAAAGCACAGTAACTGGGCGGAAACACTATGAAGAAGCTTCGCGTGGACACAAAGTTGAAGTCACCAGGTCGTCCAGCTTGTAGAGAAAAGCTGTTGATGTGGTGATGACCGTGCACCCAGAGCGGCTGGTTGGACACCAGGTGATGCAAGAACGAGTGGTGGTGACGTCAATGGACACAGGAAGTAGGACGGGACAGGGGAGGTGGGACGGGAGAGGTTACAAGCGGATATAGCAAGCAGGTGGGTGAGGACGTGTGTGTGAAGCAACGTCCTTGCAGCAGGGAGCGCCCTTCCATTGTATACATTTCACCGCGGCCGGCATGACTGAGCAGAGTGGCAGACCATTGACTGCCGCAAAAGAGTGGCATTGACCGGAGCAGCGGTGGCCCACCTTGACCAGCAGAGCAGCGGTGGCCCACCTTGACGAGCAGGTGGCGCTCCTGGTCCTCCAGCGTGGGCGACATGAGCAGCGGCAGGATCTGGTTGAAAAGAGCCGACGCGCCAAACTCCCTCGCCTTGTCCGTCAGCTGCCGCAGGGCCGTCTTGCGCTGGGGGGCGTGCCATTCTTCACCTGCTCATCACAGAAGTGCAATGAGGTGCAGAGGGGTTCAGAGGAAAGATATGGGGGGGTTGGACATGGTAGCGCCAAACTACCTCGCCTTGTCTGTCAGCTGCTGCCATGGGGCCGTCTTGCGCTGTGGAGAGGTGCCATACTTCACCTGTTGGCGTGGTGCAGAGGGGTCGAGGGGTAAATCGAGTGAGGTAGGAAAAAAGGGGGGGTTGATTGAAGAGGTATGATTTGTGGAAATGAGCCGGCTAGCGGCTAGGACTGGACCCTGAGAAGAGCCAGGGGAACGGGGGAGAGTGAATAGATTTACAATGAATAGAGGCTTGAGCAGCAAGGGTGCTGCCACAACAAGACCAACTTGTTCCCTTTGCTTATGCCTCCTCCTCCCCTCCTTACCTCTTCAATTCCCTCCCCCCTCTCTCCTCAACTCTTCCAATCCTTTCTCTCCCCACCGCCTCGTACCTCCCCTCCAGTGTGCACCACCCACTTCACCCACTTCACCCACTTCACCCACTTCACCCACTTCACCCACTTCACCATCTTTCACCCACTTCACCATCTTTCACCCTCCCCACCCTCCCCACCCTCCCCCTATACTACATTCAGCTGGAGATTTTCCTCTCAGTCTTCTCCTGTGCTCTTGCCTTCTCCTTCTCATCCCCACCCCAACCTACCTTCCCTCCCCGTTCTCACTTAGCCTACCTTAGCTCCTCCCTCCCCATCGCTACCTCCCCTCCTCTTCCCCCCCCCGCACCTTGAGCAGCAGCTTCATGATCTTGCGCTCGGTCTTCTCCTGCGCGCTCATCTTCTCCTCCTCCTCCTCGTTCAGCAGCGCGCCGAAGTACTGGTAGTCCTCGGGCTTCAGGTTCGGCAGCCCTGGCACCTCCTTGCCCACGTCGAACAGCTGCTGCCGATCCTCCTCTGGGATAGCATACAGTGGCGTCGCACCCCCTCCGGCGCCCCCCATAGGGGTGGGCGTCGCCAGGAGCTTCCTAGCGGGGGTGCGGATGGGGACGTATGCTGCAGGGGGTTCGAGCACCTTGTAGCCGTCCAGGGGGAACATGGCGTCCAGCTCCTCGTCCGACAGCGGCTTGTTCCGCTCCTCTATCTCCCGCTCCCACCGCAGCATGGTGAATTGCTCCGGGGTGAGCGGGCCCCTTAGTGCAATCTGCCCTGGGGTTGGAGTAGCCATGTCCATTGCTCCTACTGGTGTCACTCCAAACCCCCCAGGTGTGGCGCCCCCAGGTGTCACCCCCCCTGGGGTCATCCCAGAGGGCGTCATGCCCACAGCAGCAGACGGGGTGGCACCTCCCCCTGCCCCCGCCGGCGTAACACCTCCCCCGGCCGGTGTTTCGTCCCATCTGGACCGCGTTTTTTTCGGGGTGGGAGTGGCGCCGGCAGACAGCTTTGGCGTGGCGTCCCAAGTCATGCCGGCTGGCGTGGCTCCGCCACCCAGACCCGGGGTGGCGTCGCCGCCACCCGGAAGCGCGGATGGGGTGGCATCGTCCGGCAGGACTCCCCCGTGTGAGGGGGTTTCGTCCCAGCGGTTGCGGCGGGGGCCGGGCGTGGGGGTGGCGTCAACTGCACTGCCACGACCGGGAGTAGGGGCGTCCCAGCGACTGCAGAAAGGGGTTAGGCGGGGAGGAGAAGGAATTGAAGTAGAGAAAAGGCAAGATGAAATGGGGCACCTCAAATCAAGGATGTAACGGCATGTTAACACTCTGGATGATGCCAGCTGTGGTAGAAAATGCCAGCAGAGTTGTGTACAGAGGAAACTGAGCAGCAAAGTACAAGAACCACCTGGCAGCACCAGCGGCAGCATCTCACCTGGCAGCACCAGGAGTGGCATCAGGAGCATCCCAATCCGCCGCCTTGGCCTTCCTGCACACA
Source organism: Closterium sp. NIES-67 (assembly GCA_027943415.1). Lineage (NCBI taxonomy): Eukaryota > Viridiplantae > Streptophyta > Zygnematophyceae > Desmidiales > Closteriaceae > Closterium > Closterium sp. NIES-67. The sequence continues at coordinate 813,206 of BQMB01000898.1, read as the reverse complement.
GCAGCAGCAATAAGAGACAGAAAAGAAGCAGAACAATATGAATGACAACGCCAAAGGCATACGCAGAGACTAAGCAGCAACGGCAGCCCAAAAACGAGCCACACATATCCGCTGGTCCTCTCACCCCCAACCCCAACCACCCCCTCTCCCCCCGAACTCACTTGGCCTCCGCCTCAACAGCACCGGCCCCTCCCCCTCCTGCAACATCCCACCGATTCCTCCTCTTGCCACCGGCAGGCGCAGCAGCTGCCACTGCAGCAGCAGCAGGGGGAGCAGCAGCAGTGGCAGCAGGCACGCCCTGCGCCTTGGTGGGCGCGGATGAGAGCTCTGCCGCCTGCCTCTCGGCCTCCTCCGCCTTCTTCTTGGCGATCTGCCGTAGCGTCTCCTCCTTCTCGCGCTTCAGCGCCTCCTCCTTTATCACGTCCGCGTACGTGCGCACTGCCGCATCGGGCGTGGCGTCGCCCTGATGGAGGGGGGGTTGGGGGGGCCGAGGGCAGCGGGACAGACACATGCACTCATGCATCGGCGGATGACATCTGTGTGCTGCAGAGCCTCCGCCTTGATCACGTCCTCGTACATGCACACCACACCACTGCATCTGGGATGGTGTCTCCCTGATGGGGGGGGGAGGGGTAGGGGTGAGCAACCGAGTCCAGTTTCTGACTCGACTCGTCAACTCGGCTTGCCTTTTGGCTCTTCCGACTCGAACCGAGTCGAGTCGAGTCGAGTCGGTCGAGTCACGAGTCAAAGCTCGACTCGTCCAACATTTTCGGCCGAGTCGAGTCAAATTCCGACTCGGTCGAGTCGGAATTTGACTCGCGCGGAAACTCGCCCGACATTCGACGATGGATTGGGGTTTGGGGGGGGGGGAGGGGGAAGGGAGGGGGGGAGCGGGGGACATGCAAACATTTTGTCGACGAATTGTCCACTGGTTGGGGGAGTTGGGGCAAAGGTGATTGAGGGAATCGGGGACTTCAAAAGAATTCGTGGACGAATCTGCTCAGCCTAGGTGGATCTGAATCTACTCGTAATACAGCAGCAGCACGCCAGCAGCAGGAACTAAAACTAGGCACCTAGCTCGTTTCTTCCTGCTGCTTGGTGCGCGTTTCTCACAGATCCGCCACAAGATTGTTGGGGCCTATCATGTCGACCTGGAACGCATATGGCTGCAGCCCCCACCCCCCCCTCTCCCCCCACCCCCCAAAACGAGTCGAGCTTTGACTCGACTCGACCCTGTTAACCTCTGACTCGGTCGAGTCAAGGGTGACTCGGCCCCCAAAACCCGAGTCACGGGTCTCAACCCTCAGCCTCCGACTCGGGTCTGACTCGGTTGTGACTCGACTTGATTTTGGCTTGACTCGGGTCTGACTCGGCCGTGACTCGACTCGACTCGGTCCATGCTCATGCCTAGGGAGGGGGGACATACACACGCATGCGCACTGACGTACGAGCGTTTACGCAGACATACATGCAGATGCCCACGCATGCAATCATGCACAGTCCGACCGAACACATGTGACACAGGCACCCACATGCACAGGCAGGCACAGTCAAGTGCACAGATACAGAGACCGAAAGCAAGCAGAGGCAACATGTGGTGTGGTGCTCCATCAACCCGCGAAACTATCCGGGCCGGGACAAATGCGGCACTCTGCGAAACGTCACAGCTGGAAGCAAGAAAGGAAACACGAATCTGGCTGCCTGACTTGCAGGATGCGCCAACAGACAACCAGCATTCTGCCCATAGCACGGCAACTGCGTACCATAGCAAAGGCATCGTGTCGGTCCGGCGATATGATCCGGTTGAGCCGGCGCCGGCGGTAATCGTCCTCCCTGTCGATGATGCGCGACGGCTTCTTGAACCCCGCCGCCTGGTGCGGACGGGTAAGACATGGGTGAGGGGGATGGGGAGAGCAAGGCCAGGGGGAGAAAGAATAGAGGATGCGATGCGGACATAAACACGAGGATATGATGCGCGACGGCTTCTTGAACCCCGCCGTCTGCCAGAGAGGTGGGGGGAAAGGGTGGTGAGAGTGGGTGGAGAGAGATGGGGGGAGAGGGTGGGGAGAGATGGGGGGAGAGGGTGGGGAGAGATGGGGGGAGAGGGTGGGGAGAGATGGGGGGAGAGGGTGGAGAGAGATGGGGGGAGAGGGTGGGGAGAGATGGGGGAGAGGGTGGGGAGAGATGGGGGAGAGGGTGGGAGAGATGGGGGGAGAGGGTGGGGAGAGATGGGGGGAGAGGGTGGGGAGAGATGGGGGGAGATGGTGGGGGAGAGATGGGGGGAGAGGGTGGGGAGAGATGGGGGGAGAGGGTGGGGAGAGATGGGGGAGAGGGTGGGGAGAGATGGGGGGAGAGGGTGGGGAGAGATGGGGGAGAGGGTGGGGAGAGATGGGGGGAGAGGGTGGAGAGAGATGGGGGAGAGGGTGGGGAGAGATGGGGGGAGAGGGTGGGGAGAGATGGGGGGAGAGGGTGGGAAGAGATGGGGGGAGAGGGTGGGGAGAGATGGGGGGAGAGGGTGGGGAGAGATGGGGGGAGATGGTGGGGAGAGATGGGGGGAGAGGGTGGGGAGAGATGGGGGGAGAGGGTGGGAGAGATGGGGGAGAGGGTGGGGAGAGATGGGGGGAGAGGGTGGGGAGAGATGGGGGGAGAGGGTGGGGAGAGATGGGGGGAGAGGGTGGGGAGAGATGGGGGAGAGGGTGGGAAGAGATGGGGGAGAGGGTGGGGAGAGATGGGGGGAGAGGGTGGGAGTGGGGAAGATGGGGACCGAGAGGCATGTGAGACAGTCGGATAGACGGTGCAACGGTGAACTACAGGCCGCAGGTGTCGTCCTCCCTGTGGATGAGGCGTGAGGGCTTCTTGGTTTCAGCAGTCTGGCAGAAAGACGGGGGGAGGGCTCAAACAGATGGTAGGGGGACTGGGAGAGAAGGTGGGCAGAGAGAGTGGGAAGATGGGGAGAGAGGGTTGGATTGGACGTGAACAAGGGGCAGCGGTAGATCGGTATTTCTTCCTCTGGTGAATGGTGGGAGATGGGGAGAGACAGTGGAGAACGAGCAACAAGGAGAATGATGGGCGTGTGTGACTACTTACTGAGGTTGACTCAAATAGAACTCAAACAGGTCGAGAAAGGGGAGAGCCGGACCAGAAAGCACACAAGTTGGAGGATTCATCGAGAGCAATGCCATCCGTGACTGTCAGCTCAACTGACAGCCTCATCTACATCCTGCCCTGTCACCCCCTCACCTCCGCATCCATTCCCTCACATATCTCCTCCTCGCGCTCCCTCTAATCCCTTCCAACCTCTTCCCCCCCTCTCCCCCCCCACCTGAACCCCCTTCCTCATTTCCCCTCCCCTCTCATCCTTCCGCCAAAGTCTCACCCTTCTCGCCTCGCATCTCATTACCCTCCTCTCTGTCGCTCGCTCACTCTCTCACCTTCCCCCTTCCCCATCCCCCCCCTCCCCTCGTCCCCCCGTCCCTCACCACGCATTCCCCCTCTCACCTCCCTTCCTCCCGTTTCCCTGTCCCCGCCCCCCCCCTCACCTCTTCCTCCGCCTCGCCCCTGGGCAGCTCGTGCAAGAGCTCCTTGGGCGCCGTGTATGAAGCCAGCTTCCTGGTGGAGAGAGGGGGGTGGGGGAGGGCAAGTCGCGGAAGCGAATGCAGGTGGAAGGACGCACCGAGGGAGACCAGGATGCACAAGACGAGCAGACCGTAAGTCCGCTCACGATCCACTGCAGTGGCAGTCGCGTGACGTTGTATAGCGGCTGAACGAGTACCACCTTGACCTCATCCCAGGCGATCCGAGCGCATGAATTGGCGACATGAAAACAGGCGTCAAGAAAAGAGCCATGGGGCATAGCGTGCGCGCTCTTGCGAAATAGAACCACTCGGGAGATGAGAACGAGTTTACGATCCGCAATTGGAGGTGGCGGTGGAGAAGCGATACCGACGCACATAGAGTCAGGACGCGGATGAGCAGAACAAACCGGGAGCAATGAAACACGAAGAGAGGAAACGCAGAACAAGCGAGAGAATCCACTGTAAGCAACTCAAAAGTACTACAAACAAGTGGTTATTCATCATTCGCACCTGGCGACCTCGCGCTCCGTGGCGTCCTGCTCGTCCTCGTCCTCCATGACCGGGATGGACATCTCGTAGCCCTCGAAGCGGTCCTTGTCGCCCCCGCCGTACAGGTCCTTGTCGAAGCTCACCGATGCCAGCGCCGCCAGCTCCGCCTCCTTCGCGCGCCGCTCCTCTTGCATGCGCGCAATCTCGTCCTCCGTCGCGTCCATCGCGGCGAGGTTAGCGGTAAACGGGTACGCGGGGAGGTTAAGGGGTCAACGGGTTGTCGGGTGAAGGGCGGAGAGACTGGAGTTCGCAATGGAATGCTCGAATTCGATATTTTAGCGCCTCGCTGAGATGAGTTTGGAGTGGTGAAGCAGTGATTCGGGACCTGCCTTGCGACAACTGCGACGGAAACAGCAGCCTAAAAATACCTAATACCGTAACGCCGAAGATGTCATGGCCGTGGAAGACCTAAAATGCCCGAAGATTATTACTCAGTCGTGTGTTGCGTGGGAGGTGGAGAAAGGGGGGTGTCTGGCGACTTTGTCGAAGTGCAAGTTTGAAGTAACCGTTACATTTACACATTCTGTTTTGAATCAATCAGAGTAATAACAGGTAGTGTAATAACGTGATTCAAGAGTGTCGATACAAATGAGGGCCTAGACATTTATAGGCACGAACAGAGCTAGCCGAGAACCACGCGAACAGGTTGGGGCGGTCCGGTTGGCGAAAGCTACGGAAGCGTCGTGCGTCTAGGTTTGGGTTCGCAAAGTGATTCGGGACCGAAGAAGTTGGCCGAGCCTGGACTTCCGAGAGTCGAGGGCGCACGTGCTGTAGTTGAGCCCAGTAATGAAAATGGAATTTCCTTACACCACCCCCCCTTCCGGGATGAGACTACCCACATCCGGGACACGTCGTCGGTGTAAATAGTCCCAGACAACTTTGTTATCACCAAGCGTGGCTGCGGAAACCCAGAGGTCGTCGTCACTTGTGCGATCGACCCAGCGTACAAGGAAATCGACGGCTGCTGTGTCTCGATGTCCCTGTACGCGATGAGCGAGAATCTTGGACAGCTCGATCGTTGGCTCGGGTACTGGGTTGACCGTATGATTAATGTGTTGACGGTCGACATTGGTCGCATTCAGGACGAACGGTCACAGGAGACTGCCGTGGAACGAATCATGAATTCGCCCGTCGGTCGGCAATTGCACCTGAGCGGTAACTGGTGTCACCATGCGAATGATGCGGAAGGGGCCGCAAAATCTTGGTCGTAATTTATTTGGGAGGGGATTCCCAAATTCCTGGTGTCGAGCAGGACCAATTGCCCAGGGACAAGTGTTAAGTCTCGGCGTCGTCGGTCAACTTGCTGCTTAGCCCTCTGTTTGGCTTTTAGGATGGCATCGGCGGCTTTTTGCAGAGACTGCCGGAGATTTTTTACGAACTCCTGAGACCTTGGTGCCGGATTTTCTATCGGTGGTGATAGAGGGGTTGTCGGATCTATCCCGTAATTAATGAAGAACAGGGACTGAGTAGTCGTGGCCGATGGGGCATTGTTGTACACAAACTCGATCAAGGGGAGGGCGTCTTCCCATTGGGCAGGGTCTGTGCATGTCGTGCAAATCAGCTGCTCCATCGTCTAATTGGTGCGCTTGGTCTGGCCGTCCGATTGCGGGTGGTACGCCGTGGACATATGCAGGTGTGTGCCGTACTGCTGCCAGGTTTTTGTCCAGAATTTGGACGTGAACCGTGGGTCACGATCGCTGATGATTGCCGATGGGATGCCGTGTAGTCGCACGATGTCCGTGAGGAACAGCTTCACTCTCTGCTCGGCAATAATTGTCGTCTTGCAGGCGACAAAATGGGCCATTTTGGTCAACCGGTCGACGACGACGAGGATCGCGTCGTTACCGCTTGAACTAGCTGGCAGGCCAGTGACGAAGTCCATCGTCACTTGTTACCAGGGTCGGCTGGGTGGCTCGAGTGGCTGCAGCAATCCAGGATGTTGAATTCGGGAAGACTTCATGCGTTGACTCGTGGTGCAGGAGGTGGCGTACTGTTGCACGTCTGTCGGTAGGTCAGGCCTGTAATAATTACGACTCAGTAATTTTGCGTTTTTGTCGATGCGGTAGTGACCCGAGAAATTCGAGTCATGTGCCTCCTAGATCAGTAATTCCCGTAGGGTACAGTAGGCGGGAACCCAAATCAAATTGGTACCGGACTTTAGATAATAGGCTCCTTGCTTGAGCGTCACTTGGGGATGACTGTTAGTGGTGAAGAATGGGTCAGTACTGTATTCGTGGGTGAATAGGCCAATTAGCAGCGGATTAGCTTGGGTAATTAGGATTGCGGCGGTGTGGGCCAAGGGGCGGGTCAGTGCGTTGGCGATGTTGCTGACCCCTCGTTTGTAGGTGACTCTGTAATGGAAATTGGACTCGAGGTAGTCGAGCCAGCGAATCTGTCAGGGATTTAGTATCAGTTGGGCGCGAATGAACTGCAGCAACTTGTGGTCTATTCACACTGTTACGTCAGTACCCGTCAGGTCTGCGCCAGACTTTGAAAGCGTGAACGATGGCGAGTAACTCCTTGTCATGGACAGGATAGTTTTGCTCGGCCGGGTTCAGCTTTCGTGGCTCGTAGGCAATGGGTTGGAGGCTTCGCCGAAGTCTTGTAACAGTAATGCGCCCACGGCCAGATCGCTAGCGTCGGTGATGAGTTCAAACGGATGGTGAGGATGTGCAATCCGAAGAACCGGAGGGGTTGTCAGGAAAAGTTTGAGCTTTTCGAACGCAGCTTGCTGCTCTCCCCCCCTCTAAAAAAACATGCCCTTCTTCAGGAGATCCGTTAGAGGGGAAGTTACCCCCGCCATGTTCGGAATGAAACGGCGGACATAATTAACAACCCCCTGAAAACTCCGAAATTCACGAAGATTAGCCGGCGGCTTCCTGTCTTGGATTGTCACAAATTTTTGGGGTCGATTTTAACATCGTCGATGGAAATCACGTGATCCAAAAACTCAAGTTCGTGTTTTAAAAACTCGCACTTAGAGCCCTTGGTGATGAGTCGGTTCTGCTGCAGGAGAGAGAATATGGCTTCCAAATCCTTTAAATGCTGCTCCCGGGTTGTGCTGTAGACGAGAATGCCATCGAGGTACATGATGGCGCACTTATTCAGAAGTGGCCGAAAAATCTCGTTCATGGTCAACTAGAATGTCGAAGGCGTGTTTGTTAAGCCGAAGGGCATGACCGTGCACTCGTAACTCCCGTACCGGGTCTGAAACGCCGTCTTGTAGTAGTCGGCTTCTTGCACGCAAAGTTGGTGGTAACCGCCACGCAGGTCAATCTTCGAGAAACAATTGGCTTCGCGAAGTTGGTCGATGAGGTCGTCGGCTCGTGGAATGGGGTAGCGAGACTTGATGGTAACCCGATTCAAGGCGCGGTAGTCGATACACATATGCAGACCGCCATCTTTCTTCGGTGTGAACAGGATCGGGGCTGCAAATGGTGATGTGCTGGGGTGGACAAAAACTTTCTCGAACAGGTAGTCCAACTGGCGTCGAAGTTCATCTAACTTGGGCTGAGTCAGCCGCCATTGGGTCCTAACAGTAGGCTGTGCGCCGGGCTCGAGCTCGATTTTGTAGTCATGCGGCCACTGAGGTCGTCTGGAAAAATGTCGGCGTGCTTCCGAATCACTGTTGCCAAATCATCCGGTACAGCTGTGCAAAGTTGTCGATATCGGCCAGCGTGTCGACAGCCTTTGATGCGATCCATCGGACGGCATACAGTTGCGCTCCTTGGATCATCGCTCGCTTGATAGTCACTGTGCTGACCGTCGATGTGGTTGAGTCTTGACTGCTCCACTTGGGTAGTCGTCGCCACTCACCACTCCACTTGATGCGACAATCGCCCGTCCACCAGTCGATGCTCGGGTTGTATTCTCGCAGCCAATCGCGTCCCAGCAGCATGTCGCACCCGTCCAAAGTTGTCGCCAGCATCTTCGTCGTGAAACTGATTTTTTTGCCACAGGTGACTCACACGTAAAGCATGCGCCCCCGAATCGCCAGTGGGGTGTCGTCAACCAGCCTCGCGTCGATTTCGAGCATGCAGTGTTCCAGCTGAAATCGGAATTTCTTCGCTTTTGTCACATCCATCAAACAGTGGCTTGCCCCACCAGTAATAAATGTTTTGATTCGGTTGTCGCCAATTCTTCCTTCAACCAGCACAGGGCGATCAACCGATTCACCCCCCAACCGATCCAACCAATACGTCTTTCCCTTTTTGTTCCCCTCTGTTCTTCCCCTCCCTTCTTCCCCCCTCCTTTCAAATCCCTCCATTTCACCCCATCGTTTTTCCTTCCTCTGTCTTCCCCCCTCCGTTCTTTCCTTCCTCTGCTTTCCCGCTTTGACTTCCGCTCTCCTTTCTTCCTCCATCCATTCTTCTCCCGTCGTTCTCTCCTTCCTTCTTTCCCCTGCCATTCTTGCCGTGTTTTCTCCATGGGTTCTTCCTCCCTATGCCTTCCCCCTCCCTTTCTTACCCCATCTGTTCTTCCATCTGCATCTGTTCTTCCTGCCTTTGTATTTCCTCCTCCGTTTTTCCTCCCTCCGTTTCCCACAAGTCTTCCCTCCCCCGTTCTCCCCATCTGTCCTTCCCCCCTCTGTTCTCCCCCCCTCAGTTCGTCTCCCCTCCATCATGCACCCGTTCTACCCCCTTCTGTGATCCCCATCCATTCTTCGCCCCTCTATTCTTCCCCCCCCCTCTGTTCTTCCTCCCTCTTAATTCCCCCCTCAGACCTGCCCGCTCCCTTCTTCCAACATCCATTGCCCCTCTATGTTCTTCCTCCCTATGCTCTACCCTTTGTGATCATCTCCCCCCTGTCCTCTTTTCTCTATTCTTTCTCCACCCCCCTTTGTATTCCCTTCCCCCATCCTCTCCACTCACATTTCAGGGCGACACATTCCTTTGTTCTTACTCCCACTGTTTTTTCTCCCTCTGTTCATCCTCCCTCTATTCTTACTCCTCTTTTCTTACTCCCTCTGTTCTTCCTCCCTCTGTTGTTCCTCCCTCTGTTCTTCCTCCCTCTGTTATTCCTCCCTCTGTTCTTCCTCCCTCCGTTCTTACTCCCTCCCTTCTTACTCCCCCTGTTCTTCCTCCCTCTGTTCTTCCTGCCTCTGTTCTTCCTCCCTCTGTTCTTCCTCCCTCTGTTCTTACTCACTCTGTTCTTACTCCCTCTGCTATTCCTCCTTCTGTTCTTCCTCCCTCTGTTCTTACTCCCTCTGTTCTTACTCCCTCTGTTCTTACTCCCCCAGTTCTTACTCCCTCTGTTATTACTCCCCCTGTTCTTACTCCCTCTGTTCTTACTCCCCCTGTTCTTACCCCCCCTGTTCTTCCTCCCCCTGTTCTTCCTCCCTCTGTTCTTCCTGCCTCTGTTCTTCCTCCCTCTGTTCTTACTCACTCTGTTCTTACTCCCTCTGCTATTCCTCCCTCTGTTCTTCCTCCCTCTGTTCTAACTCCCTCTGTTCTTACTCCCCCAGTTCTTACTCCCTCTGTTATTACTCCCCCTGTTCTTACTCCCTCTGTTCTTACTCCCCCTGTTCTTACTCCCCCTGTTCTTCCTCCCTCTGTTCTTCCTCCCTCTGTTCTTCCTGCCTCTGTTCTTCCTCCCTCTGTTCTTCCTCCCTCTGTTCTTACTCACTCTGTTCTTACTCCCTCTGCTATTCCTCCCTCTGTTCTTCCTCCCTCTGTTCTTACTCCCTCTGTTCTTACTCCCCCAGTTCTTACTCCCTCTGTTATTACTCCCCCTGTTCTTACTCCCTCTGTTCTTACTCCCCCTGTTCTTACCCCCCCTGTTCTTCCTCCCCCTGTTCTTCCTCCCTCTGTTCTTCCTGCCTCTGTTCTTCCTCCCTCTGTTCTTACTCACTCTGTTCTTACTCCCTCTGCTATTCCTCCCTCTGTTCTTCCTCCCTCTGTTCTTACTCCCTCTGTTCTTACTCCCCCAGTTCTTACTCCCTCTGTTATTACTCCCCCTGTTCTTACTCCCTCTGTTCTTACTCCCCCTGTTCTTACTCCCCCTGTTCTTCCTCCCTCTGTTCTTCCTCCCTCTGTTCTTCCTCCCTCTGTTCTTCCTCCCTCTGTTCTTAATCCCCCTGTTCTTACTCCCGCTGTTCTTACTCCCGCTGTTCTTACCCCCTCTGTTCTTACTCCCTCTGTTCTCACTCCCTCTGTTCTTCCTCCCTCTGTTATTCCTCCCTCTGTTCTCACTCCCTCTATTCTCACTCCCTCTGCTCTTCCTCCCTCTGTTATTCCTCCCTCCATTCTTACTCCCTCTGTTCTTACTCCCTCTGTTCTTATTCCCATTGTTCTTACTCCCTCTGTTCTTACTTCCTCTGTTCTTCCTCCCTCTGTTCTTACTCCCCTTGTTCTTGTCAACATATACTTGGACATGTTTATAGGCTAGCTAGGAGCATGACCATAGAGAGTACAACACCTAGCACAAAACTACCCTGGACCGTCTATTCAAATTATTCCGTTACTCTGAGATGGTATCAGCTAGGTTAGGTCCGCCCACCAACATTCGTCCTAGCTGACCTCGCCCGCCCTAGCCGCTCTAGCTCGCCCTAGCCCGCCCTAGCCGCCTTAGCCTGCCCTAGCCATGGTAGCTCGCCCTAGCCATGGTAGCTCGCCCTAGCCGTGGTAGCTCGCTGGCCCCACGCTCGTCGGCCCCTCACTCACTGGCCCTGCGCCCACTGGCCCCACGCTCGTCAGCCCCTAGCTCGCCGGCCCCGCGCTCGCCCGCCCCTCGCTCGCTAGCCCTGCGCTCGTTGGCCCCATGCTCGCCCGCCACATGCTCACCAGCCCCCCGCTCGCGGCCCCGCGCTCGCCGGCCCCGCGCTCGCCGGCCCCCTGCTCGCCGGCCCCTAGCTCGCCGGCCCCTAGCTCGCCGGCCCCGCGCTCGCCGGCCCCGTGCTCGCCGACCCTGCGCTCGCCGGCCCCTCGCTCGCTGGCCCCGTGCTCGCCGACCCCGCGCTCACTGGCCCCTAGCTCGTCGGCCCCTTGCTAGCTAGCCCCTAGCTCGCCAGCCTCTAGCTCGCCGGCCCCTACCTCGCGAGCCTCTAGCTTGCCGACCCCTAGTTCGCCTGCCCCTAGCTCGCGCCCCACCCCCCCCCTCCCCCTTCGCTTGCTGGCCCCTCGCTTGCCGGCCCCTCACTAGCCGGCCCCTTGCTCGCTGGCCCCTCGCTCGCTGGCCCCTCGCTAGCCGGCCCCTCGCTCGCTGGCCCCTAGCTCTCCAGCCCCTCGATCGCCAGCCCCTTAACTTGCCGGCCCCTCGCTCGCCAGCCCCAGTCCGAGCCGAACCGTCGTGCCGCCGTGCCGCAGTGCCGCCGTGTCGCTGTGCCGCAGTGTCGCCGTGCCACTGGGTCGCCGTATCATCGTGCCACCGTGTCCCTATCATCTGCTGCGGCCGTGGTGATGGCGGACTCTGTGCTCCGCCTGGACGCGGAGGGTCGGGCGATCCATTTTGAGGCGTGGCTGATCGACCTTTGTCGTCAGCTGATGGGTCAGCACCAGGACGGATATTCCTTGGCTGTCCATGTCGATGATAAGCTCCCTGCTGCCCTCTCTGATGCCCCCACCATTGCTGAGCGTGAGGCCTTTGCCGCTGCTTAGCATGCACGCGCTGTTTGGGAGTCACGCAATGTCGTAGCGCAGCTTGCTATCAGTCATGCCCTCCCCCTTTCTAAGCGCCCCCCGCTTCACGGCTGTAGCAAATGAGAAGGAGTACTTAGATGCGGTCATTGCTCGGTATTCCACTCCCTCCTCCGCCTCTGCCGGCCGTCTGATCCTGCCCATGCTATTCCCTGATCTTGCGTCCTTCCTCACTGTTGCTGATCTTGCCACTCATCTCCGCACCCTTTAGACTACCTACTGTGCTGCTAGCACTGAGGCACAACACACTGCATTCCCTCCTCCCCTCTGCGCTACCCTTTACCTCATTGCCACGCGCCTTCTTGACTGCCTCGCCACTGTTCGCGACCACTTCCTCACTCAGCACCCAGGTGACCTCACCCTTACTACCATTCTCAACACCCTGTCTGCGATAGTGACACGCCAGCACACTATCGCTCAGTCTAGCGATACTGCGCCGGTCCCTATCTTTCAAGTTTGTGCTCCTTCCCAGTGCACTTACTCTGGATTTATTGCCGCTGTCGCTGAGACAGCCCCTACTACTGAGACGGCCGCCGCCGCGGCCTTCACGCAGCGTAAGGGGTAAGGGCCCTCTGCTAAGGGTAAGGGCCGCCGCCCCAAGGGGGGGCGTGGCGGAGGGAGGGGTGGTGGGGCTGGTGGTGGTGGTGCGAGTACTGGCGGTACTGACGTGGGGACCGGGGCTGATCCCCCGGAGCAGCAGCAGTCGCAGCAGCAGCAGCAGCAGCCGTGGGGCCGTCTCCCGCCGGGGTGGCCCGGCGCCTTGGGTGGTGGTGGCCACGGTGGCGGCCCTCGCAGCTCGGCGTCGGGTGGCGGCTTCAGCTCTGTGGGTTGCCAGTACCAGCTCCATACGGGCCCCTTTCGTGGCACTATGTGTGGCCGTCCCAGACACACTGCCGCACGCTTTTGCTGCCTCGACGACCTCTTCCGTCTTCGCTTTGGCCCTGCGCCAGACCTCCCCGACTAGCCCAGTCTGGTACGCCGCCGTGTGCCGGTCTTTGAGATGGATATGGATCAGATTTGCTCTACTTTGTATGCCATGTATGCTGATGACTCTAACGTGACCGGACCTTATTACCCTGTGTTGCCTAGTGTCAGTGTGCCTCCTGTGTGTAGTGTAGGCTCCCTTGCTGCGTCAGACATAGGACCTTCTGTTTTGTTTAGCCTAGGCTCCACGCTAGCCCTTCCGCTGGCTGACGCTACCGCTTCGCTCTCTTTCACACTCGACTCTAGTGCGTCTACCTGCTTCTTCCGCGACCACACTACGCTTACGCCACTTGTAGCCCTTGCCGTTGTCCTGCTTGCTGTCCCCTCCTCAGGTCCGGTAGCTGCCCTTAGCTCCACCAACCTTTCATGTCTGGCGTTTCCCTTGGGCTCTCTTATAGGCCTGCACATCCCCTCGTTCTCGAGGAATCTAGTTGGTGTCGCCTGTCTTCAGAAACTCGACGTCACCACTATGTTCCCCGAACACGAACGGTACGCAGTCTGCACCGAGGCCGCCACTGGTGCCCCTCTCACCACGTTCCCCCGAGACCCGGTGTCAGGCCTGTTTACGCTTGACACTACCTCCCCCCCAGTGAGGGCGTCCCCACATGTGCCTGTGTCTCCCCAGATCATTGCGGCTTGCTCGTGTCGGTCGCTCACTCACCCATCACTTCCGTGGCACCACCGCCTAGGTAACCCTGCCCTCCCTCGTCTGCGTCACATGTCCTAGACAGTATTGTCTTAGGTCTCCTTGCATCACTCCCTGCTCTCCCTCCCTTGCCTACGCCACCGTGAACGCTCTGCATTGAGGCCGGCTACGTCATGTTCCTCACGCCTCCTCGCTTCCCCCTACCTGTACGCCACTCCAGAGCCTGCACCTGGACGTCTGAGCCCCAACCCCCGTCCCTGGGCTGCGTCGAGAGCGCAACTTTCTGGTGCTTGTCGACGACTACACGCGCTACACCACGGTGTTTCCCCTGGAGCAAAAGGCTGACGTGCCTGACATTCTTATCCCGTGGGTCATAGCTGCGCGAGTCCACCGCAGCCTCCCTGTGCTGCGTCTTCACACCGACCGTGACGGCGAGTACGCCTCCACTCGGCTTGGCCAATTCTGTCGTGCAAAGGGCATCTCCCAGTCGTACACCCTGCTAGATTCTCCGTAACATAATGGGGTCGCTGAGCGACGCATCGGTTTGGTCATGGAGGTGGCTCGTACCTCCATGATCCATGCCGGTGCACCCCATTTTCTGTGGCCATTCGCTGTTCGCTACACCGCTCACCAGCTTAACCTGTGGCCGCACTCCTAGCGGCCGCAGGTTTTGCCGACCCTCCTCTGGACCACATCCCTTGGTGACGCGCTTGCGTTCCACGCCTGTGGCCACCTCGCTCATGTTCTTGCCTCTGGCACAGACAAGCTGACTATTCACACTGTCCCTTGTACCCTTGGCTTCCCCCTCGGCGCGTCTGACTGGCACTTTTACCACCCGTCGTTTACCGTTTCTCTCACTCTCATGATGTCACTTTTGACGAGTCTGTTTCCTTCTACACCCACTTTCCCCACCGAGGTCTCTCTGTTACCCCCCCCCTGTCTCTAGTACCCACTCCCCTGGTAGCCCCTGCTCCTCTTCCTCCCCATCCTGCCCTGTCAGGTGTGTCTCATGTCACTCAAATTTCATCGGTTGTCCCGGTGGAGGAGTTGGCTGACTCTGGGGGCTCTGCGGCACCGGTTTCGCCACCTGCCTCCGCCGCGGTATCTCTTCTTCCGCCGCCGCAGCAGCAGCCGCCGCTGCCACCATCGCAGCCGCCGGTGGCGCCGTCGTAGCCGCAGCAGTAGTCGCAGTCACCACTGCCGCAGCAGCAGCCGCCGCAGGGATCTGCGAGCTCTGGGAGTGCGGGTGTTGAGGAGGGCGCTAGTCCTAGGGGTACTGTCGTGGCTTCTCCCTCCGGTCCTGGGGGTGGCACCCGTGCTGGAGAGGGTTCTCGTTCTCGGGGTGCTGATCCAGGGGGTACTAGTCTTGGGGGTACTATCGTGGCTTGTCCCGGCGGTCCTAGGGTTGACACCGATGCTGGAGAGGGTTCTCGGGTGCTATCGTGGAGCTTCCCGGAGATAGACGTTATCATAGGATCGAATGGGTCGAGGAAAAGTTGCACTATCAATTTATACAAGGCACTTCTATACTTCCAAGGTACATTAGGTAACCTGGTTTATCCTATCCAAGGGAATAGACCCTTCTAGAAATAGAATCACCCTGCGTATAGCCACGCGAGGATATTGGCTTTAAGGGATTACGGCAAGATTATGCTAGATATAGCGTGCTAGTACATTGCGAGCCTAGTCGGAGATATAATTATAATAGTAGGATAAACCAAAAGGTAATGGGAAAGGAGGAATAGGAACCCAAATGAGATGAGAGAAAGACCAAATGAATTAAGATAAAAAGAAGAATGAGATAGAGATGTAACGAGGTCGTACTCTCACACTTCCCCCCCTCAAAGCTAGGTGGTAAAAGGAACACCCTACTCAGGAAGAGGACGACGAGCGTTACCCATCTCAGATTGAGGGAACCAGCTATCCTCAAAAGGATCATGACCATTCCAATGGATGAGAGGCTCCAAGGTGCCATTTTGATGATGGCGGTGTGCAAGCAAGGACTGGACCTCGTACTCAAGTTCATCATGGATGAGGACGGGCGGTGGCGGCGGCGGTTGGCGTCTGGAAAAGATTGTGTTGGGATAGCTGTAGGGCTTCAGAAGTTGGACATGGAAGGTGTTGTGAATCTTCCAGGAGGCAGGTGTAAGCGGAAGGTAATAGGAGTGACCTGCGCTTCAACGAGGAAGGGCCCGCAGAAGCGAAGTCGAAGTTTGGATGGGAGATGACTGATGTCGAGATTGCGGGTGTCGAATAGAACCTGGTCTCCCACAGTGATGGTATGGTTATCGCGGTGGCGATTGGCCTGGCGCTTTTGTTGCTGTTGAATATCAAGGAGGCACTTGTGGGTCCAATCCCAAAGCTGATGCATGGTCATGATGAAGTCGTGTGCGGGTTGGACCATGGATGATGCTGTTGGTTTTTGTGGCATGAGCGTGTTGCATCCGTAACAGATGAAGAACGTCGTCTGCCTAGTAGCGGCATGAGTGGCGATGTTGTAGGCAAACTCCAGGACGGGTAGATCCAAGTCCCACTTAGATATTTCGTCCTAGCATGCTGCGCGGAGGAGTTGCATTACAATTTGGTTGAGGCGACTGGTCTGTCCATCTGTCTGTGGATGGTTGGCGGATGTCATGGCGAGTTTGGTCCCAAGTAGAGACATCAGTTCCTTCCAAAACTTGCTGGTGAACTTAGGGTCTCGGTCAGAGATGCGTGTGGTTGGAATGCCATGCTATAAGATGATGTAGCAAACGAACAAATGTGCTGTCTCTGTGAGAGTACCACCCCGTTACACCACTTGTCCCTTTTCTTATTTCCTTCCTCTTTCATTTCTCTTTTTGTCTCATCTCATTTGGTTTCCTATTCTCCATTTTCCATTAACCTTTGGTTTATCCTGCTATTATAATTATATCACCAACCAGGCTTGGGATGTACTGGTGCGCTATCTCGCGTAATCCTGCCGTAATCCCTTAAAGCCAATAGCCTCGCGTGGCTATATGCAGGGTGATTCTATTTTCTAGAAGGGTCTATTCCCTTAGGATAAGATAAACCTGGTTACCTGATGTACTCTGGAAGTATAAAAGCGCCTTGTACTGATCGATAGTGCAACCTTTCCTCGACACATTCGATCCTGTGACACTTGGTAATCAGAGCTTTTCTCACTCGACCGCGCTCAGCTAAGCAGCAGCAGCGGGGGATCCTGCCTCGACAAACCGCCGGGGGCGACCAATTCGACGCCGATTCTGGTAAGCACCAGCTCCGCGATTTTCGAATTACCCCCTCCGTGCGTGTTTTGAACAGGATGGCAACCTTCGACAACGCCGAGGTTACCCAGCAGCTCTTCGTGCGCATCGCAGCCCTTCAGGAGGAGATGCGAGCGGATCGCGAAGCGTGGCAAAACGAGTTCGAGCGAGTAACTGGACTCGCCGGAGCGCAACACGACTCGACAACGGCGACGACGCAGCAGTCGCAGCAGTTTCTCGAGGCTCCGAAACCGCGCCCACCTGAGCCGTTCGATCCGAGCGATCGAAACTCCGACGTCCGCAGATGGATCGCCGGCATGGAGATCTACTTCGCAGCCGTCGGATGGAGCTCGCCAGCCTGGGACAGTCAACGCGTACGACTCACGGCGACACTGATGCGAGGGCCAGCACTCAAGTGGATTGGTGGCAACAGTACCTTCATCCACGGTGAAGCCACGTGGCAGCAGTTCCGCACCGACCTGCTGAAACGATTCTAGCCGATAAATTCGAGTTTCCTTGCCCGGGAAAAAATTAATCGACATCGACAGTTCGGGAGTGTAGCGCAGTACACGCAACAGATGGAGGAATTTTATAACCGCATTCTCGACCTGACCGAAGGGGAAAAAGTACAGTCGTACCTCGCCGGGCTGAAGACCGAAGTCAAACGACAAGTGGCAGCGTCAAACTACGCAAGCTACAGTGACGTCGTTTCGGCAGCGGAGCGCTTCGACATGGTCAACGGGGGAACACGACGGACGCACGTCGGCAGTACGCCACAGGGCGACCGCTCGGCTCACCCCACGTTCGCCGACCCGATGGAAGTCGACAGATTCGAGGGGCGGCCACGTCCGAAAAACACCAACTACACGTGTGATTTTTGCGGGGTGCCGGGTCATCAAATCTTTGACTGCAACAAAATGAACACCGCATGCGCTGAGTATCGGGCACGCAACAGTGGCAGAATTCCTTCGGCCAATCAGAAGACAAAAAACGGGAGTCGCCAGTGATTGCGGATCTAGCTGGCGAAAATAAAAAGATCCGTCGTCCGAATGGCACCGTGGAGCTTCTCATCCGCTGGAAGGGTTATGATCCTTCTGAGGACAGCTGGGTACCTGAGTCCGACATGGGTAACGCCCGTCGTCCTCTGCATGACTACCTTGTCAAGCAGGGTGTTACTTCTGCCACCCAGCTTTGAGTGGGGGCAGTGTGAGAGTACGACCCCGTTACACCACTTGTCCCTTTTCTTATTTCCTTCCTCTTTCATTTCTTTTTTTATCTCATCTCATTTGGTTTCCTATTCTCCATATTCCATTAACCTTTGGTTTATCCTGCTATTATAATTATATCACCAACCAGGCTTGGGATGTACTGGTGCGCTATCTAGCGTAATCCTGTCATAATCCCTTAAAGCCAATAGCCTCGCGTGGCTAAAGGCAGGGTGATTCTATTTTCTAGAAGGGTCTATTCCCTTAGGATAAGATAAACTTGGTTACCTGATGTACTCTGGAAGTATAAAAACGCCGTGTACTGATCGATAGTGCAACCTTTCCTCGACACATTCGATCCTGTGACAGTCTCCTTGGTGCGTGATGTCGTGTGTGTTGGGAAGCAGTGCCCCATTTTGGAGAATTTGTCGATGACGTCGAGGATTGCGTCTTGACCGCTTGTGGTAGTTGGTAACTCGGTTATGAAGTCCAAGCTAACCACTTGCCATGGCTGTTTTGGGGCAGGAAGCGGCTGTAGCAGTCCTGCGTTTTTCTGCTTGCTGCTCTTCATCTGCTGACATGTCTCGCACAAGCTAACAAATTTCTGTACGTCGTCTACCATGTGGGGCCAGTAGTAGTGCTTCGCAATATTGGTAAGTGTCTTACTGCTACCAAAGTGTCTCGCGTATATGACATCTTGGTATTCTTCGAGAAGTAACTAGCGCAAAGGAGGGTGATCGGGTACCCAGATCTTCATTTATCCTTTCCGATACGCGATGTCACTATCCCATTACAGCCGTTGTCACTTTTCTGCCAAGGGAATTTTGGGGTCATTGGTGTACCCGTGTGTGACTCCCTTGAGTAGTGGGTTCATCCCTTCAACTTGGATAGCGGCAACGTGTGCAAGCCGGCTAAGAGCGTCTGCTTTGTTTTTGTGGCCGGGCTTGTACACGATGTCATAATGGAAGTGCGTCTCGAGGAAGCCAATTCACTGGACCTACTGGTTGGAGAGGTTTGGTTGTGTGTTCAAATATTTATGCTGCAGTGGTTAGTGTAGACAGTTGTTTTTCATCCTTCGAGATAACATCTCCATGTCTTGAAGATGATGATAATAGCAAGGGCTTCTTTGTCGTGTATCGTGTAGATAAGTTCAGCCCCGTGCAATTTCTTGCTAAGGTAGGCGATTGGTTGCAGTCCATTCCCCTGGTCTTGCATCAAGACTGCTCTCACTGTCTGGTCACTCGCGTCAGCTTCGATGATGTAGTCGCGTTTTGTGTCTGGCAAGATGAGTACAGGTGCGGATGTGAGTGCTTGTTTCAGTTGCTCCATGGATTATGGATGTTTTGGTTCCCACTTTTAGGGTTTGTTCTTCTTCTGTAAATTCGTGAGTGGTGCAGCGATTTTCGCATACTATGGCTCGAAGAATGTCGAAGACGCGTCGCAGGTGTTCGACGTGCGGCTTCGTGTCGCTCGAGAAGATGAGGATGTCGTCCAAGTACACCACTATGCATTCGTCCAAGAGTGGGTGTAGAATGTGGTTCATTTCGACTTGGAACATTGGTGGCGCGTTGGTGAGTACGAACCACATTACAAGTTACTTGGACGACATGTACCGAGTTTTGAAGGCTGTTTTATGGATGGAAATGTCCGCCATTCGGATTTGCCTGTATCTGGACCACAGATCCAGTTTGGAAAATACTGTGGATTCCCGAAGCTGGTCAAGCAGGTCATCGATTTGTGGAATCGGGCATTTGTTCTTGATGGTCTGCATGTTGAGAGCTTGGTAATCGATGCACATGCGCATGCTTCCGTCCAGTTTCGGTATTATGAGTACAGGGGCACCGTATAGCGAAGTGGATGGTCGAATGCGTGCTTTTGTTAGGAGATACTCGATTTTTTTCTTCATGTCGGCTAGCTCTGTGGGGCTGAGCCGATATGGTGCTCGAAATGTCGGCTTTGAACGTGGTTCTTCCACGATCTCGTGTTGGTGCGTTCGGTATGGCGGTAGCTCGTTCGCCAGGTCGTCGGAAAGAATGACTTGGAAATCGTTCAAAAAATCCTTGAAAATATTGGAGGTTCCGAGGCTTTGTCTCTGTCATCTTCCGCATCTGTTGCTATCGCCAGGCTTTCCCCCATCATTTCCTCCTGCTCGCGTCGAATCAGCTTCGTTGAAGTTGATTTTCCGGAATCCTGCGGCCGCTTTCGGATATTTTCTTTTCTGTAACGGGATCGAATGTGCTATGCATAGTGCGGAAGAGAATGTCAACTATAGAATAAATATTGAATCACAATCCCGAGGAACAACACAAGTTATAGACGAGCACTGGCGAGGTCCTCCGAGCGAGACGCGAGTCTAGCTGTAAAGTGAATGTTCCAGAAAGGAACCATTTCCCTCTAGAAGCAACTGTTCTAGAAGCACTAGAGGATTCGCCAAAATGCGGTGACTACTCGGTGCATGCAACAGTTGATGTAGATATCACATGCACTTATGATAACCAAGAATAATCCGAATAACCACTTTGGATAAAATAATCCGAGTGATTAAAAAGAATATTCTAGGTAATCAATAGTGTCCTAGAAATTATGGAAATAAGCCTTTCTCCTAGAAAACCTGTCCTGTCCTCACATTTTTTGCCAGCTAGATCCGCAATCACTGGCAATTCCCAATTTTTGCTCTTCTGATTGGCCGAAAAAAATCCGCTACTATTGCAACCGATACTCTGCACGTGCGGCTTTCATTTTATTACAGTCGAAGGTTCAATGGCCCAGCCCCCTTGCAAAAATCACACATGAAGTTCATGTTTTTCGGACGTGTCCCGCCGAACCTGTCGATTTCCATCGGGTCGACGAACGTGGGGTGAATCAAGCGGTCGACTTGTTGCGTATTGCCAATGTGCGCCTGTCGTGTTGCGACGTTGACCATGTCAAACTGCCCCGTTGCCGAAACGATGTCACTGTAGCTCGCGTAATTTGTCGCTGCTACTTGTGGTTTGACTTCGGTCTTCAGCCCGGCGAGATAGGACTGTACTTTTTCCCCTTCGGTCAGGTCGGGAATGCGGTTATAAAATTGTTCCATCTGCTGCGTGTACTGCGCTACACTCCTGAACTGTCGATGGCGATGATTTTTTTCCTGGGCAAGGAAACCGGAATTTATCGGCTCGAAACGTTTCAGCAGGTCGGTGCGGAACTGCTACCACGTGGCTTTGCCGTGGATGAAGGTACTGTTGCCGCTGATCCACTCGAGTGCCGACCCTCGCATCAGTATTGACGCGAGTCGAACGCGCTGGCCGTCCCAGATTGGAGAGCTCCATTCGACGCGTGCGAAGTAGATCTCCATGCCGGCGATCCATCTGCGGACGTCCGAAGTTCGATCACCTGGATCGAAGAGCTCAGGTTGGCGCGGCTTCGGAGCCTCGAGAAACTGCTGCGACTGGTGCGTCGTTGCCGTTGTTGTTTCGTGCTGTGTGCAAGCGATTCGAGTTACTCAGTCGAACTCATTTCGCCAAGCTTCGCAGTCGGCTCGCATCTCCTCCTGTAGGGTGGCCATACGTACGAAGAGCTGCTGGGTAGCATCGGCGTTGTCGAATTTCACCATGCTGTTTGTGAGATTACGACCCCGTTACACTTCTTTCTCATTTCCATCCTTCTCCGCTATCTCATTTATATCCTGATTCATTTGGTCATTATCTCATCTCATTTGGGTTTCTATTCCTCCTTTCCTATTACCCTATCATTACAATTATATCACCGACCAGGTTCGGGATGTACTGGCGCGCTACATCTAGTGTAATCCTGCCGTAATCACTTGAAGCCAATACCCTCTCGTGGCTATACATAGGGTGATTCTATTTCTAGAAGGGTTTCTTCCCTTTGGATAAGATAAATTTGGTTACCCGATGTACCTTGGAAGTATAAAAGCGCCTTGTATCAATCAATCGATAGTGCAACGTTTCCTCGACCCATTAGCAGCAGTCACCACCGGGGTCCGCCCTTCACCTACTGGGCCTTCCCTCCCCCGACTGCTTGCCTGCGCGTGCCCCGCCGCCGCCTCCCCCGCTTGTCTACGGCCCTGTGCTTCCTTTGTTGGACTTGTTCTAGGTGCCTTTTCCACCTTGTTCTCCTCCTGTGTCGCCTCCCTTGTCTCCTGACCCGATCCCTTCCTCCCGCTCGTGGTCTGACCGTGCCTCTTGTGCTCGTCCTGTTTCTCCTGTCTAGCCCTCTCAACCTATGTTGCTCCACTCTCACGTGTCTCTTGCTCCTCTTCTACGGTCGCCTCCTCAGTCGTCGCTTGTTGTCCCTCCGCCTCCCCTCTTTGACTTCCTCCATGCTGCTAGTCCGCTTGTTCCTCGCATTCTCGCCTCTCTGGTTACCCACCCGTCCGATCCTGTCTCCAATCTTGATGTGCTTGTCGCTGCTATCACTAACTTTGCCTCTACCCGCCGCCTTGACTATGCCACAGCTCTAGTCTCTGACCCTGCCCGTCCTCCGTCCATCAGGGTTGCACTTGCCCTTGGCAGTGACGTCCTAGAGGACAGGCAGTATGAGCTAGATTTCCTGTTCGAGGCTGCTCCCCATCTCTGCTCCATGCTGCTAATTGACCCACACGTTCTTGACATCCCGACCCCTCGCACCTACACTAAGGCGACCCTCGGGACCCTGGGCCTCTCAGTGGATAGTTGTTTTGGACACTGAGATGGCATCTTGGAGATCCACCGTCACCTACATCGACGAAGTTCCCCCACCTGGAGTGAACGTAGTCGATGGCTGGTAGCTCTTCATGGTGAAGCGCCCTCCTAGAGAGGCGCCGGTGTTCAACGCGCACTATGTTGCTAGAGGTTTCAATCACCGCGAGGGTGTTGACTTTTTCCAGACCTTCGCCCCGACCCCGAAGATGAGCACTCTTCGGGCACTGTACATGTAGCAGCGCAGCGTGAATACAAGTTGCACTCCCTCGACTTCTTTACAACGTTTCTTCATGGCAGTCTGCACGAGCAGGTCTACCTGCGCCCCTCGCCAGGCTTCACCGGCACCTTCGCACCTGGGACCCAGTGGCTCCTCCGGCACCCGGTTTATGGCCTGCGGCAGGAGCTCCATAAGTGGCACGACACGTTGCGTGCTACGTTAGCTGACCTACAGTTCTTTCCGTCGTCCGCAGATCCTTTGCTTTTCGTTCGTTCAGGCCAGACCCCATTCTACATCCTTGCCTACGTAGACGACCTGGTCTTTGCTACTGCAAACAGAGACGCACTGGCCTCCGTGAAGGCTGAGCTACTGAGGAGACACACCTACACTGACTTAGAAGAGCTGCGTCGCTACCTTGGCCAGCAGATCTCCAAGGATAGAGCAGCGCGCACCATCACTCTCACACATTTACACTTGGTGTGCCAGGTCCTTCAGAGGTTCGGTCTTCAGTTCTTCTCCGCACAGCCCACACCTCTGCCAGTAGATTACAGGCTCTCGGCTCTAGTCCCTGAGGAATTGGTAGAGCCTAGTGGTCCGTATGCATAGCTGGTGGGTTGCCTCATGTACTTGATGACTTACACTCGTCCAGATCTCGCATACCCTCTGTGCATCCTGGCTCGCTTTCTAGCGACAGGCAGACACCGACCACAACACTGGTCGGCCATTAAGAGGGTTTTGCGTTATCTAGCAAGTACATCGGACATGGGGCTAGTGCCAGGAGGACACATGCCAGTGGTCCTTACACGACACACAGACACTTCGTGGGCGGACGACGCTGGGATGCTCAGGTCTTCCCAAGGCTACTGCTTTAGCCTTGGTGCAGGCGCCATCTCGTGGAGGTCCACCTGCTCATCATCTGTTGTACAGTCTAGCTGTGAGGCTCAGATCTACGCCGATGCCATGGCGGTACAGGAGCTTCCCTGGCTCATGTTCTTGCTCAAAGACTTAGGTGAGTGGCCTAACTCTTCCCCGGTCCTGTATGCTGACAGGGCCATGATCCTCCTGTATCAGGAGCCTCGACTGGAGGGCAGAGCGAAGCATATCCATCTGCGGTACTTCCTCTTGCGCAAGCTATAGCAGTGCCGCCAGGCCCGCGTAGTTCACTTGGCCTCCCGTACCAATACAGCTGATATCTTTACTAAGGCACTTACGCCTAAAGATCATCAGCGGCACTGTGTACAGCTTGGTCTAGCTCGTGTAGCTCGTCACTTGCTAGGGCCTTGATTGTATACTACACTTTTATATGTTCTCCTGACTGGCCTTGTGGCTTCTGTTCCAGTGGCCGGACTAGTAGTGCCGCCATGTTTTGCTCTCGTCTAGTTTGTACCCTTCTGACTGGTCTTCGGATCCTTGCCTCAGAGGTTGGACTAGTAGTGCCACCGTGAGCTGCGTGTCTCTTGCCAGGCACTGCCCCTTGTCTAGCCTAGGGGGTGTGACAACATATACTTGTATATGTTTATAGACTAGCTAGGTGCATGCCCATAGAGAGTACAACACCTAGCACAAAACTATCATGTATCGTCTATTCTAATCATTCCGTTTCTTTGAGAGTTCTTACTCCCCCTATTCTTACTCCCTCTGTTCTTTCTCCCTCCAATGTCAACTCATGCTACTTTTCTGCTCGTACCCCTTGGTGTAGACCACAACTGAAGAAATCTGTTTTTTGCTCGACAAAATATATAGGGTTGTTGAAGATGGGGTGGAAACAGGGAAAGGGGGGGCGGGGGGGGGGGGGGGGGGGGGAGGGTGGGATGGTGTGGAATAGGGGGTTTGAGAGATGTGTTGGTTGATAAGTAGCTCCACATGTCTAGCTTTTGGTTGTGCATGTTCTTAATCTCCGTGTGCATAATGAGTGGCTGCATATTTGATGTGGCGTGGATTGTGTCTTCTTGGGGCATGCTGCTTACGTGCTAGGTGTTGCAGCTAGAGATTGTCATCGTGCCGGGGGCAGCTCCGCTGTCATCTGCACCCCATCAATCCATGCTGCAGCATTGATGCACGTATGCACTCGGTTTCGTGGCACTCACAATCCCATCATACATGCTGGTATTGTCCATCCGCTTCATTTGGTATCGACATGAGGTGGCTGTCATGAGGCATATTTGAATTGTGTCTATCGCGGGCGTGCTGTTTATAGGCTAGGTGTTACTGTTAGAGATTGTTATCGTGCCCGGGGCAGCTCCGCTGTCATCGCGCACCCCATCAATCTCTGCTGCAGCACTAATGCCTACATGCACTCGTTCCTTGGCATTTGCAAACCTACGTGGTGTTTAAATATACAGAAAATTTTATTGAAATATGTCATGCGGTCGTATAGTTTCATCTGCCGTATTTATCGACGTAGCGGAGCAGTTAGACATTTGGTTTCACGTTTTGGAGTTGTGTTGAACAGTAAACAAAAAATGCTGTTCATATCAGTGGTCCGAAATGTGAAACATATTTTATAGGGTTGTTAGACAACCAAATATCCGAGGAAAATGCTACAAATGTATTGTAAATACCCGCTGTAAGAAATGAAATAAAACATATGTATATATATCCTTCAACAGGAAAATTACATGAAAGACTACTTTCACTCCGTTCAGGTAGCGCAATGATATGTTCCATTCCATGCATCCATCCATACAAAATGCTTCGCGGATGAAATCAAAAGCTTTGAATTTTTCCATAATATATCAGTTTCCCCCCCCGCAATTTTCACGACAGCCCGTTCATGCTCTGAAACCCTTGGAAAATTGTGGGGATTCTTTACCATGTTGAATTGTCTTGTCCAATATGTAATCTTAAGGAACCTCGATTCGGTATGACAGGATGAACGTGTTGCAGCGTATTCTCAAACGACAGGTGCTTTTAACGCGTACCCGAAACCCCCGTGTTGGTTCTAGTTCTTCTGGTGCCAACGGAGCCAACTAGCTGTAAGGTGCTCTGCAGCTAGCAGCCACTTCGAGGTGGCAGAGGCGACAGAGGTATAGCCTGAATTGTGAATCTATTTGGTGTAGGCGTAACTGTTGACAGGGGGTATCGGGATGGAGGAGTGGGAGGTAGAGGAGGGAGAGATGGGGAGCGACGAGGAAGAGGAGGTGGAGGAAGGATCCGAGGATCGAGGGGAGAAAGAGGAGGGAGGAGAGGAGGGCTCAGAGGAACGAGGAGCGGAAGAGGGAGGGGGAGGCGCAGATAAGAGACATGGCGACGCGACGGGTGCGCGTAGGTTACGGTTAGAGGCGAATTGCGGTGCTGCTGAAGGGAGAAGCGATAACAGCGAGAGTGACAGCGAGGAGGGGGATGAGGAGAGAAGCGGGAACGAGAGTGAGGGAGATGCGATGGAAGCGGAGAAAGGAGAGGGGTCGGGGGAGAAAGGGCGGAAGCGGCGGAAAGGGGAAGGGCTTGGAGTGGACGGGCAGGGAAAGGGCGAAAAGCGAAAGCAGGCGAAATTAACGAAAGGAAAGAAGCGGCATAAGACGGGCGTGTGTTACCTTTCGCGAATACCGCCTCGCATGAAGCCTCTGAAGCTGCGTCACCTGCTGTCGCCGCACGCGGAAATCCTCCGGATCTACCTCGCGCCCGAAGGTACGCCTCGCGACCCAAGGTACGCCGCTGCTCGCGACGAGGCTTTCCAAAGCCTGGTGTTTGCAATTGGCATCCGCCACGCCCCGACACTCCCTTCACTCTCTCGTTCTTCCCCCCCCCCAGGTGTGCTCTGCAACCTGAACTGCGCCCTGCCTTCGTTGCGCCCCCGCTCCCCCATTCCCCCTTTTCCCCTCCCCCATTCCCCCTTTCCCGCTTCCCCGTTCCCCTTTTACCCCTCCCCCATTCAACCTACCCGTCAACAGATCCGGCAGCCCGTCAGCGGCGGCGGGCAGCAGGGGGCAGCCGAAACAAGAACTTTACAGAGGGGTGGGTGGTAGTCGCGGTTCAGGGTTTAGCGAGGATTGAAGGAGGTTGAAGAGAGAGGGTTTGGGGTTGAAGGGGAAGGGTTTTGGGGTTGAAGGGGAAGGGTTTGCGTGGTTGAAGGGGGAGGGTTTAGGGGGTTGAAGGGGAAGGGTTTGGGATTCCAGGTATGGTTGAGGGTTGAAGGGCTAGTATGCATGTGTCGCATCCATCATCTCACCTTCTTGATCCCAGAGCCTAAACCCCAGAGCCTGGACCCAATGCCCCACGGCAGAGTTGGAATGGCTTCTTGGCCTCCTGGCCTGGCCTCAGCGTAAGCCTGCAAAAACGAATACGGTATCGAATACGGCAGGAAAAAAAAAGTATTTGTCGAATACTTGTGTGTTTTCGTATTTGATCGAATACCACTTCCTATTCGAATACAAATATGGTTCGAATATTCGGTTTTGCGACGAATACGGAATCGAATACGAATAGGTGGTCAGAGCAGGGTTTCGGGTGTCTTCTAGGGCTTCCCACCAAAGACCGAGATAGAAATAGCCCCTCTAACCTTGATAGTCTATTACCCCCCTCCCCAATCACTTCCACTCCTGGCATATTGTCGAAGTAGCTGTGATTTGGGCAGGTTATTTATGGAACAACATGTCACGCTCAAGAATCCTGTTTTAGTTTTTGTCCACGATTGATTGGTTTTATGGAGGCCGCAATCAGCCAATCGCGCGACCATCAGATTTCACCGATTTTGCTTATACTGCGCTGCTGATTTTGAGAGGAAAGGGGAGTCGGGGAGATGAATGGTAGGCTCACACGAATACGAATATTTTCCCGAATATCGAATATTTGAGTGTCGAATATTCGGAACTTGCGAATATTTGAGAGTCGAATACTGCCGAATAGCTTCAGGATGTCAGATTCGTTTTGTATTTGATATTTGTCGAATACCGAATACGAATCCGAAACCAGTGCTATTTGTTTGCAGGCTTACCTCAGCGCGCGGTTGCTTGCCCCTTTTTATCAATTCATGAATCGACTTGACTTAGGCTGGCCATATCATGGAGTGGCATTCGTGGCATGTCCGTGTGGCCTCGTGCATGGTCCCTCGCGCCATGCTGCCACTTCTCTCTCTCACCCCTTGCCCACCGTCCCTCACCCCATCCTTTGTCGTGCGTTGCGCCCGCTGTCCCCTTGGTCAGGTGGGTGGAGTTTGAGCGAAAGAGAGACGCCAAGCGGGTGGCGGCACTGCTCAACGGCCAGCCCATGGGTGCGCTCTCTCTCCGCACCTTCTACAGCGTTGCGCTTCTCCCTCGCTTCCATTTTCATACAACTTTATCTGCAGCGCCCAGTTCTCTCTCGCTCCTCTCCTCTCACCCCTATCTCCTCTCGTGTGTCAATCGCTCTCTCCTGCCTGTGGCCTCACTTTCTATCTTGTCTCCTCCCAACCCCCTCCTCTCCCCCTCCCCCCCCCCCGATTTATCCATCGCAATTCATGAACGTGCACGCCATCGCAATTCATGAACGTGCACGCCATCTCAATTCATGAACGTGCACGCCATCTCAATTCATGAACGCGCACGCCATCTCAATTCATGAACGTGCACGCCATCTCAATTCATGAACGTGCACGCCATCTCAATTCATGAACGTGCACGCCATCTCAATTCATGAACGTGCACGCCATCTCAATTCATGAACGTGCACGCCATCTCAATTCATGAACGTGCACGCCATCTCAATTCATGAACGTGCACGCCATCTCAATTCATGAACGTGCACGCCATCTCAATTCATGAACGTGCACGCCATCTCAATTCATGAACGTGCACGCCATCTCAATTCATGAACGTGCACGCATCTCACTGCCGCCTTCTCCCAGGTGGCAAGAACCGCTCGCACCACCGCTTTGACCTGTGGACCATCAAGTACCTCAAGCGGTTCAAGTGGGACAACCTCAGTGAAGAGATAGGTGCGGCCATGGGGGCTACACAGGGTTTTGCAGCTGACGGGATGGGGGCTAGGTGACGACGGGATGGGGGCGAGCTGACGGGATGGGGGCGAGCTGACGGGATGGGGGCGAGCTGACGGGATGGGGGCGAGCTGACGGGATGGGGGCTAGCTGACGGGATGGGGGCGAGCTGACGGGATGGGGGCGATGGGGTGTTTGAGGTGAGCGCAGAGGTGCTGGAGCGCAATTGTACTCTAGATGGCTGCACTCGACCCAGCAGTGCTCACCTTCAATTCGCAGTGTTTTTAGCCCTCACGGCTCATATCCCTCCCCTCACTCTCCTCTTCCACTCCTGCAAACCCTTCCTCCCACCGCCTGCAGCCTACCGGCGGGCGGTGCGCGATCAGAAGCTGGAAGCGGAGATGCGGGTGGCGGCGAAGGAGAGAGACGCGTATGTGACGCGCGTGCAGCAGAGCAAGGTGCTGCAGAGGCGCCAGGCGAAGGCGGCTAAGAAGGTACGGGAGTTGGCTGGGTGGGTATGGAAGGCGGCTAGGAAGGAGGGGAGGAGGAATGGAGGGAGGGAGCGAGTAAGGGAGGGAGGGTGGATAGAACGGTCGCAAGTGTTTCTCACGTCTACCGTATGACGATGTTTTGAAACGGAGCTGCTTCACACGAGCATACCCGCTAATACCATGTCACATGACCTGCCTTACATGCCCGCATACGATGCACCTTTTTCCAGCCATCATTTCAGCCATCCTCATTCCCAACTCGGTTTCCTTGCCATCCCCCTCCCCTTCCTCTCCCCCCTCCTCCCCCTCCCTTCCTCCCTCCCTCCACTTTCCGCCTCCCCCCCGCTCCCTGCCCCAGGCGAAGGCGCCAGCAGCAGCAGGGGCGGCTGAAGGAGGAGAGAAGGCACCACGGCAGCAGGCGCTGCGGCACTACATGCAGCGGGGGGCGATAGGCGAGGGCCAGGAGGAGGAGGAGGGGCGACTCATGTCCAGAGGCGTGCTTGGGAAGGTGAGCGAGGGGGGAGGGGTGTGGGGAGTGGTGAGGGCGGTGAGGGAAGATGAAGGGGAAAGAGAAGAGTCTAGTGTGATTTGTTCTGGTAGGGGAGGTGATGGATGGAGTGGAGGTGGTATGGAAGTTGGATGCAGTGTTTCCCTCACCAGCTGCGACTCATGCCTGTCGCTTCCCACTGGGGTTGGCTCATCCTGCACCATGTTGCATGCAATGCAACTCTCTTCTCCCATTTCCCTTGCCGTCCCCTGCTGGCCCACCTGCTTGATTGCGGTTCGTTTCTGCTGCAGGTGCTTGGGTGACGTACCCTGTGGTCACACTGGATGTGATGTCATGGCTGCTGCTGTTCCTACACCCCCTCATCGTAGAGCCCTTTTTGATGTAGTGTAGAGTATGTTGATTGTTCTAGCAAAGCAAGTGGAGTACTCTACGATGTTAAGCACAGTTATCTTCCATTGTTCGCAAGAGTGTAGACTACCGATGCAATGCAAGGGATTCTAGAGGAAAGAGCCGAGTATGCAAATCAATGAACCACTTTCTGCAAGCTCCTTACATGGTCCAGAAGCAAACCAAACCATCATAGAGCAACCATCAGGAATTTTTTACCACCTCATTATCAGCACCAACCCTCTGCTATGGTACCGTAGTTGCCTCCAATCTTAAGGTCTAGTTGAGACGCATTCCTACGCATTGGGATCAGACTATCGCAGAACCAAAATGAACCGCACTGAAACGCGACTCCAATCTCAGAGTAGCGGAATAAACTAGCAACAAGGATACAGGGTGGTTTTTGTTTGAATAATGGAATGAACTAGAATGAGAGAGTACAGGAGAATATAGGCTAGTGTTGTACCCTCTAAGGCACAAACCTATACAGTCTACGATAACATACTAAGATATGTTTTGACACACCCCTTAGACTGTATAGGGGCAGTGCCTAACAAACAGACAAGCAGCTCAGGGTGGCACTACTAGTCCAGCCTTTGAGACAGGGGTCTGAAGACCAGGCAAACGAGTACAAACCAAGACAAGAGCAAGGCTAGGCTGGCACTGCTAGTCCAACAACTGGGAGAGGCCACAAGGCCAGTCAGAGCAATATATATATATAAATGTCTACACAATCAAGGCCCTAGCAAATGAGACGCTACGGGAACAAGACCAAGATGTACACAGTGCCGCTGATGATCTTCAGGCGCAAGCGCCTTCGTAAAGATATCAGCCGTGTTGGCACCGGAGGCCAAGTGTACTACGCGGGCCTGGCGGCGCTGCTGCAGCTAGCGCAGGAGGACGAGGCTCCTGACACAGGAGGATCATGTGTCAAACATGTGTATCTCCTATGTTTGCATAGACTGTATAGGGCCACCTCTTAGAGGGTACAACACTTAGGTATATTCACCTGTACTCTCTCTCTACTCAATTATTCAGTTCTCACTTTAACATGGTATCACGCGTAGGTTAGGATCCCCCACCTACCGCTTCGGCTCGTACCCTAGATAGGCCCCGCCGCTTCCCCCTGGGCCACGTCGTGCCTCCTAGCCCCGTCGCGCCCCTCCTTGGCTCTGCCGCGCCTCCTAGCCCCGTCGCGCCCCTCGTGGGCCCCGTCGCGCCTCCTAGCCCAGTCGCGCCCCTCCTGGGCCCTGTCGCGCCCCTCATGGGCCCCGTCGCGCCTCCTGGCCCCGTCGCGCCCCCCTAGCCCCGTCGCGCCCCTCCTGGGCCCCGTCGCGCCCCCTAGCCCAGTCGCGCCCCTTCTGGGCCCCGTCGCGCCCCCCTAGCCCCGTCGCGCCCCTTCTGGGCCCCGTCGCGCCCCTCCTGGACCCCGTCATGCCTTCTAGCCCCGTCACGCCCTGCCTGGCCCCGTCGCGCCCTGCTTGGCCCCGTCGCGCCCGCCTGGCCCCGTCGCGCCCTGCCTAGCCCCGTCGCGCCCTGCCTGGCCCCGTCGCGCCTGCCTGGCCCCGCCGCGCCTGCCTGGCCCCGCCACGCCTGCCTGGCCCTGCCGCGCCTGCCTGGCCCCACCGCGCCTGCCTGGCCCCGCCGCACCTGCCTGGCCCCTCTGCGCCTGCCTGGCCCCGCCGCGCCTGCCTGGCCCCGCCGCGCCTGCCTGGCCCCGCCGCGCCTGCCTAGCCCCACCGCGCCTGGCTGGCCCCGCCGCACCTGCCTGGCCCCTCCGCGCCTACCTGGCCCCGCCGCGCCTATCTGGCCCCGCCGCGTCTGCCTGGCCTCGCCACGCCTGCCTGGCCCTGCCACGCCTGCCTGGCCCTACCGCGCCTGCCTTGCGGCCGTCCCAGCCAGCCCCGCGCCTGCCCTCGCGACCTCCGCGCCCGTCTGCTCGGCCCCTGCGCTTGTCCCAGCCGGCCCCGCGCTCGTCCCGTCGGCCTGGTGCCCGCTGCTTCTGGCCCCCGCGCCCGTCCTGCCCCGAGCTGTGTGCGGCCCGCTCGTCGTCCCGGCCCCGGCCCTGCATCCTCCTTGGTACGGTTCCCCATCACCTGTACTACACTGCACTGAGCTGCACCGCACTGCACTGCACGGTACCGCCCTGCACCGCACGGCACGGTACCGCCCTGCACCGCACTGCACCGCACTGCACGGTACCGCCCTGCACCGCCCTGCACCGCGCTATACCGCACTGTACAGTCCTACACTGCTCCTGATGGCGGCGGAGCTTCGCTTCGACGCTGAAGGCCAGCCTCTGGAGTTCGAGGCGTGGCTCGCCGACCACCGTCGCCACCTCACTGGCTATCGGCAGGATGGCCACCCGCTTTCCGCACACCTTGATGGTACGCTCCCCTGCCCAGACCCCCCTGCTGTTCTGCCCGCTGACCCCACACCCGCTGAGCGCGAGTCTACTGCAGCCACTGCCCTTGCGCGCTCTGACTGGCTTTCCCGAGACGCTGTCGCTCAGCTTGCCATTAGCAATGCCCTTCCCCCGTCCGAGCGCCCTCGCTTTAGGTCCATCACTACCGCCCAGGCTTACTTAGATGTTGTCATCAAGCGCTATTCCACCCCTCCTGCTGCCTCGGTGGGTCGCCTGATCCTCCCGATGCTCTTTCCCGACCTTGCGTCTTTCCCCACAGTCTCTGACCTAGCTGCCCACCTGCGCTCGATAGATGAGACCTGGCCCGCTGCCTGCATTGACGCATAGCTTAGAGCCCACCAGCCGCCCATAACCTCTACCCTCTACCTGCTTGCCACCCGCCTCCCTGACCGCCTTGCCGCCGCCCGCGACCGCTTCCTTAGCATTCACCCCGGTGAGCTCACCCTCCCCGACTTTGTAGACACCCTGACTGTTATTCAGACCCGCCACTGCTCCATCGCCCAGGCGAGCGGTACCGTGCCGGTCCCTATCTTTCAGGGTTGTGCCCCCGCTCAGTGTACCTTCTCTGACGGTTCTGTCGCTGTGGCAAAGACTGCTGCTGCAGCGCAGCTTCGTTCGGGGAAGGGCCGGCGCCCCAAGGCTGGGCGCGGCGGAGGAGGTGGGGGTGCAGGAGGGGGTGGTGGTGGAGTCGGGCTGTCTGGTGCTGGAGCGGACGAGGGGACCCTGCCTGGTCCAGCTGAGCTGCCGCCTCCGCAGTCGCAGCAGCAGCAACCGCAGCAGTCGCAGCAGACGAGGCAGGCGAGTGTCCTCCCACCCTGGTGGCCTGGCGCTGGAGGTGGTCGGGCGCGTGATGGTGTGCCGAGTGGTGGTTCTGGAGGCGTGCATTGTCAGTACCAGATCCAGACCGGTCCTCGCCGCGGCTTCGTTTGCGGTAAGCTCGGTCATACCACTACCCGCTGTTTTCCTCGCCTGGACGACCTGTTTCGTCAGCGCTTCGGCCCATCGTCAGACCTCCCCGACTAGCACAGTTTGCTTAGTCGTAGGATTCAGATTTTTGATATGGACATGGATGCCATTGTTTCTGCTCTGCATGTGATGTATGCTGATGACTCTAGTGCGCTTCCCGCTTATTACTCACTATCGTCTAGTGTAGGTGTGCCTAGCTTAGCCTCCCCTGCTGCGTCAGGCGTAGGATCCCCTGCTTTGTTTAGCCTTGGTGCTTCCGCCGTCGCCCCGTCGCCGGACGCCACTGCTTCGCTTTCCTTCACCTTGGACTCTGGCGCTTCCCGGTGCTTCTTCCGCGACTCTACTACACTGACGCCGCTTGCTGTTCTTGCTGCCGTTTCTCTTGCTGACCCCTCCGGCGGTCCGGTAGTCGCCCGCAGTTCCACCACCCTTCCCTGTCCGGCGGTTCCTTCGGGTTCTCTTACAGGTCTGCATATCCCCTCGTTCTCCAGGAACCTAGTTGGTGTCGGCTGTCTCCAGGACCTTGGCATCACCACTACGTTCCCTGGTCACGAGCGGTATGCTGTCTGTACCGAGGCCGCCACTGGTGCCCCCCTGTCCACGTCCCCCCGGGACCCGGTGTCCGGCCTGTTCACTCTGGACACCGTGACCCCCCCGGCTGAGGCGCCCCCTCAGGTGGCTGCGTCTACCCAGGTTGCTGCTGGCTGCTCCTGTCGGTCCCTCACTCACCCGACTCTCCTTTGGCACCACAGCCTAGGTCACCCCGCGCTCCCGCGTCTGCGTCACATGTCCCAGCACGGTCTCGTCCTTGGTCTCCCTGGCTCTCTCCCCACTTTTCCCTCCTCCCCAGCCCCACCTTGCACGCCTTGCGTCGAGGGTCGGCTTCGTCGTGCCCCTCACTCCTCCTCGTTTCCCCCTACCGTCGCGCCGCTGCAGACCCTGCACATGGACGTCTGGGGCCCCGCCCCCGTCCATGGGCCGCGTCGAGAGCGCTACTTCCTTGTGCTTGTCGACGACTTCACTCGCTACACCTCGGTCTTTCCCCTGGAGCGGAAGGCCGACATGCCTGACGCTCTCATCCCCTGGGTTGTCTCTGCCCGTGTCCACTGAGGTCTCCCTGTCTTGCGCCTTCACTCCGACCGTGGTAACAAGTTTGCCTCACGCGTCCTTGGTCGTTTTTGTCGTGCGGAGGGCATCACCCAGACGTTCACCCTACCGGACTCCCCACAGCAGAATGGGATCGCTGAGCGACGCATCGGTTTGGTCATGGAGGTGGCTCGCACCTCCATGATCCATGCCGGTGCACCCAATTTTCTGTGGCCGTTCGATGTGCACTACGCTTCTCACCAGCTTAACCTGTGGCCGCACCCTCAGCAGCCGCAGGTTTCGCCGACCCGTCTTTGGACTGGGTCTCCTGGTGACGCGTCTGCGTTCCACGTCTGGGGCTGCCTTGCTCACGTCCGTGCCGGAGGCACGGACAAGCTCAGTGCCCGCACCCTTCCCTGCGTCTTCCTTGGTTTTCCCCTTAACGCGTCCGACTGGCACTTTTACCACCCGCCGTCTCACCGCTTCTTTCACTCTCGCGACGTCACCTTTGACAAGTCCGTCTCCTTCTACCGTCGCTTCCCCCACCGCGGTCCCCCCGTTACCCCCCCCCTATTCCTGGTCACTCCTTCCCCGGTAGTCCCTGCCCCCCCCCCTCCTCCTCCCCGTCCTGCCCCCTCTGGTGTGTCCCACGTCACCCCTCTTCCGTCGGTGGTCCCGGTTGAGGAGTCTTCTGACTGTGGTGGTCCTCGCCGGCTACCCCTCCCCAAGCGTCCCCTTCTCCACCGCCTGTGCCGCCGCTGTCACCCCTACTGTCGCAGCCATTGTCACCTCCGCCGCCGCCGCCGTAGCCGTCGTTGTCGCTGCCGCCGCCGCCGCCGCCGTCGCAGCACCCGTTCGTTGACTCTGGGGGTGCTGGCGTTGGAGTGCTTGCTAGTCCCGGTAGCCTTGGGGGTGGTACCGGTCCTCGAGGGGTTTCGGGCCCTGGGGGTGTTCCCTCTGGGGGTGCTGGTGTGGAGTGTGCCGGTGGTAGCCGAGGAGCAGCTTGCGGTCCTGGTGTCGGAGTTGTGCCGCCGCCGCAGCAGTCCCCGCCGGTGTCAGCCCTTCGCCTGCTCGGCTTTCCGTCCCCTGACCATGCGTCTGTTCCTCTCCGACCGTCTCCTCCTCTTCCCGTCTACGGCCCTCTGTTCCCTCCGCCGGACTCGTCCCCGGCTCGTCTTCCCCCTCGTTCCCCCCCTGTGTCCCCTCCTCTGTCTCCTGACCCGACTCCTCCGTCTCACGTCTGGTCTCGCCGTCCCTCCCGTGCTCGTCCTGTCTCCCCTGTCTTGCGCTCCCACCCTATGTTGCTTCATTCCCACGCGTCTCGTCCTCCCCTTCTCCCGTCGCCTCCTCCGTCCTCCCTTGTTGTTGCACCCCCCCCTCTGTCTGACTACCTTCGTGCTGCTCGTCCTCTTGTTCCTCAGGTCCTTGCCTCTCTCGTTACCGACCCGTCTGTTCCGGTCTCGTGTCTTGACGCTCTTGTAGCTGCGGTCGTTGACTTCGCCTGTACCCGCCGCCTTGACTACGCCACCGCTCCGGTCTCTTACCCTGCCTGTCCTCCGTCTGTTGGGGGTGCTCCTGCCCTCGGCAGTGACATCCTGGAGGACCGCCAGTTCGAGCTTGCTTTCCTGTCCGAGGCTGCTCCCCATCTCTGTTCCATGCTGCTAGTCCCTGAGGGTGACCCAGACGCTTTCGACATCCCGACCCCTCGCACTTACGCTGAGGCGACCTCGGGACCTTGGGCCTCTCAGTGGATAGCTGCCATGGAGCAGGAGATGGCATCTTGGAGATCCACCGGCACCTTTGTCGACGCAGTTCCCCCGCCTGGGGTGAACGTAGTCGATGGCCGCTGGCTCTTCAAGGTGAAGCGCCCTCCTGGAGAGCCGCCTGTGTTCAAGGCGCGCTACGTGGCTAGATGCTTCAGTCAGCGTGAGGGGGTGGACTTCTTCCAGACCTTCGCTCCGACCCCGAAGATGACTACTCTTCGGGTTCTGTTACACCTAGCTGCTCACTGTGACTACGAGCTTCACTCCCTCGACTTCTCCACTGCCTTCCTTCAGGGCAGCCTACATGAGCAGGTCTACTTGCGTCGCCCTCAGGGCTTTACTGGCACCTTCCCTCCTGGGACCCAGTGGCTCTTGCGGCGCCCTGTCTACGGCCTGCGCTAGGCTCCCCGTGACTGGCACGACACGCTGCGTGCTACCCTTGTTGACCTGCAGTTCTTTCCGTCTTCCGCAGACCCCTCACTCTTCGTTCGTGCTGGCCAGACTCCGTTCTACATCCTTGTTTACGTCGACGACCTGGTCTTTTCCACAGCAGACAGGGACGCACTGGCCTCCGTGAAGGCAGAGCTGCTGAAGAGACACACGTGCACTGACCTTGGGGAACTGTGCCGTTACCTTGGCTTGCAGATCTCCAGGGACAGAGCAGCGCGCACCATCACCCTGACTCATTTACACTTGGTGCGCCCGGTCCTTCAGCGGTTCGGCCTTCAGTTCTCCTCTGCACAGCCCACCCCTCTGCCTGTAGACCACAGACTCTCAGCTCCTGTTCTTGAGGAGTCGGTAGAGCCTAGTGGTCCCTACCCTGAGTTGGTGGGTTGCCTCATGTACCTGATGACCTGCACTCGCCCAGATCTTGCATACCCTCTCAGCATCCTGGCTCGCTTTGTGGCCACAGGCAGACACCGATCGCAACACTGGTCTGCCGCTAATAGGGTTTTGCGTTATCTTGCTAGTACATCAGGCATGGGGTAAGTGCTAGGAGGACGTGGGCCAGTGGTCCTTACTGGACACACAGACGCTTCTTGGGCAGACGACGCCGAGACACTCAGGTCTACCCAGGGCTACTGCTTCAGCCTTGGTTCAGGTGGTCTTGTGGAGAGCTACCCGCTCCTCGTCTGTTGCCCAGTCTAGCTGTAAGGCCGAGATCTACGCTGGTGCCATGGCGGCACAGGTGCTCCGCTGGCTGACCTTCTTGCTCACTGACTTAGGTGAGCGGCCTAGCTCTGCCTCGGTCCTGTTCGCTGACAACAGGGCCATGATCCTCTGTGTCAGGAGCCTCGACTCGAGGGCAGAGCGAAGCATATCCAGCTGCGGTACTTCCTCCAACGCGAGCTACAGCAGCGACGCCAGGCTCGCGCAGTACACTTGGCCTCAGGTGCCAACATAGCTGATATCTTTACGAAGGCGCTTGCGCCTAAAGATCATTAGCGGCACTGTGTACAGCTTGGTCTAGTTCCTGTAGCCTCTCACTTGCTAGGGCCTTCACTTTGTACTGTCCTTTATATGTGTACTCAGACTGGACTTGTGTCCTCTCCCAGTGGCTGGACTAGTAGTGCCGCCCTGGTCTTGTTCTTGCCTTGTCTGTACTCTTTCTGACTGGTCTTTTAGACCCTTGTCTCAGAGGCTGGACTAGTAGTGCCGCCCTGAGCTGCTTGTTCAGGACCTGCCCCTATGCAATCTAGGGGGTGTGTCAAACATGTGTATCTCCTATGTTTGCATAGACTGTATAGGGCCACCTCTTAGAGGGTACAACACTTAGGTATATTCACCTGTACTCTCTCTCTACTCTATTATTCATTTCTCACTTTAACATCATGGCCCTGTTGTCAGCGTACAGAACTGGGGCAGAGCTAGGCCGCTCACCTAACTCAGTGAGCATGAAGGTCAGCCAGCGGAGCTCCTGTGCCCCCATGGTGTCGGCATAGAGCTCAGCTTCACAGCTGGACTGCGCAACAGATAAGGAGCGAGTAGCTCTCCACGAAACAACACATGAACCAAGGCTAAAACAGTTGCCCTGGGAGGACCTAAGGGTCTCAGCGTCGTCTGCCCAAGAAGCGTCTGTGTGCCAAGTAAGGACCACTGGCCTGCGTCCTCCAAGCACCAGCCCCATGCCCAATGTACTTGCAAGATAACGCAAAACCCTCTTAGCGGCCGACTAGTGCTGAGGTCGGTGTCTGCCTGTGGCCACAAAGCGAGCCAGGATGCTCAGAGGGTATGCGAGATCTGAGCGAGTGCAGGTCATCAGGTACATGAGGAAACCCACCAACTCAGCGTAGGGACCACTAGGCTCTACTGACTCATCAGGAACAGGAGCTGAGAGCCTGTGGTCTACTGGTAGAGGTGTGGGCTGTGCAGAGGAGAAATGAAGGCCGAACCGCTGAAGGACCTGGCGCACCAAGTGTGACTGTGAGAGCGTGATGGTGCGCGTTGCTCTGTCCCTGGACATCTGCAGGCCAAGGTAGTGGCGCAGTTCTCCTAGGTCAGTGCAGGTGTGTCTCTTCAGCAGCTCTGCCTTCGCGAAGCCCAGTGCGTCCTTGTCTGCAGTAGCGAAGACCATGTCGTCTACGTAAACAAGGATGTAGAACGGGGTCTGGCCAGCTCGAACGAAGAGAGAAGGGTTTGCAGAGGACGGGAAGAAGTGCAGGTCAGCTAGCGTGGTGCGCAGTGTGTCGTGCCACTCACAGGGCGCCTGTCGCAAGTCGTAGACGGGACGCTGCAGGAGCCACTGGATCCCACAAGGGAAGGTACAAGTAAAGCCCTGAGGGCGGCGCAGGCAGACCTGCTTGTGTGGGCTGCCCTGAAGAAACGCAGTGGAGAAGTCAAGGGAGTGTAGCTCGTAGTCACGCTGAGCTGCTACGTGTAGTAGCACCCGAAGAGTAGTCATGTTCGGGGTCGGTGCGAAGGTCTGGAAGAAGTCCACCCCCTCTGGCGGAGTGAAGCCTCTAGCCACATAGCGCGCCTTGAACACAGGCGGCTCTCCA
Organism: Closterium sp. NIES-67; assembly: GCA_027943415.1. Lineage (NCBI taxonomy): Eukaryota > Viridiplantae > Streptophyta > Zygnematophyceae > Desmidiales > Closteriaceae > Closterium > Closterium sp. NIES-67. Next base: position 773,933 of record BQMB01000898.1, on the reverse strand, counting down.
GGAGGGCGCTTCACCTTGAACAACCACCGGCCATCGACTACGTTCACCCCAGGTGGGGGAACTGCGTTGACGTAGGTGCTGGTGGACCTCCAAGATGCCATCTCCTGCTCCATGGCAGCTATCTACTGAGAAGCCCAGGGTCCCGAGGTGGCCTCAGCGTAGGTACGAGGGGTCGGGTTGTCAAAAGCGTCTGGGTCACCCTCAGGGACCAGTAGCATGGAGCAGACATGGGGAGCAGCCTCGGGCAGGAAAGCAAGCCCGTACTGTCGGTCCTCCAGGATGTCACTGCCGAGGGCAGAAGCACCCCCGAGAGACGGAGGACAGGCAGGGTCAGAGACCAGAGCGTCGGCGTAGTCAAGGCGGCGGGTAGAAACGAAGTCATCGACAGTAGCGACAAGTGCGTCAAGAAACGAAACAGGAACAGACGGGTCGGTTACGAGAGAGGCAAGGACCCGAGAAACAAGAGGACGAGCGGTACGAAGGTAGTCAGATAGAGGGGGAGGCGCGGCAACAAGTGAGGACGGAGGAGGCGACGGCGGTAGGGGGGGACGAGACACGTGAGAACGAAGACACGAAGACACGAAGAGGAGGAGACGGTAAGAGAGGCGCAGGCGCGCGGGCAGGGGAGGGAAGGCCGAGCAGGCTGAGGGCGGACACCGGCGGCGACCGCTGCTGCTGCGGCTGCACGACGCTGACACCTGGACCGCAAGCTGCTACACGGCTACCTTGGGAACACTCAACTCCAGCACCCCTAGAAGGAACACCCCCTGAACCAAAGACCCCCTCAGCACCGGCACTACCCCCAGGACGGGCACCCTCGTCAGCACCGGCACCCCTGGAGGAGACTAACTGCTGCTGCAGTGGCGACAACGGCAGCAGCGGCTGCAACAATGGCTGCGGCTGCGACGACGGCTGCGGCTGCGACAATGGCTGCGGCTGCGAAGGCGGAGCAGGAGACACGGGGAAGGGGGCAGACGGCAAGGACTGCGCCACAGGGTCACGAGAGTCAGCAGACTCCTCAACCGGGACAACCGACGAGAGGGGGGTGACGTGGGACACACCAGACGAGGCACGGCGAGGAGGAGGGGAAGCAGGGGCGACCGGGGAAGGGGGGGCCACGAACAGGGGGGGAGTAACTGGGGGACCACGGTGGGGAAAGCGGTGGTAGAAGGAGAGAGACTCGTCAAAGGTGACGTCGCGAGAGTGAAAGAAACTGTAAGACGACGGGTGGTAGAAGTGCCAGTCAGACGAGTCGAGGGGGAAACCGAGGAAGACACAGGGGACAGTGCAGGCAGTGAGCTTGTCCGTGCCGGAGGCACAAACGTGAGCAAGGCAGCCTCAGACGTGCGACGCAGACGCGTCACCAGGGGACCCAGTCTAGAGAAGGGTCGACGAAACGTGCGGCCGCTGGGGTTGCGGCCACAGGTTAAGCAGGTGGGCGACGTAGCGAACGTCGAACGGCCACAGAAAATGGGGTGCACCGCATGGATCATGGAGGTACGAGCCACCTCCATGACCAGACCGATGCGTCGCTCAGCAATCCCATTCTGCTTCGGGGAGTCCGGCAGGGTGAACGTCTGGGTGATGCCCTCCGCACGACAGAAACAACGAAGGATGCCGGAGGCAAACTCGCCACCACGGTCAGAGTGAAGACGCAAGACAGGGAGACCGCGGTGCACTCGCGCAAAGACCAGCCAGGGGATAAGGGCATCAGGCACGTCGGCCTTCCGCTCCAGAGGAAACACAGTGGTGTAACGAGTGTAGTCGTCAACATGGACGAGGAAGTAACGCTCACGACGCGGCTCCTGGACCGGGGCAGGGTCCCAGACGTTTATGTGCAAGGTCTGCAAGGGTGCGGTGGTGGGGGGGAACGAGGAGGAGTGAGGGGCATGGCGGAGCCGGCCCTCGACGCACGGGGAACACAGCGGCATGGGTGAGGAGGGGAGCGCAGGGAACGACCCAGGAAGGCCTAGAACAAGATCGTGCTAAGACATATGACAAAGTCGGGGAAGGGCAGGGTGACCAAGGCGGTGGTGCCACAGTAGCGTCTGTTGAGTGAGCGACTGACACGAGCAAGATGCAGCTACCTAAGGAGACACAGTCACCTTGGGAGACGGCACAACCGGGGGGGGGGGGGGTGGTGTCTAATGTGAACAGGCCAGACACCGGGTCCCGGGGGAACGTGGAGAGGGGAGCACCTGTGGCGGCCTTGGTACAGACAGCGTACCGCTCGTGACAAGGGAACGTAGTGGTGACGCCAAGGTCCTGGAGTCAGCCGACACCAACTAAGTTCCTAGAGAACGAGGGGATGTGCAGGCCTGTAAGTGAGCCCGAAGGAACCGCTGGACAGGGAAGGGTAGTGGAACTACGAGTTACGACAGGGTCGGAGGAAGGGTCGGCCAGGGAAACTGCGGCAGGAGCTGGAAGTGGAGTGAGAGTAGTGGAGTTCCGGAAGAAGCATCAAGAAGCGCCAGAGTCAAGGGTGAAGGAGAGCGCGGCAGTGACGGTAGGAGCGGTAGGAGCAAGAGAGGAGCCTAGGCTAAACAAAGCAAGAGATCCTACGCCTGACGCAGCAGGGGGGTCTGAATTAGGCACACCTACACAACGCAACACTGGGTAAGCAGAACCAATCACACTAGAGTCATCGACATACAACACAGACAACGCAGAGCTAATCTCATCCATGTCCATATCAAAGATCTGAACACCCTAGCGGAGCAAGCTGAGCTAGTCGGGAAGGTCGGGCGACGGGTCGAAGCGAAGACGAAACATGTCATCCAGGCGACTGATCTTACAGCACACAAGGCCACGGCGAGGACCGGTATGAAGCTGGTACTGGCAGCGCTTGTCGCCGGAGCCACCACCCGACGTCACGCCACGCGCACGACCAGCGCGACCGCTGCCACCACCAGCTCCCGGCCACCTGGGCGGGAGAAGACCAACGCGCCGCTGCTGCTGCTGCTGCTGACGCGGCTGCTGGTGCTGGTGCTGCTGCTGCAGTTGCTGCTGCGGCTGCGCCTGCGCCTGCGGCTGCGGCTGCTGCTGATCCTGCGGTGGAACTGGCTGCTGCTGCTGAGATTGCTGCTCGGTGATGCCAGACCCAGCACCCTCCTCCGCACCCCCTGCAGGCAACCCTGCGACAGCACCTCCTCCACCCACACCACCACCACTACCACCACCGCGCCTAGCCTTGGGTCGGCGGCCCTTGCCCATACGAAAGTGCACTGTAGCGGCTGTCTCAGCCATAGCAGCAGAGCCGTCAGAGAAAGTGCAATGAGCGGGCGCACAGCCCTTAAAGATAGAGACCGGCACAGTACCGCTAGAGTGGGCGATAGTGCGCTGTCGGGTCTCTATGGCGGAAAGGGTGTCGAAAAAGTCAGTGAGGGTGAGGTCGGCGGGGTGGAGACTAAGAAAGCGATCGCGGGCAGTAGCAAGGCGGTCAGGGAGGCGGGTGGCAAGCAGGTAGAGGGTAGCACAGAGGGGGGGCTGGAACACGCGGAGCTGGGCCTCTGTGCAGGCAGAGCGCCAGGTCGAGTCTAGTGTGCGCAAGTGGGCGGATAGGTCAGCGACAGTGGGGAAAGACGCAAGGTCAGGAAACAGTAGAGGCAGGATCAGGCGACCGACGGTGGCAGAAGACGGAGTGGAATAGCACTCAATAACAGCATCTAGGAATTCCTGGGTGGTCCTGACCAACCTAAAGCGGGGATGCTCAGACAGGGGAAGGGCATGACTGATGGCTAGTTGTGCAACAGCGTCACGCGACAACCAGACCGAGCGGGCAAGGGCTGCAGCAGTAGCGGACTCACGGTCAGCAGATGTGGGGTCAGCGGGCAGCGCAGCAAGGGGGTCAACACAGGGGAGCGTACCGTCAAGGTGGACAACCAAGGAGTGGCCGTCCTGCCGCTGCCTGGGGGGGTCAGCACAGAGTCCGCCACCAGGGGCGATGAAGCTGCGGTGCAGGGCGGTGCAGTGCGGTGCAATGTGGTGCAGTGCGTTGCAGTGCAGTGCAGGAGCCAGCTGCACGTGACGTGCAGCAGGGCATCAGGGCCGGGTGCGGAGAGCGAGCCGGGGCGGGCCGGAGGGGGGCGGGGACGGGCCGGCGACGAACGGGCGCAAGGGCCGGCTACGGACGGGCGCGGGGGCCGGCTACGGACGGGCGCGCGGGGGCCGGCTACGGACGGGCGCGGGGGCGGGCCGCGACAGGCAGGCGCGGGGGTCGCTCCTGGCGGTCGCAGGGGCCGGCTACGAGGAGGGCGCAGGCCGGGGAAGGGGCGGGCCGGCTACAAGACGGGCGCGAGATGGGGCCGGCTACGGGATGGGCACGGGGCCGGCTACGAGGAGGGCGCGGGGCCGGTTACGAGGACGGCGTGGGCCGGCGAAGGGGAGGGCGCGGGCCAAGTACGAGGAGGGCGCGGGGCCGGCTACGAGGAGGGCGCGGGGCCGGTTACGAGGACGGCGTAGGGCCGGCTACGAGGAGGGCGCGGGGCCGGCTACAAGGAGGGCGCGGGCCGGCTACGAGGAGGGCGCGGGCCTTCTACGAGGAGGGCGCAGGCCAGCGACGGGGCGGGCACGGGGTCGGCTAGGCAACGGGCGCGGGACGGGCGCAGGCCGGCTAGGGGGGGGAACGGGCCGACTAGGGGGGGGACGGGCCGGCTACGGGACGGGCGAGGGCCGGCTAGGGGGGGAACAGGCCCGCTAGGACCTAGGGCGGAAGCGCGGGTGGGCGAACGGGACCTAACCTACTCATGATGCCATGTTTGAATAATGGAATGAACTAGAATGAGAGAGTACAAGAGAATATAGGCTAGTGTTGTACCCTCTAAGGCACAAACCTATACAATCTACAATAACATACTAAGATATGTTTTGACAGTTTTGACCTAATGACCTATACAGTTTTGACAGTTCTAAGGCATGCCCCTATCTAGGCTATAGTAACATATACAAATATGTTTGACATCCAACACTTGTACCGCACAATACCCTAATCAGGGTCCTCGTTATCAGACAAAATACGTCTGTTTGTCTGATTGTCAGAACCGGTTTAGGCATTCATCTGATTTTTTACACTACCCATTTTCTAAATGGATTTTTAGTCGTCTGATTTTTTTTATTTTTATTTTTTGGTCTGAATTTATAGAAAAGCCGAATAGGTTCGTCTGAAACCAATGTCTGTAAGGCTGTATACAGCCCCCCTGCACATCCCGTGGTACCCCGACATTCCGCGTCATCGGCCGCCCAGGCACCACGTGAAAACATTGTTATGGCAGCAATCAAGCTCGAGTCGCAGACAACGCGATGCTTGCATGGATTGCTGCTGACTCATAAGTTGCCCACACTTGACGTCTCCAGCGTGCGTTGGCGGCAGCCCTTGTTATGATTGGTCTTCTCTCATCTAGCACGCATCCAGCCATGTTGCTGCCTCGTTAAGCAAGGTACACAGAGCAGCCAACCACATAGGCTTTGGTTACTGGCAAAGTCGATTCTGACAGGCTTGTCCTTTTTGAGACCGCCCGTCATTCTCATTGGCTTGTCTTCTATGCGCCTACGAGAGAGCCTCATTGGCTTGTCGTGGTGTGCACCATGTTTGGGCCTCGTCCATCCCTCAGCCCATGGTGTGACTAGATTGAAAGAGAGTAGTGTGGAGCCCGTCTGCTCCACCGTTCTCTTCACCCCAACGCGCCACTATGGCAGTCGACAGCTCTTTCCCACCATCGATTTCTCCTCGCTAGTCTGTTTCATGCCGATTCCTCCGCGGCTAGATGGCGCTGGGTGACGGCGCCGTAAGAGATAGCGTCATCGCATCCATTCCAGCAAAACCCCACCCCGCTGTAGTCACGGGCCTCGATTGCCTCCGTCCATCCCCTGCTAAGTCTCTCTCTAGTGAGACCGCATCTCAGACTGCTCCTCCTACCGCTCTTGGCCCTCTCTGGAAGCTGCCCCTAAGCCCGCCACAGAACCAGCTCCTGAACCCGCTCCTGGCTCTCATGTCCCCGCTCCTCTGCCCGCTCTTCCCACTCGGGGGCCCGCTCCTGTGCTTGCTCCAGATCCCGCTCCTGAGGCCGCTCTAGAGCCCGCTCCTTAGGCAGCTCCAGAGCCCGCTCTTGAGGCCACTCCAGAGCTCACTCCTGAGCCCGCTCCTGAGATCGCTCTTGAGCCCACTCTTGAGCCCACCCCTGAGCTTGCTTCTGCGCCCACTCTTGAGCTTGCTCCAATGCCCGCTTCCGAGCCCGTCTCCGTGCCTCCTCCTCCGCTTGGCAGTTGGTAGACCGTTTAACGATCTACTCCCCGAGATCAACATCGAGCTGTTACTCGCATCTTCTAACCCGTCCTCCCTTCGCTCGCTGCCGCATTCCTCTGCCGGCACATCCCCCCACCTGTCTGTAGAGGTGGCTCCTGCACCTAGTGGCAAGCGGCTGAACTGGCGCGACATGCAAAGCACCATTCGAATTGCCCGAACGCGAGTTCCTCACCTCCATCTTGAAGTACCAAGAGCCTCCGCTACTGATGCAACAGCAACTGCGTCCTCGCCGCCGGAGACTGCTCGCGCCTCAAGTGCGAACCGCGAGAATAGCCGCTCTTCGAAACGGACATGCCTGATCCCTGATCTTGATGCGCTGCTGGAGGAAATAAAGAAGAAGGCAGAGGATCAGTGGGTGCGCAAGTTCCTGTGGCTCATAATCGACCAATGAGCGGATGGTTGTCCCTGCATGAAGTGTTGGCTCTGCATGGCGCACGCTCCTCCGATACGGCAATACGGCAAGCTCGGTAAAGGCGGCATAGACATCCAGAAACAAACCATGCATAAGCATGCTCAGAGTAAGAAGCATGAGGCAGCCGAGGACCGTCAGATGGAGCTCGACAGCAAGATCACCTCTCAACCAAGCATTGAGGGCTTCGAGGAGACTACATCCGCTTATTTTCAATGGCGGAAAAAATTGCCCGGATGTTTAGCACTTCGGGTGTTTATCGATAGGCCATACTTGATTCAAAAATAGACACCATTTTCTATTCCGTTTTGTTACAAGGTTGTCGAGTTGTGCTTCAATCGTACCCTGCTTGGCGCGATTGTGACACAACCGAAAAGTGGGGTTGAGATTTACTCCTCGGCTATCGATCTGGACAGTTCATACCGCGCGACGTTCTAGATCTATTTTCGCCCGTCACTCACTGTGCACATCATCTCGCGCAATAGCTGCTAGTCTAGGAGTTAGTCCCGAAGCGAAACTACGACCGCATCGCGATGAAGACGGTAGATGACAAGAAGCGTGTGCCAATCATAAGCATGTTGCGCAAAGGGCATTCAACTAGGAAGATAGCCAAAGTTCTTGGCATTGGCAAGAGCACCGTGCACGATTACGGTCTGAAGGTGATTGCCGAGACTAGTCGTGATGAGGTGTGACCCACGATGCCCACGGCCGGCCGCCCCCGCTTGATCACAACTCGATTCCAGCGTGGAATAGTTCGAGCGATTACAAGCGGGGAGGCAAAAAGCAGTGTAGACACCGCAAAGATGTTAGAGGAGAAGCACGCTATGGCTGTAGACTCGAAGACAGTCAGGAACTCATTACAATCCACGGGCTTGATCGTTGTGCAGCAGCCCAAGAAACCCAGGCTCTCACCGAAAAACATACGTGATCGGCTCGATTTCGCGAGGTCGCATGCCGACTGGATGCTGGAGGAATGGAAGCGGGTGATTTGGTCTGATGAGACTGAGATAAACCGTTTCTGCTCCGACGGACGTGCGTACGCCTGGATTCGCGAGGGCACCAGCCTCCAGAGCCATCAAGTCCAACAGACAGTTAAGCATGGGGGCGGTTCTGTGATGGTGTGGGGTTGCATGACGTATGAGGGGGCGGGGTTCATGTGCAAGATAGATGGCAGGATGGATGGGCTGATAAATTGCAGCATCTTGCAAGATGAGCTCTCACAGACCATCGACTTTTTCAAGCTCCCCCCCTCAGAGGTCATTTTCCAGCACGACAATGATCCCAAGCACAAGTCCCGTCTGGTGCAAGACTGGCTCGGGGAGCAGGAGTACGCGGTGCTGGAATGGCCCTCGTCCTCCTCGGACCTTAACCCGATAGAGCACCTGTGGGCACACTTGAAAAGGCAGCTGGCGACGTACGAAAAACCACCTAGTGGAATGCTGGAGCTATGGGAGAGGGTGCAGGAGGAATGGGACAAGATACCGGCGGAGGTGTGTTCAAAACTCATTGACAGTATGCCGAGGAGGATCAAGACAGTGATTCGCACAAAGGGACGCTGGACTTGGTACTAGTTTTCCATGATTCTAGTTTGCTGCCTGTCCTCGGTACAAATTGTCCAAATGTGCTCTTATGATATGCTTAGGTGTTTAAGGACCATGTATTATACTACTCTGGTGTTTGGCAACTTGAATGAGTGCTCTAACTGATCTTCTCAACGTGTATGCACACCATAAATTAAGGCTTAATGTTTACGCTACAGCACTCGTCAAAATGCAAAATAAGACTGAACATCCGGACAATTGTTTCCGTCACTGTAGATGCTCGTTTGAAGGCGCTGCTGCTTGTCATGCTCTAGATTTGTAGATCTGATGCTCCGATTGCTATTTTTATGTCCCTCTGTCAGCTTCTCTACGAGATGAAGACTCCAAACATCCCTGAGAAGGCATCAGGCACATACCAATCCGAGTGATTTTACTTCGCGTGCTTGTTCCTGCCTCTTTCTATTGATGGTTCCTTTGATGGCCCATTTACGTGGTACTAACCCTTTCGTTTGTTATTTGCAGGTATGGCTTCAAACAACTGACCGATGCCCTTGTGGTCTACCTTCGAGCTAAGCAGATGAAGCATATCATGCTGTCACCACTCCTTGGCATCCAACTTCATGAGAGCACAAACAGGCGCCACGCCAAGCACATGCTTGTGTACCTGACGTTTCTGAAGAACTCCAAGGTCGTGACAGAGTTCCACACCCACCTCGCCGTCGACAAGTGTGACGCCAACTCCCTCCTTTCTACTCTCCTAACGCATCTTGAAGCCAAGGGTGTCGACATAAGCAAGTTCAGCGGCATCAGCACGGATGGTGCAGGCGTCATGACAGGCGCAATTCGTGGCCTTGTGGCACAACTACGGCAGAGGGTGCCACATCTTGTGTAATGTCACTGCATCACCAACAGGCGGGTTGTCTACGTGTTGTGGATGCATGGAATGGGTTGTATCCTCTTCCAAATCTGTTTAAAAAATATCTTCTCCCTGTCCATTGCAATGTATGCGCAGGGAAGCGCTCGCCCCCAAGGACCCCACCACCAACAACCCCGACTTGGAGATAGTCGATTAAGTCGTGCAAAGCTTGGTGGACATCCTCGGTCGTTCCATCGTAGTGCACTCACGCTTCCTGGAGCTCCAAAACTACATCCATGATATGATGCTCGAGATGCAAGGCATCACGATCATCTGATAGCTCTCCCGGGGTGAGGTCGCTCTGTGTCTAGTGTCTGTTCTTCCTGCTGCTATTCTGCTATTGTATGAGTTCGACACGAAGATGTACAAAGTAGTCCGCAGCTTCAAAATCCATTTTCTCCTCTATGCCCTAGCCGACATCCTCGCAGTTCTAAATGAGCTGAACAAGAATTTCCAGCGCTGCACCATAAGCAGTTCCTGCTTACCTTCCATCTGAACTTCATCAATCTCTTAGTTTCCCCACGAACCTGCTTGCCATTCTCCTGCAGGTTGATGTCACCAAGGTTGCTGCAATGGTTGAAAACACCTGCAACTTCCTTTGTACCCGATCTGTGGAATATGGCTCAACCTTCGGCGAGGACTCCAAGGAGCTGGGGAAGTTTCTTGCTAAGCACGGCCCAACCTCGAAGCGAATGGTGACGGTTGACAGCCTAGATGGAGACGGCAACCCAACGTCTCACACGTTCCATCTGCACGAGAAGCCGATTCGCGGGCAAAGGAGCGGAGGAGATATGAAGTCCTGCATTTCCCTTGTGTCTTTATTTGTGCAAGACATCATCGCAAATTTGAGGACGACAATGGAGTGTCACGGGATCAAATGGGTCGAGGAAAAATTGCACTATCGATTAATACAAGACGCTCTTATACTTCCAAGGTACATCAGGTAACTACAGTAGGTTTATCTTATCCAAAGGGACTAGACCCTTCTAGAAATAGAATCACCCTACTTATAGCCATGCGAGGCTATTGTCTTAAAGGGATTACGGTAGGATTACGCTAAATATAGCGCGCTAGTATATCCCGCGTCTTGTTGCTACCACAGTGTCCCGCGTATAGGACATCGTGGTATTCTTCGATTAGTAACTGGCGCAAAGGCGGGTAGTTGGGTACCTAGATTTTTGTTAAGCCTTTCCGGTACACAATGTCACTGTCCCAGTATAGCAGATGTCGCTTCTCCGCCAAGGGAATTTTGGGGTCAATAGTGTACCCATGTATGAAGAGTCCCTTGAGTAGTGGGTTCATCCCTTTGACCTGGATAGAGGCAACGTGTGCAGGCCGTAAGAGAGCGTCTGCTTTGTTTTTGTGGCCAGGCTTGTCCACGATGTCGTAGTGGAGGTGCGTCTCGAGGAAGTCAATCCACCGGACCTGCCACTTGGAGAGGTTTGGCTATGTCTTCAAATATTTCAGGCTGCAGTGGTCGGTGTAGACAGTTGTTTTTCGTCATTCGAGATAACATCTTCACATTTAAAAGGGGATGATAATAGCAAGGGCCTCTTTGTCGTGTATCGGGTAATTTAGTTATGCCCCATGCAATTTCTTGCTGAGGTAGGCAATGAGTTGCACTCCATTTGCCAGGTCTTGCATAAAGATTGCTCCTACTGCATGGACATGAGCGTCAGCTTCGATGACGTAGTCGTGTTTGGGATCTGGCAAGATGAGTACGGGTGCGGAGGTGAGTGTTTGTTTCAGCTGCTCCATGGCTTCCAGATGTTTTGATTCCCATTGATAGGGCGTGTTCTTCTTCAGTAAATTCATGAGTGGTGCATGGATTTTTGTGTAATGTGGCACGAAGCTGTTCTAATAGTTGGCGAAGCCTAGGAACTGCTGCAACTCCTTCACGTTCTCGGGTGTCTTCCACGTGCGTACGACTTTGATCTTCTTGTGGTCGACGTGAAATCTTTGAGCGCTCACCATGTGTCATAGGAATTGGACCTTCTTGAGGGAGAATTCGCTCTTGGATAATTTGACATAGAAGAATGTCGAAGCCACGTTGCAGGTGTTCGACGTACTGCTTCATGTCGAGCGAATAGATGAGGATGTCTTCCAAGTTCACCACCACGCATTCGTCCAGGAGTGGGCATAGGATGTGGTTCATTTCGGCTTGGAAGGTTGCCGGTACATTGGTGAGTCCGAACGGCATGACTAGATGCTCGTACGACCCATACCAAGTTCGGAAGGCAGTTTTGTGGATGGAATTGTCGAGCAGTTCTTATCTGCCAGTATCCAGACCACAGATCCTGTTTGGAAAATATCGTCTCTCCCCAAAGCTGGTCAAGCAGGCCATCGATTCATGGAATTGGGTATTTGTTCTTTATGGTATGCTTGTTGAGAGCTCGGTAATCAATGCACATGTGCAAGCTTCTGTCCGGTTTCAATGTGAAGAGTACTGGGGCATCATATGGCGAAGTGGCTGGTCGTATGAGTCCTTTTGCGAGGAGATACTCGATCAGTTTCTTCATGTCAGCTAGCTTTGTAGGGCTGAGGTGATATGGTGCTCAGAAGGTCGGCTTCAAACCTGGTTCTTCCACGATCTCGAATTGGTGCATTTGGTATGGCGGTAGCTTGTTTGGAAGGTCATCGGGAAGAATGTCTTGGAACTCCTTCAGTAGTTTCTTGATTTATTCTAGAGATTCCGATGCTTTCTCTCCGTCATCTTCCACATCTTTTGTTATCGCCAGGAACACGGTGTCGGTTCGTTTTACGTCCTTCTCGAACCTAGCAAGTGTCTCCACCGAGATATCTCCTAAGTCGTCCCAGTTGGGTAGTTGGACTCTCCTTCTGTTGTGGTAGATGCTTGCGGTACAGTTTACCCAGTTGAGCTCGGGGTTGATTATTTTTAGGAAGTCATGCTCGAAGATAAAGTAAATCCCTTTAATGTTGGTGATGGGGAGAGAGGGTTTCCAGCACCATGGTCCGAGTTGTAGGTGTAACACTGCTTCGTCGTAGAGTGGTAACTTGCAAGCGTCCACCATCGTTCCAGAGAATACTGAAGGTTTGGTACTTTTCCCGAAGTCGGTCGATTGCTGCCTTGTTGCATACGGTGTGTGATGCTCTGCTCTCCACGAGTGCTTGGAGGTGTCATCCTTTGCAGATGACCTCGAGCGTGAGGGGCAGGCGCTGCTCGGAGTACCCAAAGATAATTTCGTTAATAGGATCACAGGGTACCAATATTCCGTACACACCATTTTCTTGCTATCTACTCCTGAGCCGGCAGCTCGCCAAGGCTGCTTGGAGAAAGGCTCTTCTCCAGGTCCCGAAGTTTCCCTGGTGACTGTGTGTGTCGTTGATGCTGAAGTTGCTGAGCTGGATGCATTCGGAGGAGGAGTTCAGGGCTTTTGCAACTTCTTGTAGACCCCCATATTCCTCTTGAGCTGCTTCAGCTCCACCGACGTCTTCCCTGGGGAACGAGTAGTCGTTGTGGGCTGGTGTCCGGAGAGGACGTTGAATCCGTGGACGGCTTCTCCAAGGCTCTAGGCCCTTGAGAATCATATTTTTTATATGATAATTTTAATGAATCCTAATAATTTCTTGTGTCTTCTAGGAGTTTCCCCGTCTCAGCAGAGATTTTTTTCGCGGAGTCAATTTTTTTCTCAACGATTTTCCGTGGCGAAGACTGGTCACGAGCTGGAGATTTTCCCCCATTATTTCCTCCTACTCGCGTCAAATCAACTTCGTTGAAGTTGTTTTTTCCGGAATCCCGCGGCCGCTTTCGGATCTTTTCTTTTTTGCTAGCTAGGTCCGCAATCACCGGCAATTCTCGTTTTCTTTTCTGATTGGCCGAAGAATTTCTGTCACTATTGTGCGCCTGATACTCTGCACGTGCGGTTTTCATTCTATGACAGGCAAAGATTCGATGCCCCGGCACCCCGCAAAAATCACACATGAAGTTGGTGTTTTTCAAACAAAGCCGATGTGCGCCCGTCGTGTTCCGGCGTTGACCATGTGAAAGCGCTCCTCTGGCGAAATGACGTCCGTGTCGCTCGCGTAATTTGTCATTGCTACCCGTCGTTTGACTTCGGTCTTCAACCAGGTGAGATACGACTGTACTCTTTCCCCTTCGATCATGTCAGGAATGCGGTTATAAAAGTCTTCCATGTGCTGCGTGTACTGTGCTACGCTCCTGAACTGTCGATGGCGATGAATTTTTTCCCGGGCAAGGAAACTGGAATTTATCGGCTCGAAACGTCTCAACAGGTCGGTTCAGAACTTCTGCCATCTGGCTTCGCCGTGGATGAAGGCACTGTTGCCGCCGATCCACTCGAATGCTAGCCCTCGCATCAGTGTCGCCGTGAGTCGCACGCACTGGCCATCCCAGACTGGCGAGCTCCATCCGACGGCTGCAAAGTAGATCTCCATGATGGCGTCGGAATTTCAATCGCTCGAATCGAACGACTCAGGTGGGCGCGGCTTCGGAGCCTCGAGAAATTGCTGCGACTGGTGCGTAGTCACCGTTGTCATTTCGTGCTGTGCACCGGCGAGTCGAGTTACTCACTCAAACTCGTTTCGCCAAGCTTCGCGGTTGGCTTGCATCTTCTCCTTTACGGTGGCAATGCGTGCGATGAGCTGCTGGGTAACCTCGGAGTTGTTGAAGTTCATCATCATGTTCAAAACACGCGCGGAGGGGTTAATTCAAATAACACGGAGCGGGTGCTTACCAGAATCGGCACCGAATCACTCACCCCCGGCGGTTTTTCGAGGCATGTTTTCCTGCGGCTGCTGCTGAGCTGTGCGCGGCCGAGTGAGAAAAGCTTTGATTACCAAGTGTTACAGGATCGAATGGGTCGAGGAAAAGTTGCAGTATCGATTGATACAAGGCGCTTTTATACTTCCAAGGTACATCAAGTAACCAAGTTTATCTTATCTAAAGGGAACACACCTTTCTAGAAATAGAATCACCCTACGTATAGCCGCGCGAGGCTATTGTCTTTAAGGGATTACGGCAGGATTACGCTAAATATAGCGTGCTAGTACATCCCGAGCTGTTGGTGCAACCCTATGGCTTGCACTCGGCTAGTCGACCTTGTTTGTGTGTGTGCATGCATGGCATAGAATGATGTGTGAGTCTATGTCATTGCTATCTAGTGCTTGTGTGTGTGCTTGAATGGTGTATCACAATGTGGTTTGTGTCGGTCAAGACAATAGCGAGTTTTTAGAACTTTCATGTCGAGTCGTCGTTTGCGCGTCGCATGTGTTTTTCTATTTTTGTCGAGTGTGAAGTGTCCATTGTGTCGCAGGTGAGTGCAGCAAGCCCTCATCAACTCAAGAAGAATTTATCTTGCATAACTAAGACCAAGAGCTCAAGATTTCAAGCCCAAGGGACGCGGACAAGTATTAAAATAGTGAGAACAGTAATGCTACTTCGTGTAGTGTTACATTTCACTTGGTGTAGCCCCTTGTTGGGTTTGTTTCGAGTTCCTTCATGGCTGGGGACTCCATGGTGGTGTACCACCAACATAGACCTCGGCTCTTGGGGTATGTAGAGGCTGGGAACCATCTCAATCTCGATTCTTCTTGCTAAGTTTGTACTTCTAAGACTCTAGTGGCTGCTATACCTCCTTCCAGTAAAACCGCCATAGCGTTGTCAATCGTCATGGAATTTCATGATTCAACTTGCTGCTAATAGGCGACAGCATCGTGCTCCACATCCAACTTACAGATCACCGTTTGGGTGACATACCAGATCAGTATCAATATTTGAAGGCGTCTGACGGAAATCTGACTGTGCACTCGATCTCTCATTTTAGGCACATCTGAGCCTATTGTGATTATAACACGAGCCTGGTTGGTGATATAATTATAATAATAGGATCAACCAAACGGTAATGGGAAAGGAGGAATAGGAACCCAAATGAGATGAGATACAGACCAAATGAATCAGGATAAAAAGAAGAATGAGATAGAGGAGAAAGATGGAAATGAGAAAGAAGTGTAACGGGGTCGTACTCTCACATGGAGAGCTTGAAGACTCTCTGTGGCACCAAGCTGTCCATCGGTGATGCTTATCCCGACGCCCTTGCGAGAAGGGGGCGTCTATGCGCCGAGTGGTTCACCTTGCTCAAGGTTTTGTACAAGGCAGACGAGTGCACCCTTCCACGTGAGAGCGATGTCTCCGTTGTGCACTTGTGTTGTAGGATTTGTTTGTACCTCTCATGTATGTAGTCGTGTATACAACTTTCCATGCCGCTACAGTAAATTTTAGTCATATGTACCTCACCCTTCATTTCATGGGTCGATTGGAAGAAGGCTGAGCGCGAGCTCCAGCGGTTCACGAGGATGATGCGTGGCCACTACAAGGATCATAGCTTTCACAACTGCCTGAAGAAAATCTCGCGGACTGAAGACTGGGAGCAATCTTACCCTAACCTAGTGTATCTGTGGGTGGCTGTCGCGGTCTTGCCGTTTAGCATGGTGGAGTGCGAGCGAGGTTTCTCTTGACAGAATGTCATCAAATCGTGGCTTCGGGCTAATATGTGCAACGCCCGTTTGGCGGATCTTATGTACATCTCGCTCCTGTAGTATGACTTTGAGTGGCATGTTGTGCTCACGCATTTCAGTGCCCCCGTGCAGCGGCGACCAGCAAAGGATATGGTCATGGCGCCCCCTGCGGCGAAGAAGAGGAAGAAGGCAAAAAAGGATAACAAGAAGAAGAGCATGAGGACAATGTAGGCATACGTGGTACACTAGTTGTGGATCACATGAGTGAGTAGTAGGATTTAGGATTAGGTAGAATTTTAGGCACAGTAGATGTACCGTAGACAAGTTAGTTGTGACGAATGTGGTACTAGTAGGTTATTGCATAAATAACATTAGCTCTCTTCTGAATTTTTAGAAATTTCACAAGCTTTTCTCTGATTTTTTAGATATTGAAATGTGACTCGCCTTACCATGAAACAGGCCCGCAGATCTAGTCTGATGGCCTAGAAGGTGCATGGAGCCTCGCGAGAGCCCTAATCGTAATCCCTCAGATATAAGTGCAGCACCATGGCACTTATAGTATATAAGAGTGCATATAAAAATATTTGAACCCAGCACAATGGAGTAGGGTTCCTAACTACCAGGCCCAATGAGAGGTTTTAGTTCACACGGATTTATCAGTGCTGCTCCCAAAAAACACCCTGAAAATCAGGTTTGGTTCTGTCGAGAGACGCACTGGTGTCGCCCTAGAGATCCTCGGAAGGGCCACAGGCCTCTATGCCTGGGGAGTTATGGGAGCGCAAACCCACTACTTAACAAGCCCTTTTAGCACAATGGTTTGCGGTTGTGCTTGTTTGAGATGGTATCAAAGCCAGAGGTCTCGGGTTCGAATTCTAGTGTGCATCTGAATCAGTGCCGAGTCCCCCAGTGAGGGGGGGTGTCGAGAAACCCACTGGGGGTACGGGGTAAAGAAAACACAGGAGACTTGGTGCAACTGCATGGTAATGATGTAGGCGATCAAGTGCTTCCCACTTGTGCGGTTGGTCTCGTCGCATGAAATGCCGAGGTAGGGGGAACTCTTGATGTGCTCCATCTGTGATGTCAGCAGATGAGTTGACAAGTGGTCGACCATCTGCTTGCACATGTATCTGCATAGGTCAAAGCACGCACAAGCAGCTACGTTAGTCAATCACTCAAAGGCAGCGAGTGTTCCTTGGAAATGAGGCACCATGAGGCACTATGGGAATACTGTGGTGCAAAAACTAAAACAAGACTGTCGCGCTAGCTAGCCAGATCAGCTGGTGTAGCAGCTATGTAGTATAAATGGAGGTGTAGATTGCAAAGCATAACGATGACAGTGGTGTAGCAGCAAAAGCAATTCAAAGAAATGCAGCACCGAGGGCGGCAGTATCGAAGTGGGACCAGTTCTCATAAGCAAGGAGGTGGCGAGAGTCAGCGTGAAAGGCGTTCCACGGTAACCCAGGGACTAGTCACCCAGCTCGAGAGGCGTTCCACGGTCACCACGTGTGGCGCCCGTGATTGGATGAGGCCAAGTCCAAGGGTTTTGCGTGGGATTGTAAATATCATGTACTCTAGTTTGATTCCTAGTTTTCGCTTGTTTGTTTCCGTCATACTGCAATGTTCTTGGTTTGACTTCAAGAGACAAGCAGTAGAAGGAATTCAGGTTCATTTCCTTCAGATCTAGATCATCGAGCAGGAACTTGTTGCAAACAAGCGGAAAGTGGCAGGCTGCGTTTGATCTGATGCAAGCAGACTATGAGCAGGAGGTCGAGTCTTGTCGGACATTGACTGTAGTCAGGAAGAAGCTATCCTGGAGGATGGAAGGGGAGCATGATCCGCCGATGCACCCGGTGTATAGAGCTGGAATGCACGAGCCGGAGGGCGGCGAACCCCAGGCGTCGGCGGGAGATAACACGCCGAGAAGAGGGGGCACGGCTGAACGCACTCCCGAGCAACGGAGTCTAGGTGGATCGCTTGCTGCTTCTCATCACGGGACCCCTTTGAGGGGAGAAGGATCGCAGTGGGTGAACAACGAAGAACGGCGCGGGCTGAATGTGGCCGCACGGAGCGCGAATGATGCGGATCTTCGAGATCGAGGGAAGGAGGTGGCGGGGACCGGGACGAGGACTGCCGGATGCTTCGCTGGAAGCTGGGAGAGTGGAAGGTCATGCCTAAGATCGAGGTACCGAAGCGCTTCTATGGAGTGCCCGACGAGGAGCCGTCCTTCAAGAACTATATCATGATAATTGAAGATATATGGTACTGCTGGGAGTGGAAGGGACTGGATCCCGTGGAATTCTTCTGGGGGCACGTCAAAACTCTGTGAGGGGAAGCGCAGACGCACTATTGTGTGGAAAGGGGGAGGTTGCTGAAGAAGTGTGAGCGTGGTGAATTTCCACCCAAGGAGCTGACAGATCGGTTCTTAGAGTTTCTTCGGGAGCAATTCCCTGGCGATTCAGAGGATCGGACGGCCGATTTTTAGGACTTCAAACGAGTACGAAGGGAATTGCAGCTAGACTACTACAATCGATTGGTGGAGTTGGCGGAAGATATGAACTGCCTTGAAGAGCGGCTCATGGTGAACAAATTTCTCGGAGGACTGGGTGATCGTCTGGTAGACGAGATGCGCGCCGCGCTGTACCCTATGCAGTCCCAAGCAACTCTGCGGCAGGTATACTTGATAGCAAAGGAGACGGAGGAGGGTCGCCGATTCGTCGACTCGACCCGGGGAAGCGCATGGTCGGCAGAGCGAAGAAGATTGGCGTAGGTGGCCACGGAGGGTCGGGGACCGGAGGAGGAAGGGCGTGGCTGGAGGAGCGAAGGCAGGAAGGAGAGTAGCAGGGATGAGCAGAAATGCCACAAGTGTGGGGAGGTGGGACACATCAGTCGGGACTGTGCAGTGGATATCATTTGCGATATCTGCAGGCAGAAGGGACACTTTTGCCGGAACTGTCCTAAGGCACCGACGTGCAATGAATGCGGGCGGAAGGGGCACCCGGAGAATCAGTGCTACCGCCGGGGTAGTCCAGGGAGGGGAGGATCTTCCCGAGAGGCACAACTGGAGCAGGAGATTAAGTAGCTAAGGGCGTAGCTGTAGAGGACCGACGTGAGCGACGACTTCAAGAAAGCCTTGCTCACCTGGGAGGAGGAGGAAGAGGAGGAATCTGAGACGGAAGAGAGCGAGTTTGCGCTCATGGCGGCCATGCCTCGCGACCGCACTGACATGGGCCTGCGCAGCGGAAGCCTTGATGGAAGGAAGGGGGAGAAGACCTGCTCTAGGAGAATCCGCATGCTGCAAGAGCCGCAGAAGCTAACTTCAACAGCCAAGAGGCATCCCGAAGAGAGGCTGGTCTGCCAGACATCGGCTCTGGTGGTGGAACCAGGCAAGATAGCGGTGCAAGGAGTACGAGTGGAGAATGCGGTGGTCGATACTGGTGTCCACAGTGTGCTGATGGGTCGGCGTTAGGCGGATCAGCTGAGGTAGCAAGGGCAGCTGGAGGTGATCGAGAAAGGGATGTTAATCATGACGGCGGAGGGGGGCGCTCCGAAGTGGATGCCATGTACCAAGGAACCGATAGCAATGGTCTTGCTGCCATGGGAAGATGGAGAGACATAGATAAGGGTGCAGTGTGGATTAACTAAATCGGACGAATACGATCTGCTTGCAGGGATGGCGCTAGTATACAAAGTTGGCGCGCAGATATGCACGTGGGATGAGAAGATGCTATTCCGTACCGCCTATTGGAAGGAGAGCAGCCCCGTGAAGGAGCTGCCACTGAATTTCGTCAAGGCCGAGCCAAGGAGGGTGCTAAGGGTAGCGCCGCGGGACAAGGAGAGACAAACTATGGACGGGGAGGAGGAGAAGGGCGTGAAGGAAGAGAAGCCAGCGACAGGTTCGAGCAGAGGACGACCATTGGGAGGAAAGCTGGTGAAGCTGGTGGAACTGTTTGGGGGGGTCGGTGCAGGACTAGCGGCGGCTATGGAAGCAGGGCTGCAGGTCAACCGCTAGGTATATGTGGAAAAGGATTTAGAAGCCAGGAAGATGGCGTGGCATCATGCAAAGAGGCTGGCGGCCCGCTACCCAAGCCAGTTGACAGAAGCGGTGATACAGAGAGCACGAGAAGACAATTACTGGGATGTACACGTGCTCACCAGACAAGTGGTGGCCAGCTGGGGGGAGGTGGACCTGCTAGTGGCCGGGTGGGAGTGTCAAGGCACGTCGCGGGCAGGAAGGGGCGAAGGAATGGGAGAATCCTGCACGGCTCTGTTAGAGAAATTGCTGCAGATCAAGGAATGGGTGTGAGGGAATGGCACTGAGTATGCTTACATCATAGAGCATATGGATATGGAGGGAGATCCCCGAGAGCCAGTACGCAAAGTGCAAGAACTAGTCACTCAGGCATTGGGCGAGGGTGTCAGCTGGGATGCAGCTCTCACCGGGGCTTGTGCTCACAGAGAGAGATGATTTTGGCAGAAAGTAGTGCCCAATGGAGTCTTGCGACGACGACTACGGGAGGTGAACAGGGGCGAATCTCTCACAGTGGGAGATGTGCTGGAGGTGGGCCGAGTGCCGGTGCCAGTGGAGAAGAGAGATCATCCGCGCCAGCATCAGTGCAACAGAGTGGGGGAAGCACGGAGGACGTGGCCCACCCCGGTCGCATATGAAGGGGCACGGGACTTTTGGATGGAGGGAGATTAGCCGGGACCAGGGATGGTGTTCGATCATGCAAAGAAAAGCTGGGAGGAGCCGAGGGCCGTGGAGCGAGAGCAGGCTGTGGGCTGTATGCGGGGGGCAACAGCTGCTCGAGGGGTACGAGAAGAGGTGCGCCGGGCGGCACTGGGACGAGCCATTGATGAGCAGGCACTGCAGAGGCTAGTCAAGCAGATGATGGGGAATCAACCGAAGCAAGAGAGAGAACCTGCCCGAGCAGCCTCAGGAAGACAGGCAGCGTACATGGCAGCAGCCCTGGAAGAGAGCAAGAGCACCCTGCAAGCCACGAAGGAGTGGGGCATGGCTGCAGGCCTGCCTACAGGAATAGCATGGGCAATCAGAGAAGTGCTGCAGGGGCACGAGAAAACCTTCGCGCACAGCTTGCATGAGGTGGGACGATGCAACATTCGGCAGCTGGAGCTGAACCTAACTACGGAGGTGCCCATCTACCAGTGAAGGCGAAGGCTAAGCCCGGGAGATGAAGAGATCTGCCGAGCCAAGTGCAAGGAACTCCTGGATGCTGAACTGATTCGTCCCTCCGAGTCCCCCCATGCAGCTGCGACCGTGGTGGCAGCAAGGACTGACCTGACAGGAACCGTGCTGCAGCAGCGCATGTGCGGGGACTACAGAGACTTGAACCGAGTGACAGTGCCTGACCGCTACACAATGCCAATTGCCGAAGAGATATTCGACCGTCTGGCATCAGGTGTGCCAATAAGCACCTTTGACATGCGACAAGGATTAATCAGATCTTGATCAAAGAGGAAGACAAGAAGAAGACAGCATTCTATGGGACGGATGGGCTCTATGAATGGAACACCATGCCATTTGGCTTGAAGAATGCCTTGGCAGTGTTCCAGAGGACCATGGATCAAGTGCTGAGAGGAGTGCCCGCTGCCGCCTGCTACATTGATGATGTTAAAGACTTCAGCAGCAATGAAGAGCAGCACTCAAAAGATATCAAGGCCACGCTGGATGCGGTTGCGGCAGCAGGCCTCCGGTGCCATCTCGACAAGTGCAAAATTGCAAGACGGACCATCAGCTACCTGGGCTATGAAGTGAGCAGGGGGCAGTTGGGCATCCAAGCAGCCAAGGTGGCAGTGCTAGATCAGCTGGAGCAGCCAAAAGATAAGAGCACCTTGAGGGCTCTGCTCGGCTTCATCAATTACTATCGGAAGTTCGTGCCAAACTTCAGCAGGAGGGCGCACCTGCTGAATCAGCTCCTACGAGATGGGCAGATCTGGCGATGGGGAGCGGAGGAGGAAGCGGCAAGGAAGGACCTTCTGGCAGCAGTGAATTCCGGAATCCTCTTGCAAATCCCGGTGAGGAACGCTCCCTTCACGCTGTACACCGATTGGAGTCGATTGGATGAGGCCAAGTCCAAGGGTTTTGAGTGGGATTGTAAATAGCCTGTACTCTAGTTTGATTTCTGCTTTTTGCTTGTCTGTTTCCATCATACTGCAATGTTCTTGCTTTGACTTCAAGAGACGGGCAGTAGAACGAATTCAGGTTCACTTGCTGCACAAGTACGGGGAGGACAAGGAGGGATGAAGGCACGGAAAGACGCACTTGGCAAGGTACACGCCATATAATTGGAGTGGAATGTCCAGTGTGTCCTGCTCTGCCATGAATCGAAGCAGCCTTGGGAACATCGTAGTGGACGCATCGTTCCTGCATAGGAAATCGATGCACCACAATCATCGGATAACGGGGCGGCCCTCGACGTCCACGGTGCTGCTAAAACATGAAGCGGTGTGTTATAATATGAGGGGGACGGAAGGAAGGGAGGAGGGGGACATCAAACCTGCGCCGCACCTTTCTTGAAATGCGACACGGGGTTTCTGGGCCGGTTCTTCCAAACCGCTACACCATGCAGACTTTCCGACGTGTTGGCAGCCGTTGCTGCCAATCGAAAAGATGCCCCACCATTGTTAGACTGACAGAGCGGGCATGGGCCCGAGATTCACGCATGCATAGAGAGCAACAGAGTGGGATGTGCGGTCCATGGCGATTTGCGTGACAGCATTGTTGCCGCGCAGGGCTGCTAAGTGCCCAATGTGGGCAAAGTACATGTTGGAATGGGCAAGATTTGATGCAAAGTGCAGATTCTTTATGTGACATGGGCGGGAAGCATTGATAATGGTATAAATTTCCAAGGAACTTGCGAGTCCCTTGAAAGCCTGTTTTAGGGTCCGCACGCGATGTACTCTGGAAAATCATTATTGGGATAGCGACAATTACCGTACTCATAGAAGGGGAAGTTGCCCTTCGGGACTAACACTCCCTTGTTCGAATCGCTCTGTTCAGTGGTACAAGGCCTTCCACAGTGTGAGCTAGTGAAGATGCTTCATGATCTCCTTGTAGTAGTTCTGGAGCTAGCTTACCGCCACCAAGTTTCCCTCGGCCTGCTCGAAAATCACCTGAGCATATGCCTCCATCTTCATGTCCTTGTACCAGGACGAGTGCCCATGGTCATGGAGCCTCTTGCCGATGATGAATTATGCTTCTGCTAATAAGAGGGCGATAATTTCTTGCTTCAGCTTGAAGCGAGAAAATGAACCTCCTTCCTTAAACGACGGTTCTCAGGGCCAGTTGCATGGTCGGCGTCGACGTATCTGGAGAGTGTAAGGGAGGCAGTGGGTGTTGTCGAGTAGCTGAGTCCACATGTTGGAGCCGAAATGCAATACTGTAGAGTTTGGTAAAGATCGCCCATATTCTTCCCTTCGTGTCGCTGTGGATACTGTTTGAGCTGGCTAGCCAAGTGAAAAGGTGACATCTGCGAACAGGAGACACCCAATTTGCTGCTGGTTAAGCTGGTAATCTGCTAAGGTCAGAGGGGTAGTGTCGGGTTCGTACCCAGGAGGGAGGTGTCAAAAGGCAGTCGTCACGCCAACAGGGGCGATGCCAGACTTTTGGCGAGGGCCTCCACGTACTTGCTGTCAGTGAGGTAGATCACGTCAAGGCCGAGGGCAATATTTAGCCCTAGAAACCAGGTCTCGTGCATGGAAATAGTTACCTCCTAGAATGTCCCTTCCCCCACACAATCCCCCCCCCCCCCCCCCCCCACCCCCCCCATTTCTGTAAGTGTGTGGCATCTCAACAAAAATCTATGCGTCAACGTCCGAATATTCTGTAAAAATGCGCTCTTTACATCCAGCTAGCGCGGGGGCAGATGTCGGCTGGCAGCGATAGCTTGGAGAATCCCAATGGAAGTGTGCGGCTGGAGGGAGCAAATGTTTGGTCATACTCTAGACATTTGTTCAAAAATACGAAGGACCAAACGCCCCTTCAAACGAGCTAGATTGTTGTCAGAGTCAGTTTTAATGCGAATCGTGAGGATGCGTTCTCCTCAGGCGGCAGATTTTGGGACGACTTTCCGGATTTTCTACTGCTCGAGGGCATCAACTTTGGCATCCATGGCAGCGCACTACTTGGATGCATTGGGGTCGCTCAGAGCTTGGCGAACAGTCTTCGGCTCGATCGCAGCCGCTGAAGATTGAATGGCGACAGCATGGCGGATAATTTGGAAGGCAGAGTGTGCAGCACATGGATGCCCATGACTCTGAACTTCAATGACGTCGTCGTCCATGTTTTTGGCTGGCAAGTGATGTTTGCCTTCATTGGACGGTGCATCCATGCGCATGCAGCGAAGTCTGTCTTCATATCGATAGGCAAAGTCGGCTGTTGTATTTGGATGACATGGATCGAACAGCGCGATGGAGCGATGTGGGTTTCTACCTAGAGCTTCCCTGTCCTTTTTGAAGTCGTCGAGGGTCAGTTTCATGTAGAAGGTGCAGTCCCGTGCAACAAAAAGTTCCAACCATCGCAGTCCATAATCATCTTGGCATAAGCATCTTTTGGTATGCTCATATAAATGCCCCACCGTGTCCTGCAGGGAAATCTTCCGGCCACTGCACTTGGAGGTATCTATTGTACTAAACAGCCCCAAACTCAAAGAATTCTTGTGTCGGCGAGTTTTCTGGTTCACATGTGATGTTGAGAGAAGGACTATGGGAGGGCAATGGTCCTGCAAGATGACAGCTTGCACCATCGCATAAGATAAAAAATCAGCTGGTAGGCATGTTCGAGCGAGGAGGACCCTCAACTTCATCTGCATGGTCCTGTTCATCCTCTCCACGGTTCCGTTTGGTTGGTGAGCATAAGGGACTGTCTTGTGCTTGAGGATTCCTTTTCGTCCCAAATATAATTTGAAGGCATCTCTTTTGTACTCCCGGGCGTTGTGTGTCTATAGCTCTTTTAGCTTCAGTCCACCTTGTCTCTCTGCCATGTGCACCCATTCAGAAGGCATCGAAGGCCTCGCTCTTGTGAGTGAGGTTTTTATGCCACATGTAGCACGTAGCTCTGTCGACAAAGGTAACAGTATGATGAGTGGTAGTCGTTGCCGCTTATATCGCTATCTTCCTCGTTCATGAAAAGGATGTCGCTGTAAGCAACATCGAGCTTCTCGTACTGCTGCGCGCTAGGGAAGTTTGAACGGAGCGGGCTGTGAGGAAACTGACGACGGGGCAGGCGGTGTAGCCGTTCTGCCAAAACGTCGGTCTGAACTCTTGTTGTTCGGCAAGAGCAACGCGTTCTTGCCGAACACACTTCCATTCATTGAACTATTTAAAGCTTCGATTGACGGGTGACCGAGTCTTTGATATTAGGTTTGTGCTGATGCCCTTTGTCCCTTTGACAAAGAAGGCGGGTGTGACGTGGTGGCGAGGAATGGGATTGGAGTCGCCAGCACCTGGGAGAGACAGGGCAAACCCGACTTCTTCTGTCATTTCGACCCAAGGCACTCCGTCAGTGCAATGATGAGCGATGACGTCGAGGATGATTCAGTGAGTGGGATCCCCAGTTGGTTAATATTTTGATTGGTTTGTCGATGCATGCTGCAATATGTGTGTAGTCGTCGGAAGGGTCCCATGCGCGAGCATCTTCCCATGCTCATGTTGCTTACGGCCATGTTCCTTCTGCTTTCATGCCCCATCCACCTGCCGTTGCTGATTAGCTCCCTCTCTCCATTGCAATTCCCCATCTTGCAGGTTCGGGAGTGGCTTGTAAGACTTCAGGTTCGAGTGCGAGTGACGATGAGTGTGACGACTGGGGAGTAATGCGGAAGAAGTTGTTGACAATGAGGTCAAGCTTGTAGCGGTCCATCTCATCATGATCAAGCCACTGGGTGAGAGAGACGATGCGATGGCTGTCGAAATAGGAGGACTGCAGGAAGAACCAGGATGACATGCGGTCCGAGTTTCGGCAAGGCCAATGGGGTTGCTGCCATTGGCTTTCTTGGTGCCCATTTAGTTCAAACATTGACTCAAGTGGCTGTTGTCACCCGCTTCCGTGGCCTTGTTAGCCTTGGCTACCAGGGCATTCCCCTGGCACCGCTGCTGTAAGACGGCCCACTGGTGGCAGAAGTGGGCCGTGAGCTTAGCGGCAGTCTTGGTGTTCGGGTTTCCCTGGAATCGGACCTTGGCCACGTGCTCAGCCAGGAGAGTGAGGAAACTGACGATGGATGACGCCATTGCCCCATAGGTCTCAGCCACCAGGCCAAAGAAACCCTCATTCTCTGCCGGGGACCAGTATTTCCGCTCCTTGCCGCAAGCGGCCTCCCATGCCGCACACCCAAGTGGTTTGTGGGCATGGGGGTCGTGGAGAAGGAGGACTCGGTCAGTGAGAGTTACGTCAGTCGCCCACATCGCTCTTGAATTCGGGTCTCGGATGGCGACGTCCGCCCGCTTGCGACTCCCCGACGGGGAAAAGAGGGTGGTTGTGAGAGTATGACCCCGTTACACTTCTTTCTCATTTCCATATTTCTCCTCTAACTCATTCTTCATTTTTTCCATATTCATTTGGTATTTATCTCATCTCATTTGCTTTCCTATTCTTCATTTTCCATTATCCTTTGGTTTATCCTATTGTTATTATATTATCACCAACCAGGCTCGAGATGTACTAATGTGACAGGATCGAATGAGGTTTGCTCCATGTTCCACTATCCATGAGTACAAGGTGTCTTCATACTTCCAGAGCACATCAGGTAACTAGGCTTATCCTATCCAAAGGGAATAGACCCTTCTAGAAATAGAATCACCCTGCGTATAGCTACGCAAGACTATTGGCTCTAAGGGATTACGGTAAGATTACGCTAGATATAGCGCGCCTGGTCGGTGATATAATCATAATAACATGATAAACCAAAGGATAATGGAAAAGGAGGAATAGGAAAGCAAATGAGATGAGATAATGACCAAATGAATCATGATAAAAAGAGGGATAAAATAGATATGAAATACGGAAAGGGGAAATTGGTGTAATGGTGTCATACTCTCACACTTCTCCCCCCTCAAAGCTGGGTGGTAGAAGTAACACCCTGCTTGACAAGGTAGTCGCGAAGAGGACGACGGCCGTTACCCATGTTTAGTTCAGAGACGCAGCAACAGAAGGATCAGAACCCTTCCAGCAAATAAGAAGTTCCAGAGTGCCATTCTGATCATGACAGTGTCCGAGCACGTAGTTGTCCCATGTCGCGGACGAACACGGGCGGCGACGGTGGTTGGCATTTGGTGTAGAGCGTGTTTGGTCTTGATACTTTTTAAGATGCTGGTATGGAAGGCGTTATGGATCTTTCAAGTGGCTGGTCGGCGGAAGCGGAAGTTGACTGAAGTGGCCTTTGCTTCAACGATGATAGACCCGTAGAAGCAAGGTTGAAGCTTGGATGGAATATGGTTGATGTCGAGATCATGGTGTGGATAACTGTAGTGATAAGCGGCCAAGTGCTTCTGCTGCTGTTGGATGTCCAAGAGGCGCTTGTGTGGCCGATCCTCGAGATGATGGACGATGGTGATCAAATCGTAAGCGAGTTGGACTGTTAGCAAGAACTGTCTATTGCTACGGAGTGAGCGGGCTCCGTCCACAGCAAGGAAGGATGGTGTGTATCGCTGTCAATGATGCATGGGCAGGTGCAAGTTGTAGTTGGAGATGTGAATGGTTGGAACAGTGTGCTGTAATATGCAGATGAATGGCTATGTTGTCTGTTCTGTGCATGCTTGAAGATCACTTGCATCTCGTCCACACTTGAAGATCACCAAGTGTTGGTGGTATGGCAGTCATGTCGTAGTACTGCTTTTGTAGTAGTTTTGTTTCCAATACATGCAGATTCTATCGAATGCTGGTCCATGCCTTCGTGTTGTTGCAAGTTGTACCCTCTCGGCATCGTAGTGCTGCAGGTTGGAGAGCAGAATCACTAGTAGTAACCCTGTCCACCATGCAGTCTGCTAGTCACACAACCTTGAGTACAACAGTGCATGCGAAGTGCTGCTCAGCGTATCCCTTGTGTTCAGAACCATGCGAAGGGGCTGGTACAATTGACGTGGAGCTGGTAACTTCCAGAATCGGCGCCAAAGTAGTTTCCCTCAGTGGTTGCTCAAGCAAGGAATCTCAGCTGCATAGATATCCCACAGTGATGGGTTAGGACATCTGGGAACGTTAGGGCTATTCACAAATAATCCTCTCCCATTTTCAAATGAGCATTGATGACAGCCAATCCAGAATGACCTTATGCACTTCCAGTTTAGCACGGAGGCCATGGGTAGGCATCGGTGTCTGGGCATACATATTGGGATAGGTCTTCTAGTGCCATCATGTGTTGTCTCATTCTGTTACTATCCTTGAAGTAGCATTGATGTCGAAGATGTCTCAGCTACTCAGCATCGGTGTTGAAGTCTGCTCCCTTTCGGCAAATAGGGGTGTTGTTGGAGATACGCGGAGTCCACTATCCGAAGTGGCGTCAGTGCTCCATTTCACAACTATTTGCTTCCGTGGAGTTGGTGATGGTGATGGATTGGTTGTGACGCAGGTTTTATGACTTCCATAGGCCATGAGGACTTGTATACCAGTAGAGTATCGTTGTCCTCCCATCCTCATAAGAGCAAATATCTTCTGCTCTTGAGGGTATATAGCATTGCCATGTTGTTCCCTCGCATAGTGGTATCTCCTTCCCACTAGCTGGAAATCAATGTTGTGCCTGACCAGGGCTTTATGATCTATTGGAATATAATCCAGCATTATCTCCATTGAGTGGAGAATCATCCATCAGGGTTTGGATATGATTGTTGTGTTGAGTCTTCTGCTGCGGCGGCGGCGGCGGTTGCGACGATGGCGACGGCGGTTGCGACGATGGCGACTGCGGCAGCTGCTGCAGAGAATTCTCTTAACTCGTAATGGTTGAAGGAGAATCCATCAACTCCCTCTCCCCAGTAGAATTTTCCTGATGGGTGTAACAGGCGTAACTACCAGGAACACGTGCACATTGGCACACATGTGTTGCTCCATTGCTGCCGGTGATGGTTTCATTTGAGGGTGTGAAGACAAATTTGCTTCTCCCCTCAATGTATCCATGGGTAGCAATTCTTGGTATGCTTATCCGTGCCTCCGATGTACGGTTGGTAGAGCGCGTAATTGAGTTGAAGTAGTCCGCATCTCCCTCATGTGTTGACACCTTGCGTTGCTTGGCATTCTCCTGTATCGTTGAAGTTACGCTGATGCTTGTAACGCTTCGGCTTCTGGTAGAATCGCCTCCAATGCATGTGTCGTAGGGTCGCTAGTGAACAAGTACTTGCCGGATTCGAGGTTAATTACTCCTCAATCTGTCAAACATCGTAACATGCACGGAAAAAATTCCACACACGCCATTAACACCTTGAATCGCGATGCATGATTGGTGTGTTGCTTCGTCAGGTTGATGTTAAGACTGCTCCAATCAATCACTTCAGATGGCTGAGATTCTTGATGAAGACGAATCAATCAGCTCCTGTTACGAAGTAGTGTCTCGCTGGCCTTGATGAGACGGGTTCACTACGTCGTCGTTGCGTGCAAAATTTGCTCCTTCGCAACAACTTGAACTTGAGAGCATTGCAAGAGAAAACGGTTTCTTCTCTGCAATCCCATAGCTTGTCGATTAAATTTATGTGATGAATTCTCTCATGGACGGAGAACATGTCTTCGCGCAGCTTCATTGTTATTCCTGGGTGACGATCTTGCTGTTGTTGATGTCGATCCATTTTTAACGAAGATGACTTCGTCAAAATAAATCGATCGTTATCGACACTAGTCAGAAGATGTGTCGATTGTGCAGTCACTGGTCACGAATGTTGTCTCCATGATGATGCCTTTCCATAGTGTAATCTCCACTGCATTTGTGTCATTGATTTCACACCGATCCGACGATCCACGTTCTCCTGTCAGTTTCTGCTTACAGCTATTACCAAGTAGGTAATTCTTTGGCAGATTTCTGACTCTGCAGATACTTTCTGCGCCATATTCGTTGCCAAATGGATCAATCCAAATTTGCTAGTCCGTATGATGTGAACGGTGTCGAAGGCGGCTGATTTCTTGTTCTGCGCGTCATTCTCGCTTTGTGCAGAAGTTGCGCTCCATCTCGTCCGTTGAAGCAGAAGTCGATCCGACGGTCCAAACTCTAAGCGATCTAAAGATATTCCTGAGTCACGTTCAGCAGCTTTCAGTGCCCAGCTGGACTCGTTTTCTGCAACAATTCTCGGTCGTCGATGTCGGTTGTCGAATGATCGGACGCTCCGATGAATTTTGCGGCTGGCGAGGTCCCCGTTCCCATTTGCGTTGAAACTCGAACTCGCTCAGAAGGATTTCGTTTTTGCCTTGGTCGATCTGAAGCGTCGAACCTCCATCGGACGGGTGTCATCGGTCGCAGCTCTGCACATTTCCGCGCAACTCCTAGAGTTGTGGCGAACTGCAAACTTCTCGGAATATCGCAGGGAGTGTTCCGATAGAACTAACGTGTTCGCGAGGAGAGCCCGTTTGCCCCCACGAAAAATTCGACTCCGTCGATGCAGTCCATCGAACGGTCGGCGAGGCATCCCGCCTTCGAAGGGGACCCCGGGTGCAACTGCGCGAGGTTAGTCTAAACTTAAATGAAAGTGCATTGTACTTACAGGAAAAGAAGTTTCAACTCCATCCTCTGCGTGCTCCTAGGGGCCCTGCGGTTAAGCGTTGAACTAAAACCTTGGCTCTGATTACTAAGTGTGACAGGATTGAATGAGGTTTGCTCAATGTT
Organism: Closterium sp. NIES-67; assembly: GCA_027943415.1. Taxonomy (NCBI): domain Eukaryota; kingdom Viridiplantae; phylum Streptophyta; class Zygnematophyceae; order Desmidiales; family Closteriaceae; genus Closterium; species Closterium sp. NIES-67. Next base: position 743,464 of record BQMB01000898.1, on the reverse strand, counting down.
CCACTATCCATGAGTACAAGGTGCCTTTATACTTCCAGAGTACATAAGGTAACCAGGTTTATCCTATCCGAAGGGAATAGACCCTTCTAGAAATAGAATCACCCTGCGTATAGCCATGCAAGGCTATTGGCTTTAAGGGATTACCACAAGATTACGCTAGATATAGCGCGCCAGTACATCCCGAGCCTGGTCGGTGATATAATCATAATATCAGGATAAACGAAAGGATAATGGAAAAAGAGGAATAGGAAACCAAATGAGATGAGATAGAGACCAAATGAATCGGGATAGAAAGAGGGATGAAATAGATATGAAATACGGAAAGGGGAAACCGGAGTAACGGTGTCGTACTCTCACAACAACCGCGCTATATCTGTTATAATTTTGTCGTAATCCCCTAAAGCATATAGCCTCGCGTGGCTATACGCAGGGTGATTCTATTTCTAGAAGGGTTTATTCCATTTGGATAGGATAAACCTATTTACCTTATGTACCTTGGAAGTATAAAAGCGCCTTGTATCAATCGATAGTGCAACTTTTCTACGACCAATTCGATCCTGTAACTCTTGGTAATCAGAGCTTTTCTCACTCGGCCACGCATAGCAAAGCAGCAGCAGCGGGAAAACCTGTCTCGAAAAACCGCCGGGGGCGATTAATTCGACGCCGATTCTATAAAGCACCAACTCCGCATTTTATTAATTAACCCCTCCGCGCGTGATTTGAATATGATGGCGAACTTCGACAACACTTAAGTTACCCAGAAGCTCTTCGCACGCATCGCCGCCCTACAGAAGGAGATGCGAGCCGACCGCGAAGCTTGGCGAAAGGAGTTCGAGCGAGTAACACGACTCGCCAGCGCACAGCACGAAACAACAACAGCGACGACGCCGCAATTGCAGCAATTTCTCGAGGCTCCAAAGCTGTGCCAACCTAAGCCGTTCGGTCCAAGCGATCGATATTCGGACGTCCGCAGATGGATCGCGAGCATGGAGATCTACTTTGCAGCAGTCGGATGGAGCTCGCCAATCTGGGACGGTCAGAGCGTGCGACTCACGGCGACACTGATGCAAGGGCCGGCACTCAAGTGGATCGGCGGCTACAGTACTTTCATCCACGGCGAAGCCACGTGGCAGCATTTCCGTACCGACCTGCTAAAACGTTTCGAGCCGATAAATTCTATATTCCTATCCCGGAAAAAAAAATCATTGCCATCGACAGTTAGGGAGTGTAGCGCAGTACACGCAGCAGATGGAAGAATTTTGTAACCGCATTCCCAATCTGACCGAAGGGGAAAAAGTTCAGTCGTATCTCGTCGAGCTGACGACCGAAGTCAAACGACGGGTAGCAGCAACAAATTACGCGAGCTACAGCGAAGTCATTTCGGCACCGAAGCAGTTTGACATGGTCAACGCCGGAACACGATGGGTGCATGTCGGCAGTACGCGACAAGGCGATCGCTCGGCATACCCCACGTTCGCCGACCCATTGAAGATCGACAAGATCGATGGGCGGCCATGTGCGAAAAACACCAATTTCACGTGCGATTTTTGGGGGGTGCCGGGCCATCAAATCTACGACTGTAATAAAATGAAAGCCACATGTGCCGAGTATTGAGCATGCAATAGTGGCAGAATTTCTTCGGCCAATGAGAACACAAAAAACGGGAATCACCAGTGATCGCGGAACTAGCTGGAGAAAAAGAAAAGATCTGAAAGCGGCCTCAGGATTATAGAAAAATCAACTTCAAAGAAGCTGATTCGAAGCGAGCATGTGGAAATGATGGGGGAAAATCTCCACCCCACAACCAGTCTTCGCCAGGGAAAATCGTCGAGAAAAAACTGACTCCGCGAAGAAGACTCTATCGAGACAGGGAAACTCCTTGAAGACCGAAGAAATGATAAGGATTCGTTGAAGTTATCAAATGAAGATGCCTTAATGAAAACTTATGATTCTCGAGGGGCTAGAGCCTTGGAGAGAACATGGGGAAAAAAATAAGGAGTGTGGAGAGAAGTCGACCTTTCCACGGAGTCAACGTCCTCTCCCGACACCAGCCCACAAAGACTACCCGTTCCCCAAGGAAGACGTCGGTGGAGCTGAAGTAGCTCAAGAGGAAGCTAGAGGTCTACAAGAAGCTGCAAAATCCCTGAACTCCTCCTTCGGATGCATCCAGCTTAGCAACTTTGACATCAACAACACAAACAGTTGTCAAAGAAACTCCGAGCCCTGGAGAAGAGCCTTTCTCCAAGCAGCCCCAGCTAGCTGCCAGCTCAGGTATAGATAGCAATGAAAAGGTGTCTACGGAATATTGAGATGTACCATATGATCCTATTTATGAAACTATCTTTGGGGACTCCGAGCAACGCCTGCCCCTCATGCTCGAGGTCATCTGCAAAAGATGACGCCACCAAGCACTCGTGGACAGTGGAGTGCCACACACCGTATGCGACAAGGCAGCAATCGACCGACTTCGGGAAGAGTACACGCCTTCAACATTCTCTGTAACGATGGTGGACGGCAGCAAGTTACCACTGTACGGCAAAGCAGTATTACACCTACAACTCGGACCACTGCGCTGGAAACCTGCACTCCCCATCACCTACATAAAAGGGCTTGACTTGATCTTCGAGCGAGACTTCCTAAAAAAAATCAACCCTGAGATCAACTGGGTAAATTGTACCGCAAGCATCTACAACAACGGAAGAAGAGTCCAACTACCCAACTGGGATGACTCAGGAGGTATCCCAGTGGAGACACTTGCTAGGTTCGAGAAGGACGTGAAACGAATCCACACCGTGTTCCTGGCAATAGCAACAGATGCGGAAGATGACGAAGAGAAAGCCCGGAACCTCCAGAAGCCTCTCTCTCAAGAAGCCTTTTCCTCCAGGAAGCGACAAACAACTTGGCACCACGGAGAGCCTTCAAGCTCTCCATGTGAGAGTATTACCCCGTTACACTTCTTTCTTATTTCCATCTTTCTCATCTATCTCCTTCTTTTTATCCTGATTCATTTGGTCTTTATCTCATCTCATTTGGGTTCCTATTCCTCCTTTCCCATTGCCCTTTGGTTTATCCCATTATTATAATTATATCACTGACTAGGCTCGGGATGTACTAGCGCGCTATATCTAGTGTAATCTTGTTGTAATACCTTAAAGCCAATAGCCTCGCATGGCTATACGTAGCCTCACGTAGCCTCCCTTAAGCATTCTCTGCAACGATGGTGGACGGCAGCAAGTTACCACTCTACGACGAAGCAGTGACACTTACTAATAGGACCATTGTGCTGGAAACCTCCTCTCCCCATCACCAAAATAAAAGGGCTTGACTTGATCATCTGGCGAGACTTCCTTAAGAAATTCAAACCCAACATCAACTGGGTAAACCATACTACAAGCATTTACAACAACGGAAGGAGAGTCCAGCTATCCAAATAGGACGACACAGGAGATATCTTAGTGGAGACACTCGCCGGGTTCGAGAAGGACGTGAAACGAATCGACACCAGGTTCCTGGCGATAACAACAGATAGGGAAGATGACGGTGAGAAAGCCTCCAAGACATACTGAAGGAGTTCCAAGACATTCCTCCCTGCGGCCTTCCAAACAAGCTACCGCCATACCAAACGCACCAATTCGAGATCGTGGAAGAACCAAGTTAGAAGCCGACCTTCCGAGCACCATATCACCTCAGCCCTACAGAGCTAGCCGACATGAAGAAACTGATCGAGTATCTCCTCGCAAAAGGACTCATACGACCATCCACTTCGCCATACGGTGCCCCTGTACTCTTCACATCGAAACTGGACACAAGCCTGCGCATGTGCATCGATTACCGAGCTCTCAACAAGTAGACCATAAAGAACAAATACCCAATTCCATGAATCGATGGCTTGCTTGACCAGCTTTGGGGAGCGACGATATTTTCCAAAAAGGATCGGCGGTCCGGATACTAGCAGATAAGAACTGCTCGACAATTCCATCCACAAAACTGCCTTCCAAACCTTGTATGGGTACGAGCATCTGGTCATGCCGTTCGGACTCACCAATGCACCGGCAACCTTCCAAGCTGAAACGAACCACATCCAATGCCCACTCCTGGACGAATGCGTGGTGGTGTACTTGGACGAAATCCTCATCTACTCGTGCGACATGAAGCAGCACATCAGACACCTGCGGCGTAGCTTCGACATTCTTCTACGAGAACGATTCTACGTCAAATTATCCAAGAGCGAATCCTCCCTCAAGAAGGTCCAATTCCTATGACACATGGTGAGCGCTCAGGGATTTCACGTTGACCCCATGAAGATCGAATTCATACGCACGTGGAAGACACCCGAGAATGTGAAGGAGTTGCAGCAGTTCCTAGGCTTTGCCAACTATTAGAACAACCTCGTGCCACACTATTGGTGCAACCCTATGGCTTGCACTCGGCTTGTCGTCCTTGTTTCTGTGTGTGCATGCATGGCATGGAATAACTTGTGAGTCTATGTCATTGCTATCTAGTGCTTGTGTGTGTGTTTGAATGGTGTATCACAATGTGGTTTGTGTCGGTCAAGACATTAGCGAGTTTTTACAACTCGCATGTCAAGTCGTCGTTTGCGTATCGCATGTGTTATTTATAATTTGTAGAGTGTGAAGTGTCCATCGCGTCGCAGGTGTGTGCAGCAAGCCCCCATCAACTCAAGAAGAATTTATCTTGCAGAACCAAGACCAAGAGCTCAAGATTTGAAGCCCAAGGGACGCGGATAAATATTAAATAGTGGAAATAGTAACGCTACTTCGTGTAGTGTTACATTTCACTTGGTGTAGCCCCTTGGAGGGTTGGTTTCGAGACTCTTCGTAGTTGGGGACCCTGTGGTGGTGTACCACCAACCTGGACCTCGGCTCTTGGGGTATGTAGAGGCTCGGAACCATCTCTCTCTCGAATTCTTCTTTCTAAGTTTTTTGTACTCCTAAGACTATAGTGGCTGCTGTACCTCCTGCCAGTCAAACCGCCATAGCGTCGTCAAATCTTCATGGAATTTCATGATTCAACTTGCTGCTGATAGACGACAGCACCGCGCTCCAGATCAAATTTACAGATCACCATTTAAGTCAGCCAGCAGATCGTTATCAATATTTAAAGCCGTCTGACGGAAATCCGACTGTGCTCTCTATCTCTCATTATTGGCACATCTGAGCCTATTGTGACTATAACAAGTGGTATCAGAGCCCCTTGGAGCTGTCTCGACCATGCCTAGACCTGAGGAAGGGGGTGGTAGAGGTGCTGGAGGCAGAGAAGACGCCCAAGCACAAGGTCAACACCAAGATCCACCCATTGCTCCTGTGCAACCTAGCCTTGGCCCCTCTAGGGATGAGCCTAAAGTGTTTGGCCTTGACAAGTTCAACGGTGACAACTTTTCTGAGTGGTCCTTCAAGATGGAGAACATCTTCGACCACTATGATCTGCTGGAGGTGATGGAAGGAACGGAGAAGCGCCCCGAGAACGACCCGGAGAAGAGCCCGTGGGTGCGGAAAAGCGCACAAGGCTATCTTCTACTTGGGCAAGCGTTGGGGAGCAGCCAAATCCATCACATCAAGCCTTTTCAGCGTGAACCAGCAAAGGGACCCAAGGCATGGGCTGCTCTCAAGGGTGTACACGCTCCTGCAACAGCGGCGGTGGCTGTGGTTTTGGAGCGGCAAATGGCGGCACTTCGAATTGACGAAGGCGAACCCGTGGAGGAAGGAGAGCAGAAATTCTTTGACTTGTTGAGACGGCTCGAAGGAGCTGACCTGAACTACAGTGACCTTCAAAAGAAGACCAAGCTGCTGGCCTTACTTCCGGACTCATGGTCCTCGCTCATCATCAACCTAAATCGAGATCTTCCCCGCCTCTCGCTCGAAGACGTGAAGCGGGAAATCTTACAAGAAGATTTCCGCCGTCGCGAATTGGCGGGTCCCGATGGTGCCGGAGTTGCAAGCATGGGCCGTGGGCATGGCCGTGGAAAGGGCAGAGGGCGAGGAGGAAGATTTGGCAGCAGCAAATTCAATGGAGGCCGTGGTAATGGAGGATATGGCAGCAACAACAACAACAATGGCTACGGGCGTGGGCGCGGTCGATGTGATGGCGATTGCGACTTTTGCCACAAGACCTGATGGATGACCTCATCGAAGCATGTGCCATTCACAAAATTGCCTACACTCAACTCCTTTCCCTCAATGTCCCCACCGCAGATATCATCACTTGGATTCTTGCGACTGAGAATGAACTCAACCTCACCGACTCCCCTTTCCTCAACTACACCCAGTCTCGTAGTGGGCGTGGGGGACATGGTGGGCGCGGTGGACGGGGAGGACGCGGCGGACGCACGAATCCTGCTGCCACCCCCACCTCCCCTCCTCCCATCCGCTCACCCTCCACCGGCACACTTCCTCCTTGCCCTTACCTCATTTGATACGGTTCTTAGACCGGCAAACGCTGCCAGCAAACCACCTACACTGCTGATGCATGCTACAAGGCACTCACCGATGAGTGGTTCGCCCACGGTAACACCGGCTCCCCCCCACGCTGGTCCACCATCCTTCCTTGTCCCACCCTATAGGACGTCCGCACTCTCTCCGCCTACCAGCCATCCACCACGCAGCTCCATCAATCACTCGCTTCCTACCTTCCACCTCATCTTCACCACCACCTCAACCTCCTCTCCACTCCGTAGCAGCACCAGCAGCAGCAGTAGCAGCAATCCCAACAGTAGCAGCCTGCACTCAACACCTCGACGGCCTTCCCGTCCTGCAGCTTCATTGGCGAAAAAGTGCTCCGTTCGTTTCTGATTCCATGTATGCCTCATCTATCAATGAAAGTTCATTCCGGTACACCGTGCCACACAAACCCCCCCACCTTGCAACACTCTCCTCCACCTTCGAGTTCGCTCTTGACAGTGGAGCCACAGAGTCCGCTCTGAAAGACTCTGGTATCCTTCACTCCCTTCCCGCTCCCTCCTCCGTCCTTGGAGCAGACTCCACTTTTCGCATACCATGCCATAACACCTCCACCCTCCCTTGTCCTCTTTTTCCCATCTGAACAGTAACCGGCCTCCATATATCTACCCTCCGTATTAATCTAATCTCTCAAAGTGCTCTCCAACAAGCAAGAATCACCACCATCTACCCTGGCCATTCAACCCATTGTGATCTTTACACCACAACCACTGGCCATCACATCTCCCGCATCCACATCTGCCCCATCACTAAACTGTACACCTACCGCACCCCACGCACCACCTTCTATTTTGCCACCAAACGCTCCGCAACAACCACCCCTCCCATTCTCCCCCCTATCTCCTCCCCCGTCCTCAACCCCATTCCCCCCTCACCAGATCCACCACCCTCCTCCTTCTGTCACTGTCGCTCTCCCATTCACCCAGCCATCCACTGGCACAACCGTCTTGGCCATCCCAACTTTGTCACCCTCCGATCCACCATTTCCAATTGTCTCATTCACGGTCTTCCTCTCACCCTCCCTCCCCTCCCTCCGTCCCCAGCCCCCCCTTGCACCATCTGCGTCCATGCCAAACTCAAACAGCAACCCCACCTGAGCAACCCTTCCTATGCACCCACACCCCTTGACCTCGTGCACCTTGACCTTTGGGTACCAAAACCACAGCCTACTCGCATGGGCCACCGCTACCTCCTCGTCATCGTTGATGACCACAGTCGTTACTCATCTACAGTAACTCCCTCCTCCGCTCCAAAGCTAAGGCCCCAGCAGCCATCACCGCTTCGGCAAACCAAGCACACACTCACTTTCGCCGCACTATCAGTCTCTTCCACTCTGACGGTGGGGGCGAATTCCTCAACCATCACCTTTCCTCCTACTGCACATCTCACGGCATCCGCCATACACACACCCTACCCCATTCCCCCCAGCAGAACGGCGTTGCAGAAATACGGGGAATCACTAAGATGGCATGCTGCCTCCTCGTCCACACTACATGCCCCACATCTCTGTGGGGCTATTCTCTCATTCATGTGGCCTATCCCATTAACCTTTATCCCCATCCCCTCCAACCCACCTCCACTCCCACTGAGCTCTGGACGTCCACCAAACCAGACGTCTCACATCTTCGCATCTGAGGCACCACAACCCTAGTTCTCATCCCCCCTGCTGACCGAAATCGTGCCACCGGCAAACTCCCCTCCAACACCCTTCCATGTCTCTATCTTGGCCACAACCCTTCCTCTCCCGACTACCTCTTCCTCCACACCCCCTCAGGCCGTCTCATTCGCAGTCGAGACTGTTGGTGCAACCCTATGGCTTGCACTCGGCTTGTCGTCCTTGTTTGTGTGTGTGCATGCATGGCATGGAATGAATTGTGAGTCTATGTCATTGCTATCCAGTGCTTGTGTGTGTGGTTGAATGGTGTATCACAATGTGGTTTGTGTCGGTCAAGACATTAGGGAGTTTTTACAACTCGCATGTCAAGTCGTCGTTTGTGTGTCGCATGTGTTTTTTCTATTTTGTCGAGTGTAAAGTGTCCATCGTGTCGCAGGTGTGTGCAGAAAGCCCCCATCAACTCAAGAAGAATTTATCTTGCAGATCCAAGACCAAGAGCTCAAGATTTCAAGCCCAAGGGACGCGGATAAATATTAAATAGTGAAAATAGTAACGCTACTTCGTGTAGTGTTACATTTCACTTGGTGTAGCCCCTTGGAGGGTTGGTTTCGAGACTCTTCGTGGTTGGGGACTCTGTGGTGGTGTACCACCAACCTGGACCTCGGCTCTTGGGGTATGTAGAGGCTGGGAACCATCTCCATCTCGAATTCTTCTTGCTAAGTTTGTACTTCCAAGACTATAGTGGCTGCTATACCTTCTGCCAGTCAAACTGCCATAGCGTCGTCAAATCTTCATAAAATTTTATGATTCAACTTGCTGCTAATAGGCGACAGCATCGTGCTCCAGATCCAATTTACGGATCAGCGTTTGAGGCACAGATCAGATCGGCATCAATATTTGAAGCAGTCTGACGGAATTCTAACTGTGCACTCGATCTCTCATTTTAGGCACATCTGAGCCTATTGTGATTATAACAGAGACGTTGACTTCGACGAATCCGCCCCCTACGACACCTCTCCCCCTCTCATTGATCCCCCCCAGATTCCCCGTCCCCTCCTCTGGACGGATGCCATCTCACCACCCCTCCTTCCTCACCCTCCGCCCCACCCCCCTCATCCTCCACCCGCTCCCCCACCTCCTCCACCCCCCCCATCCTCCTCTGGCGATATCTTCGATCCCGCCCCTTGCCCACCCTCCCCCTCCCACTCCTCAGCCCTCCCTCCCCCGCCCCTGCCCCTCCGCTTCCCCCCGACCACCCTCCTGCAGCCCCTGACCCACCCGAGCCATATCACTCACTCCAACGTCACACTCGCTTCCGCGATCCCATCCTTGGGACCCCTTCGCCCCTTGCCATGAGATTTGCCACCCCTTTTTCCCCCACGTTTACCTCCCCCTCAGCTGCTCCCCCCACCAGCATCCTCACCCATCCATGGGGCGCTAGGACTACCGACGCGCAGCCCTCCACCATAGCACTCGACCTCCAACACTCCGAGCAACAGAGCAGCCGAGCAGCAGCGCAGCAGAGTAGCAAAGCAGCCGAGAAGCAGAGCAGCAGAGCAGCCGAGCAACACAGCAGCCGAGCAGCAGACCAGCAGAGCAGCCGATCAGCAGCACCTTCACCTCCGTGTCTCCTTGAAGATACTCATGAGGAGCTCCTCAATCTTCACATACATCGCCAGTCACTCTGGACTTTGGAGGCTCCCCTGTCTTCGCCTTCGCGCCAGTCACTCAAGACTTTGGAGGCTCCCCCATCTTCGCCTTCTCTGGCACTTCCGCAATTTTTGTGCCTGGAAACATCCTTAAAGCCACCACGTATCCTGATGCTCGCCACTGATGGGCGGCCATCTGGAAAGAGCGCGAAGCGTTCATCCGCAACGCCTCCTTCGTCGATGTCCCACGACCCGCCAACAAAAACGTCATCCAAGGAAAGTGGGTCTTCCGGGTCAAGCAGCTTCCAGGGGAAGCAACCATCTACAAAGCTCGCTACGTCGCCAAGGGAGTCACTCAGACCTGGGGTACTGACTACTGGGACACCTTTTGCCCCCCCGGCCAAGCTTCCCACCATCCGCGCCATCCTCGACATGGCGGCTCGCCTCAACATGGTCATCCATTGCATGGATATCTCAAATGCCTTTCTCCAAGGCGTTCTCCATGAAGAGGTCCACTTTGAACGACCCCAAGGGTTTCACGAGCCATTCCCCTCCGACACTGTTTGGGACGTTCGTTGCCCATTCTACGGCCTCAAACAGGCACCTCGGGAATGGTACAAGAAACTCGCGTCCACTCTCCAAGCACTCGGGTTCTCCCCCTCCAACGAAGATATCAGCTTGTTCATCCGCACCATCCCATCCTGCTTCTACATCCTCGTCTACGTCGACGATATGATCCTGGTCGCGGATGACACAGCAGAGAAGACACAGGTCAAGCGTGACCTTTAGACACATCTTGCCTGCAAAGACCTTGGGGAGCTGGAAAACTATTTGGGCATGACCATCACACCGGACCGTGCCTTACGCACCATCACCCTCTTGCAGCAGTTCTACCTTGAGAACGTCCTCACCTGCTTCAACATGGCCAGCGCCCGCCCAGCCTCCACCCCCCTTGAGTTCGGCCATCAACTCACACCACCAGCACAACCCAGTTCCTCCACCAACCCGTACCCCGAACTCATTGGCTCTCTCATGTACGCCATGATCTGCACCCACCCCGACCTCACTTAACCCATCAGCGTCCTCGCCTGTTTTGTCGGGACCAGGCGCCACACGGACGAACACTGGACTGTGGCCAAGAGAATGCTTCGCTACCTCCATGGCACAAAGGGCTACGCCCTCACTCTTGGTGGCACTGCTCCTGCCACCCTCGCTGGCTACAGTGACTCATCCTAGGCGGACTGCCAACCTGACCGGCGCTCCTCTCGAGGATATGGTTTCACCCTCAGAAGCGTCCTCATCATCTGGCGCTCCACTCGCTCCTCCGCCATCGCTCTCTCGTCCTGTGAAGCAGAACTATATGCGGCTACCATGGCAGCCCAAGAAGCTCGGTGGCTGTGCTCCCTCCTTTGCGAGCTCAATCTGCCCCAGCCCTGCCCCACGCTCTGGTGCGACAATGCGAGCACTATCCAACTCACCAAGGACCCAGTTTTTCATGGGCGCTCGAAGCACATCGAGCTTCGGTACTTCTTCGTCCGTGAGCTCGTTCAGCAAGGACACCTCGTGGTGAAGAAAATTGCCGCTTCCGCGAATCTCGCAGATATCTTCACCAAGGCACTCCCGTGCTCTACTCACTCAGCCCTTCTCCCTCTTCTGGGCCTTCACCCTCCTCCCACCCCTTGATTCAGGGGTTGTCCCTTTTTCTCCAGCTCCAACACTCTTATTTCTTTATGCTAAGGGGTTGTGTTATAATACAGTGGCGGAAAAAATTGCCCGGATGTTTAGCACTTTGAAACTTATCGCTATGCCACTCTTGTTTCGAAAAAAGTAACACCATTTTTTTTTCCATCCTGTTACAAGGTTGTCGAGTTCTGCTTCAACCGTATCCTACTTGGCGCGATTGTGACACAACCGAAAAGCGGGGTTGAGATTTACTCCTCGGCTGTTGATCCGGACAGTTCATACCAAGCGACGTTCTAGACCTATTTTTGCCCGTCACTCAGTGTGCACATCGTCTCGCACAACAGCTGCTAGTCTAGGAGTTAGTCCTGAAGCGAACCTACGACCGCATTGCGATGAAGCCGGTAGATGACAAGAAGCGCGCACGAATCATAAGCATGTTGCGCAAAGGGCATTCGACTAGGAAAATTGCCAAAGCTCTTGGCATTGGCAAGAGCACCATGCACGATTACGGTCTGAAGGTGATTGCCGAGACTAGTCGTGATGAGGTGCGACCCACGATGCCCACGGCCGGCCGCCCCCACTTAATCACAACTCGACTCCAGCGCGGAATAGTTCGAGCGATTACAAGCGGGGAGGCGAAAAGCAGTGTAGACGCCGCAAAGATGTTAGAGAAGCACGCTCTGGCTGTAGACTCGAAGACAGTCAGGAACTCATTACGACCCGTGGGCTTGATCGCTGTGCAGCAGCCCAAGAAACCCAGGCTCTCACCGAAAAACACACGTGATCGGCTCGATTTCGCGAGGTCGCATGCCGACTGGATGCTGGAGGAATGGAAGCGGGTGATTTGGTCTGATGAGACTGAGATAAACCGTTTCTGCTCCGACGGACGTGAGTACGCCTGGATTCGCGAGGGCACCAGCCTCCAGAGCCATCAAGTCCAACAGACAGTTAAGTATGGGGGCAGTTCTGTGATGGTGTGGGGTTGCATGATGTATGAGGGGGCGGGGTTCATGTGCAAGATAGATGGCAGGATGGATGGGCTGATGTATCGCAGCATCTTGCAAGATGAGCTTTCACATACCATCGACTTTCTCAAGCTCCCCCCCTCAGAGGTCATTTTCCAGCACGACAATGATCCCAAGCACAAGTCCCGTCTGGTGCAAGACTGGCTCGGGGAGCAGGAGTACGCGGTGCTGGAATGGCCCTCGTCCTCCTTAGACCTTAACCCGATAGAGCACCTGTGGGCATACTTGAAAAGGCAGCTGGCAACGTACGAAAAACCACCTAGTGGAATGCTGGAGCTGTGGGAGAGGATGCAGAAGGAATGGGACAAGATACCGGCGGAGGTGTGTTCAAACCTCATCGACAGTATGCCGAGGAGGATCAAGGCAGTGATTCGTGCAAAGGGACGCTGGACTAGGTACTAGTTTTCCATGATTCTAGTTTGCTGCCTGTCCTCGGTACAAATTGTCCGGATGTGCTCGTATGATAGGCTTAGGTGTTTAAATACCATGTATTATACTACTCTGGTGTTTGGCGACTTGAATGAGTGCTCTAACTGATCTTCTCAACGTGTATGCACACCATGAATTAAGGCTTAATTTTTACGCCGCAGCACTCATCTAAATGCAAAATAAGACTGAACATTCGGACAATTGTTTCCCTCTCTGTATATCCTATATCTATAGCATGTAGTATGTTAGTGTTGTAGTGTAGATGAAGGTTGGGGTTGGTCAACCAACCCTTGACCCCAATTCTCGAGAGTTCCACAATGTTGGCCAACCCAACATTATTGGCCCTGCTAAGATTAGTGGTCAACCTTCCCAACCATTATTGGTTGGGTTGGTCAACCCCTCTTTGACCTAGGATTGGTTCCCTAGGTACAAAGCCTTGTATCTTCCCTCTCTCAAGCTATCAACTTGACTTCTTTCAATCACCCCCTCTCAATCTCCCCTCCCACTCTCCAGTCGTAACCCTTTCCCTCAGCGTTCTTTTGCCTCATCTCTCCATCCCCCTTTTATCCGAACTCTCACCTTTTCCTAAGTCCCTTGTCCCTCCACTCTCTCCTGCCCCTTCCATTCTTGCCGCTCTCTGCTGTTCCCCTGCTCTCTGCTATTCCCCTGCTCTCTGCTGTTCCCCTGCTCTTTGCTATTCCCCTGCTCTCTGCTATTCCCTTGCTCTCTGCTGTTCCTCTGCTCTCTGCTATTCCCTTGCACTCTGATATTCCCCTGCTCTCTATTATTGCCCTGCTCTGTGCTATTCGCCTGCTCTCTAATATTCCCCTGCTGTCTGCTGTTCCCTTGCTATCTGCTATTCCCCTGCTCTCTACTATTCCCGTGCTCTCTGTTGTTCCCCTCCTCTTTGCTATTCCCTGGCTCTCTGCTATCCCCCTGCTCTCTGCTTTTCCCCTGCTCTCTGCTATTCCCTTGCTCTCTGCTGTTCCCCTGATCTCTGCTATTCCCCTGCTCTCTGTTATTCCCCGCTCTCTGCTATTCGCCTGCTCTCAGCTATTCGCCTGCTCTCTGATATTCCCGTGCTCTCTGCTGTTCCCCTGCTCTCTGCTATTCCCCTGCTCTCTGCTATTCCCCTGCTCTCTGCTGTTCCCCTGCTCTCTGCTATTTGCCTACTCTCTGATATTCCCCTGCTCTCTGTTGTTTGCCTGCTCTCTAATATTCCCCCGCTCTCTGCTATTCCCCTGCTCTCTGCTATTCTCCTGCTCTCTGATGTTCCCCTGCTCTCTGCTATTCCCCCCCTCTCTGCTATTTGCTAGCTCTCTGCTGTCCCCCTGCTCTCTGCTATTCCCCTGCTCTCTACTATCCCCCTGCTCTCTGATGTCCCCCTGCTCTCTGCTGTTCCCCTGCTCTCTGTTATTCCCCTGCTCTCTGATATTCGCCTGCTCTCTGATGTTCCCCTGTTCTCTGCCGTCGCTAGTTTGTCATCTCTACTCCCCATCTCTCAACATTTTCCCCTTCAAATCTACTGCTCACCCCATTGCTCAGGTCCCCTCCCGCGGAGCTATGCTTCTCGTCACCCACCATTGCTCAGTTTGGGAACCTTTTATTGCCAAGGGTGTGGTCAGCAAAAAAAAAATCATTTGTGTAAAACAGCAGTGAAACATGTGATAACAAGATAACAAGATTCACAGTGTAATGTACTGCCGCTCCGCATGCTCAAGGTACCGGTAGTTCAAGACATGAGCAATGTGAAATAGAAAATAATTGCTTGCGTGTTTACCAAAATGTTAGTAGTATGAGTTACGCTGCTTATTATTCGAGTCTTTTGGCGCGTAAGGTAAAGTGATTGGAAAATATCGGGTCGTAGCATGTTACTTGGCGTTCAAGTTTGCGTTTTGCTGCAAGGAGCGTCTGATACCCGTAGCCTCCTGTTTCCGAGAGGGATTTGGGGTTCAATTCAAGCGATCAAATGCACCCCAGTTGCTGTTTTCGGAACTGTCGCGCGTGACTTTGGGGACTTCGTCGCACGTTTTCCGAAATCGCCACATATCCCATAGGTGCGGATTATGGTGGGTTCCTATTGTAATAATTTGACAGGTGTTGCAGGAGACTAAGTATAGAATCTGCAAACACGGACACTTGGAAAACCTCAAGTGTTAGCCTAGGATCTTTACTGGAATGGTAGACTAGTAAGACAGCGGAAGTCTTAAAACTTGTAAAGTGTTGACCAGAATTTACTGAAGAACAAGTTAAGAACCAGTTCAGAATCAAGTCCAGAACCATGTTAACTAAACAATGAAGATAGGCTACTTTTATATCTAACAAAAGTACCTATTCGCTAATGTACCTGTTGACACTATCGCACTATGTGCCCTAAATGACACTGAAGAGACGCGACTGTTCGCGTAACTGAAACGACTGTCCTCATGACGAGTGCTATTTGCTGACGTCATCCTACCGACTTATTTTCTACAGTATAATTCAACACTATCTATCGATAATAGACTTACAAAAATGCTAAGTATGAATTATATCACAACACTCCCCTTCATTTCTGGAAGTCCGATAGTGTCACTTCTTGAAGATCCCGCAAAGCTTGTTATAGTACTGAAACTTCTGTCATGTTAGCTTCTTTGTGAGGAAATCGGCAGCCATTTCGTTGGTGGAACAGAGCAATAGGCCCCTTCTCAACTTCATCCTTGACAAAAAGGTAACGCAGTGAAATGTGTTTCGTCCTGTTGACGAAGCCAGGTTGGTGCGCCATGTGAATTGCACTCTGGTTATCGCACTGTAAAGTAACCTGAGTACTCGTCGTCAACTTCGCTTCTTCCAAGAGTTCCTGCAGGTAAAGTCCTTCGCGTGTTGCTGTGCAAACAGCAATAAATTCAGCTTCAGCAGAGGAGAGAGCAATCATCTCCTGTTTCATCGAATTCCAAGAAATAGGCCCGATAGGTTCAAGGCGGTAGATAAATCCAGTACGCGAGCGTTGACTAGCAGTATTGGCAGCGTGATCGGCGTCGACGAAACCGTGAGATTTAACGTTTTACAGCCGATGACGTTGTAGACTAAACCGACGTCAAGAGTCGATATGAAATACTGAAGCGCGCGTAGGAGATCAAGTTGGTGCTCCCCTTCAGGACGGCGTAGGTACTGAGCAAGTTGACTAGCCGCATAGGCTAGATCCGGGCGACAAGTAACAGCGGCGAAGAGAAGACAGCCTAACTGATGTTGATAAGTCTGTAAATCGGTTAGACTCAACGGTGTAGTATTCGATTTGTAATCTGTCGGTAAGGAACGGTACGTGGTAGTGACTGTGGTAGGAGTGAGGTTGAAGTGGGCAGCGAGCGTAGCTGCATACAGTACTTCGAGGTGGTTAGATGAATGGACGTCGGTGAACAGGTAATGTTTAGACCGAGAAACTGTTAGACTGGCTCAGAGACAGTAAGCTGTAGATTTTCCTGTAATTTCAGTCTGAAGGTGTTGGTGAGCGATTCAGTCGTACTGACGTAGAGGATATCGTCGACGTAAGCGACGAGTAGAATGTAGTTGCTTCCAGCAGTTAGAAGATACATTCCGTGATCATGTGGTAGTTGTCGAAAACCAGCAGTGAGAAGCTGTGAATGCAGATACTGCTGCCAGAGTCGGGGTGCCTGTTTAATACTGTAGAGCGATTTTCTGAGAAGACACACGCTTGGTGGGTTATAGTGTACAAGTGCGGGTACTCTACCAGAATGAGTGTGTCGACGGGTGCGTAGAGGAAAGCATTCGCCACATCGATTTGGCGAAGTCGTAGATTGCGGCAGGCGGCGACACAGAGTAAAATCCGAACACTCGTATGTCGACCGACGGGAGCGAAGGTAAGCTCGTAGTCAAGGCCGAAAGTCTGCTCGACCCCACGGACGACCCATCATGCCTTGAATTTCTCAAACGATCCATTTGCATTAGTCTTGACACGGAAGACCCACTTTCCGATAAGAACCTTTCTTGCTTTTACCTCTGATATCAGTATCAGCTCCCATGTGCCGTGACTCGTAAGAGCTGCTAGCTCTCTGTCCATGGCTTCACGCCATTTTTCTCGGTAAGGACTCGTCAGAGCTTGTCGAACTATTTTCGGTTCAGATATTTTACTGTTGTTGTACTGTACTGCGACTGCAAATCCAAGAATCTGTAAACCAGTTTCTGTAAAACGCCGACGTTCTCCGTTTGCACCTGCGAAAATTTCTTCTGACCCTTCTTACCCCCCAATTTCGTCAGGTGTAACACGGACTGCTTTGTCGGAGACGGCTGGCATCGGCTGCTGTTGACGATCGCGTTCGTAACCGAGGTGGACTTCGCGAACATCATCCGGGTCAGCATCAGTGAGGGGAATGAATTCTGGGATGCCAGACGATGTGTCAGGTTCGGGAATGTCTGTTGCGGCAGCTTCGGAGGCTTTAGAAACTGCCTCATCCTGTACATCAGCTTCAGCTTCGTCGGTTGCAAATGCACGCGAACCTTCGAACAGCCTGGCAGGGTTAGCAGCTGCTGCCTGGTGGGCACGAAAAACTGGCAAGGTGAGTTGCTCGTAGAAGAGACAATCACGTGAAGGGACGATTTGGTTTGAACGAAGATCCAAAATCTTCCATGCGTGATACTGTTTTTCGATGCCGAGGTGTACCCCCCATTCTGCCCGTTCAGAAAATTTGCCGAGTGCGGCAGTCGGAGGTCGAAACTGCACGACACACCCAAAAACGCGTAAGATTTTTATACTTCCCACTGTACGTGTCCACTGCAGGTGAGGTGAAGAAAACTCGGGCAGTGACATGGAAGACAATAGGTTGTGTAACAAAACGGTGTGGTCCATCGCGTAAGGCCCAAAATGAGGAAGAGCTGCCTGAGTCAGCAGAGCACGCATCTTCTCCTGCAGAGTTCGATTCATCCGTTCTGCTACCCCCATCTGTTGGTGTGCATGTGGCAGAGACTGCTTCCGTTTGATGCCGAGGGTTTGGAGGTAGTCTGTGAAGGCATTGCTCGTGTATTCTCCTGCGCCATCACTCTTAAATTCCTGCAGTTTAGCTCCAGACTCCCTTTCAGCGACGGCGAGCCATGCGACGAAGACCGAATGGCGAGATATCGAGCAGGAAGGTTGGCTGTCCAAATGTAGCAAGTAGATGCTTCGATAAAGGTAATCACGTACTGCTCCTCTTTAGGTCCTGCTTCAGGTAAGTTGAGAATATCACTGTAAACTTTCTGCATCAGTTTATAACGAGTAGAGCCAGAAAAATGACTCGGAAACGGGTCGTGGTTAAGATTGGCTACCGGATACGTGGTGCAAACCGTTGGGCGAGACTACTTTTATCAAGCACTGCTGCTCAAATTGAATGATTTAAAATCCCTTGCGATGGATGCCCTAACCGTTGATGCCAAATGTCCTCTGTGGCTTTGTGTCCTGATGATCGCAGAAAGAAATCGGCGTTAGTATAAAACGAACAAACGATGAAAGGAGAAAGAGCTGGAGACATGTCGTTTTCCCCTTTCACGAAATGGGTAAGTGGTAACTGTATGGTTGAAGGTTCTGCTGCAGTTGCGATTGCAACATCTGATACGGAAGTTGTTGATGTGATGGTAGATGGTCCTGCGATAGCTACGGGGAGATTCGGCTGCTCGGCTACTTCTGCTTTCACGGCTCCCTCGACGACTTCGGGTTCATCAGCTGCTAGTCCACTGATTTCGCCCCAAAGTGGAGCTGGAGTTCCTTGGAAGGCAGCGCGAGTGTCATAAAACGTTCGCCAAGCGTTGGCGCCTTCATCAGCGGTATTGAACTCCCAAGTATCAAGAGCGGTAAGAACGGCAGCTGCAGTTCGAGAAGTCGTGGGTACAGTAGTTGCACGAAAATCAATATCAACTTGTTGATAATACGTTTCTTCGGGATGATCCTAGGGACCAAGAGCGAGGACGCGTTCAGAATCGGCCGAGGTGCCCTGTGCCGTGAACTGAAGAACGGACACACCATGTTGAGTAGCAGCGCGACCGAGGAAAGTGTTTGTCAAACTGTGCCATAACTCCTGATCCATTGTATCACAATTGCCTTGTGTGCGAATCTTGTGTGCCAGGAGCTGAGCTGTGGAGAGAAGATTGAAACCAAGGCCGGCGACGATAAGAACGTGTAAGGAATATCCCGTGTCGACGGACTCGAGCATTACATTCCCGATTGATCTGGCCATGATAGTTTGTCCGTTTGCAACTGTTACAGGTATTGGACGACGAAGTGGACGCTGATTGGTGATGAAGCTTGTTTCAGCGGAGCACATATGCCAACCGCAACAGCTGTCGAGATACCAAGTATTGGGTCCTGAAATGACTCGAGCAAGGTTAGCATAAAATTGAGGTAAGGGAATGCTCTCTGCACTGGTGGTTTCTTCAAGTTGTGTCTCGAAATCTGTATCTGAAACATCAACTATCGTAACACAACCAAAAACTCCTTTTCCTGATGTTGCAGATGGAAAATCCGGAGGACGATGCTGTGATGAAGGTGTATTCTGTGGTGGTTTCTGCATCTGCTGCGTATGGGACGTCGACTGCTGCGTTCGCAGATGTGACTTCGGCAACTGCTGCGAACGAGGATATGGTTGTAAAGTACTGCGACGGTTTTGATGTCGACTGCGACAAGTTTGGTAAGTATGTCCTGGTTTCTTGCAGAAATGACAAAAGGTATACTTCTGGGGAAGCCGTTGTTGCGACTCTGGATTGGAGTAAAAACGTAAGTGTATCCCCTTTTTCTGATTGCGTTGTGACTGCAGGTCAAGATCTTGCTGATCTGCTTGAAGATACGAGGAAATCTCGGCTTCGGAGAGATTCGGATTCATGCGCAAGAATGCGCGCATCTGTCGCCATTCGGGACCAAGTCCAGCAAGAAGGACCGTGAGATACATCTCACGAGGGAAGTATCTACCACTCTTCTCCAATTGATCTCGTAGTGTGCGGACACGATTGACATAATCCATGACATTCTCGTTGGTCATCATCTGCACATTTGTCAGCTGCGAAAGAATCTTACTCACTGTGATTGTATCCTTTGCCATGTACACTCCCTTTAAGTGGTTCCATGCAGTTTCAGCTGGCATAAAGCTAGAATGAAAATATCAAACGCCGAGCTGCTCCTTTGCCGACAAGTTTCGAACGAGAACCGTATACGGCCCGAGAGAGGCGTGCAAGAAACGCTGCTACTCCAAATGTGTTCCCGTAACAGGATATGTGAATTCGCCGGTGAAGAATGGCCAAAACCCGGTAGACTGCGCCAGAAGTTCAAACTAGAAGCTCCAGGAGTAAAAATCAACTCCATTAAAAGGTATAGTGGTCTTGATCTGTGTGTTGTTAAGTAAATTTGGCGGTTGAAAAACAATACCCTGTTGTTGAGGCTGTTGCTGTTGTTGAAATTGCTGTGGATGTTGCTGCTGTTGTTGTTGTTGCTGATGTTGCTGTTGCTGCTGCTGTTGTTGTTGCTGAGTAGGTGAATGCCCGAAGATGTAAAAGGGGTGCTGTTGCTGAGACTGCGACTGCTGCGTAAAAGGTGAGAATGCAAATGAGCCAGTACTTGGAGCTGGTGCTCCACGCATGTAACTTGAGCCGTCAAGGCTCATTCCACTAAACGCTGATGATATTGACTGAGTTGAAAACTGCTGTGATGTTGCCTGTTGTTGTGTTGTTTCCTGTGTTTGCTGTTGTTGCGCTGCAGGGGTAGTCGATGAAATCCCTGGAGTACTGATAGAAGGAGGATTTTGATGCTGCTGCTGCATACCGATGTGCGCATAAGCCGGTGGAAATGGTCCAGAGGCTGAGAGACCAGTGGCAGTCGAGGAGACAAGTACTCCAGTAGTTCCGGAACTAGATCCGGTAGATTGTGCTGGTGTTGTTCCAGTCACTGTTGACAGTAGTCTTAATTCCATACAGCTCTCATACCATGTAATAATTTGACAGAAGTTGCAGGAGACTAAGTATAGAATCTGCAAACACGAACACTTGGAAAACCTCAAGTGTTAGCCTAGGATCTTTACTGGAATGGTAGACTAGTAAGACAGCGGAAGTCTTAAAACTTGTAAAGTGTTGACCAGAATTTACTGAAGAACAAGTTAAGAACCAGTTCAGAATTAAGTCCAAAACCACGTTAACTAAACAATGAAGACAGGCTACTTTTATATCTAAAAGAAGTACCTGTTCGCTAATGTATCTGTTGACACTATCGCGCTATGCGACCTAAATGACACTGAAGAGACGCGTCTGTTCGCGTAACTGAAACGACTGTCCCCATGACGAGCGCTATTTGCTGATGTCATCCAACATACTTATCTTCTACAGTAGAATTCGACACTATCTATCGATAATAGACTTACAGAAATGCTAAGTATGAATCATATCACAACACCTATCTGCCGAGCAGCCCTAAAGCTTTACTGACTGTTTCACCCTAGCAACCCAACTTTTTCAAGAGTGCCTACTGCCCCCCCTTCAAGAGGGGATTACTTTAAGGCCCCCTTATGCTTATTTAGCCTGTGTTTTTAGTGTTCAGACACATGTTCCATTTATAAGATATCCAAATTGGTTCATTTTGTTGTGACAAAATCGTACTTCTGTAAGTAGTTTCGATAGATATTGTCGAGTTGAACTGTAGTTAGCATCCGTAGAATGACGTCAGCAAATAGCGCTCGTCTTGATGATTACGTTAGCAAGGCGTTTCAGTCACGCGAACAGTCGCGCTCTATTCAGTAGCGGTTAGAGCGCATAGCGCAAATAGTTTTGAACAAGTACATTACCGAATAGGTACTTCTGGCAGATATAAAAGTAGCTTGTACAACTTGAATTGTTAACTTTGTTCTTGAGTAAATTCTAGTCAACACTTACAAGTTCGAAGACTTCCGCTGTCTTACTAGTCTACCATTCCAGCAAAGATCCTTGGTTAAGTCTTGGAGTATCACAAGGCTGTAACACTGACTCTAGTGTTACAACTTGTTAATACTGGCTGTTACTGGAGGTACTTTCAGTATTACTTTCTACTTCAAGTACTTGTGTCTGCAGATTCTATACTTGGTCTCCTGCACCACCTTTCAAATTATTTCATGGTATGAGAGGTGTCTGGAATTAAGACTATCGTCAATTATGACTGGACCATCGTCAGCCCCATCATCTGGTTCCTCAACAACTGGACCTACGGATAATACAAATCCTACAGTCATCACTGGTCAAGCAAGTAACTTTGCAGCTGGAAACCTTCCACCTGCTTATTCTTCAATCGCGATGCCTCAACAACAGCAAGTCTTGCCGACTGTGCATCCACCGAGGACTTCGTCCTCTGTACCTGTTTTTCACGCACCAAACCTTTTAAGCAATTCGCGGATCAAGACAACTATACCTTTTAATGGCGCTGACTTCTACGCTTGGAGTTTCCAGTTCGAGCTCCTCACAAAATCCGCTGGATTATGGCCATTCTTCAGTGGCGATTACTCGTATCCTGTTACGGGAACACAGATGGAACAACAGAGTTTTCTTCATGCTTTACTCAGCGCTTACACCGTCCTTATCCGCAATCTGTCGCTGAAAGAGCAGCTTGGTATATGCTCTCTTCACACCAGTTTGACTCCAGCTGAATCTGCGTGGAAGCATTTGAAGGGATTGTATATGGCACATGACACAATTTCCGTGAGTAAAATTCTCTCACAACTGACAACTGTACAGTTGCAGGGCAACGAGAATGTTTCGGATTATATCAACAGGGCTCGAACACTTCGTGACCAATTAGAAAAATGCGGCGGATACCTCCCAAAGGACATGTTTGTAACAGTTCTTCTTGCTGGCCTTGGAGCAGAATGGCGGTAGTGTTGATCTCTTCCCAAATCTTTCGGAATCAGAAATTTACTCGATCCTTCAAGCAGAGCAGCAGGATCTTGACCTGCAGACAGCATGTAACAAAAAGGGAGCAGTTAACATCAGTTTCTATTCAACGCCTACAAAACGTGTCAACAAGTTCTTCTGTCACTACTGCAAAAGGGATGGACACAGCATCAAATATTACAACAAGCTTCAAGCTTATAGGAAAAGAGGAGTGCAGCAGCAGTCGCAGCATTTCAAGCAACCCGTGGAGCAGAATCCACCAACAACAACTCCTGCAACATCAGGAAAACAGGTTTTTAGCATTGTTACAACAGCTCATGCAACAGATTCAGATTTCGAAGATGAGGAAGACGAAAACTCCAACGAGCAACCTGAGAACATGATTTTACCTCTAGTATATGCTAATCTCGCTCGCGTTATCGTAGGACCAAACACTTGGTATCTTGACAGTTGTCGTGGACAACACATGTGCTCTGCCGAGGCGCTCTTCATTACTCATCAGTGTCCGCTTCGACGTCTAGTACCTGTCACAGTTGCAAATGGACAAAGAATAATGGCAAGGTCAATCGGCAGCGTCATGTTGGATTCTGTTGACACCGGTTTTTCCTTACACGTAACGAATGTCCTTTTCATCGCTGGACTTGGCTTTAATATTATTTCAATGGTTCCACTCCTGCAACATAAGATTAGGACACAAGGCAATTGTGAGACAGTGGACCACGAACTCTATCACAATGATACTAATACTTACATCGGGAGAGCCGCCACTCAGTATGGGGTCTCCGTTCTTCAATTCGAGTCGCAAGGGACTTCTGGATCTTCTGACAGAGTGTTATCTCTTGGACCTTGACAACATCCCAAAGAAACTGATTTTCAGAAGGTTGAAATAGACTTCCGTGCAACTGCAGTTCCAACAGGATCTCGTACAGCCGCAGCAGTTATGTTGGCTCTTGATTCCTGGCCAACAAACACAGCCGAAGACGATACATCAGCATGGCAAAATTATTATGACACTTTACAACAACTTGAAAACAAACCTGCAGTACCTTGGGGACCCAGCAGCAGCAGCGAAGCCGAGGAAGCAGAGCAGCAAAGTAGCAGTGAAGCAGACACAGGGGTTCTCGTCGGTCAACCTGTAGCAGATTCAACAGAAACGGAAATTGAGAAAGGAGAATTAGTTATTCAACCGGAAGAGGCTCTCGATGTGGAAATTACCACCACAAAGTTACCTCTTATCCGCTTCGTTACTGGCCAACTCGACGAATCACCCGCGTTTTCTCCTTTTATCGTTTCTTCATTTTACACTAACGCCGATTTTTATCTGTGATCAACTGGACACAAAGCAACAGAGGATATTTGGCATCAAAGGTTAGGTCATCCTTCCTCGGGAAAACATAATTATGCTATACGAGCTTCGGTTCTTGAGATGAAACCGTCTTCAAGACCAGCAGTCTGCACCGCGTGCACAACTGCTAATCTTCCTCGCGAACCCTTTCCAAGTCACTTTTCGGGTTCAGCTCGATACACACTTATGCCAAGTTTACAACGACATCCTCAGCTTACCTGGAGCAGGACCTAAGGGGGAGTTATACATGATCTCTTTCATCGAGGCTTCTACTCGAAATGTTTGGACGGCAAATATTCCAGCTCGGCATACGGCTCACTCTATCTTCGTCGCGTGGCTTGCGGTGGCTGAAAGAGAATCGGGGGAGGAGTTACAAGAGCTTCAGAGCAACGGATCAGGGGAGTACACGAACACAAACTTCACCGACTACCTTCATACTCTAGGCATCAAGCGCAAAGGGTCTCTGCCACATCAACATTAACAGATGGGGGTAGCATAAAGGATGAACAGGACGTTACAAGAAAAAATGCGAGTCTTGCTCACTCAGGCAGCATTGCCACCTCATTTTTTACTTACGCTTTGGACCGTGGTGTTCTTCTGCACAACTTGTTGTCGACAACTTCACTTCCGCAATTTTCTTCGTCACACCTGCAGTGGACAAATAGAGTCAGCAACACCAAAGTTTTAAGAGTTTTTGGGTGCATCATTCAATATTGACCCCCGACTGCAGCACTTGGAAATTTTTCAGAACGGGCTAAGTGGGGGATACATCTTGGCATCGAGAAGCAGTTTTACGCGTGGAAAATTATGGATCTACGAACGACTCACCTTACCCGTTTTTCATGCTCGCCAGGCTGCAGCTACCAATCCTGCCAGGCTGTTCGAAGGATCGCGTGCCTTCGCTTCCGACGACGCCGAAGCAGATGTACAGGATGAATCCGTGGCTGAGTCTTCCAAAGCTGCCACAGACATCCCCGTGCCAACCACGTCAGCTATAACTGCCGAATTTATCCCCCTCAACGAAGCAGACTCTGAAGATGTTCGCGATGTGGTTCTTGATTACGAACGTGATCGTCAGCAGCAGCCCATGCCAGTTGTCTCCGAAGCATCAATACGTGTAACACCTGAAGAAGTTGGGGGGGAACACGGGTCAAAACACAACTTCTCCAGTGTCAACTCAAATCGTCCGCGCTTTACAGAAACTGGTTTGCAAGTATTGGGACTTGCAGTCGCAGTACAGGCAAACAGCAGTAATATTTTGGGGCCGAAAACAGTTCGTCAAGATTTGACAAGTCAACACCGAGTAAAATGGCGCGAAGCCATGGACCGAGAGTTAGCAGCTCTGGAAAAGAGAGGTACCTAGGATTTAATCGCGTTGAAAGCAACAAAGGGGAGTAAGATTCTTACCAAAAAATGGGTTTTCCGCGTGAAGAAAAATGCCGATGGTTCCTTCGAAATTTTCAAGGCGCGATGGGTCGTCCGCGACTTCGAGCAAACTTTTGGACTTGACTACAAATTGACTTTCGCTCCCGTTGGCAGACACACTAGTGTCCGAATTCTACTCTGTATCGTGGCCTACCTGAATTTCAGACTTCGACAAATTGACGTCGCCAATGCATTTTTATATGCACCTGTCGACGCTCTAATTCTGGTTGCGTACCTGCATTCCTACGAAACTAATCCTCTCAGCGTATGCCGTCTCAGAAAGTCTCTCTACGGCATCAAACAGGCTCCACGACTATGGCAGCAGTATCTACATCATCAGCTATTAACTGCCGGGTTTCGTCAGCTTCCACACGACCAGGAAATGTATCTGTTTACCGACGGTACTGACTACATTCTACTCGTTGCTTACGTCGACGACTTACTTTACATCAGCACTACAGATTCTCTCGCTACTATCTTCGAACAGAAACTCCAACAGAATCTACAAATTACTATCGCTCCTATAGTCACACAGTTCCTCGGGCTTAACATCCGCCGAACAGCAACTGCTATTCATCTTACAGCTTCTAAGTACACAGCTACGCTAGCCGCACGTTTTAATCTCACAACTTCAACTGTAAACACTCCTTACCGATCTCTACCAGCATACTACAAACCCGATACAGCTCCACTCGATAGCACTGAACTACAAATTTATCAGCAGCAACTGGGTTGTCTTCTATTTGCAGCTGTAATGTGTCATCCGGATCTCACCTATACCGCTAGCCAGCTCGCGCAATTTCTGCGTCGACCTGAGGGGGAGAATTGGCTAGATCTTCTTCGCGCACTACTGTTTTTTATTTTGACACCTGAAGTCGAACTTACCTACCAAGTTACTACTACGAATACTTTATATCTTAACGGGTACGTCGATGCTGATCATTGTCACAGGATCGAATGTGTCGAGGATTGCACTATCGATTGATACAAGGCGCTTTTATACTTCCAAAGTACATCAGGTAACCAAGTTTATCCTATCCAAAGGGAATAGAACCTTCTAGAAATAGAATCACCCTGCGTATAGCCACGCAAGGCTATTGGCTTTAAGGGATTACGACAGGATTACGCTAGATATAGCGCGCCAGTACATCCCGAGCCTGGTCGGTGATATAATTATAATAACATGTGAAACCAAAGGATAATGGAATAGCAGAAATAGCAAACCAAATGAGATGAGAGAAAAATAGGAATGAAATAGAAAGGAGATATAGAAAAGGGAAATTGGTGTAACGGGGTCGTACTCTCACAATCATGCAGCAGATACTTCTAATCGTCGATCTCGCACCGGCTTCATCTATCGTCTCGAACCTACTGGGACTATCTCGTGGAATTCTACAAAGCAAGAGCTCGTAGCTCTATCATCCGCTGAAGCCGAATTTATAGCTGCCTGCACAACTACTCGCGAAGGTCTCTATCTGCAAGAACTACTGGAGGAAGCGAAATTAACGACAAGTACACAGTTTACCCTGCAGTGCGACAACCAAAGTGCAATCAGAATTGCGCATCAACCTGGTTTCGTCAACAGGACGAAACACATTTCGCTGCGGTACTTCTTCGTCAATGATGAAGTCAAGAAAGGGAGAATGCGTTTGGTCTACTGTTCGACCAATAAAATGGCTGCATATTTTCTCACCAAGAAGCTGACACGTCAAAAGTTCCAGTACTGCAACGAACTCTACGGACTTATCAACAATTGACACTATCAGACTTCTAGCATTTCTGAGAATATCGTAATTAAGCATTTCTGTAAATAGTTCCGATAGATATTGTCGACGTACACTGTAGTTAGCATCCGTAGAATGACGTCAGCAAATAGTGTTAAGAAAGCTAGGCTAGTAGGAACGGTAGGAAGCCATGGAATGACGTGAGGGTTTTGGACTAGGAAAGTTTAGGAGAGAAAAGAGGGTGAGACTAGGAAGAGAGAGGCATACAAGGAGGGAGTTTTACCCTCTACAGTAGAGTTCGATAAACCTACCAAGCCTACCAATTATATAACAAAATATATAATTTAACACACCCCCTAGTCTTGGTAGTCACAAGCCCACCCAACACACACACCCCCTAACCCCTTACACCCCCATGCTCGAGATCAGCCGGGTATCTACCCCTCGGGCTTGGCATGGTGACATCCCCCGGCCAGAGGCAGCGCGGGCAACGGCTATGGCTGAAGGCTCTCGGCGGTGTGGCATGGCGAGGCGACGACCGAGTAGGAGACAGCAGCTGCGGCAGGAGGAAGAGGAGACGCAGGGGAAAGGGGGGGGGGGGCGGGGGGGGGCAAGTCTTCAGCGATGCGCCATGGGTGACGCGGCGCTTACTGGGGGGAGAGGGCGAATCTTCAGCGAGGCACCATGGCTGGCGCGACGTTTACTGGCGTGGGGGCGTTACGACTGACGCCTAGGACAGGGCGCTGGCCGCAGCTGTCAGTGCGCTGGCGTGGCGAAGCCGCCACAGCAGCACAATGGCACGGCAGCACGGCGACCCAGCGACGCGGCGGCACGGTGACCCAGAGGCACGGCGGCACGGTTGCACCGTGGCACGGCGCCATGGCGGGACGGCGACATGGCGGCACTGAGGCACTAAGGCACGGCGACTTGACGAGGCGGGCACGGAGTGACGGGACCGGCGCGGAGTGACGGGGCCGGCGCAGCGTGAGAGGGCCTGCGCGGAGGGACGGGGCCAGCACGGCGTGACGGGGCCAGCGCGGAGTGACGGGGCCAGCGCGGGGTGACAGGGCCAGCGCGGCGTGACGGGGCCAGCGCGGAGGGAAGGAGCCGGCGCGGAGTGACGGGGCTGGCGCGGCGTGACGGGGCCAGCGCGGCGTGACGGGGGGGGGGGGGGGGGGGGGGAGGAGGAGGAGTACGCTGCGGAAGCGTGAGGAGAAGGCCCGAGCGAAAGGGGCCTACTCTGATACCATGTTAAGAAAGCTAGGCTAGTAGGAATGGTAGGAAGCCATGGAATGGCGTGAGGGTTTTGGAAGGAGAAAGTTAAGGAGAGAAAAGAGAGAGGGACTAGGAAGAGAGTGGCATACAAGGAGGGAGTTGTACCCACTACAGTAGAGTTCGATAAACCTACCAAGCCTACCAATTACATAACAAAATATAGAATCTAACAAATAGCGCTCGTCTGGATGATTACGTAAGCAAGTCGTTTCAGTCACGCGAACAGTCGCGCTCTTTTCAGTAGCGGTTAGAGCGTTTAGCGCAAATAGTTTTGAACAGGTACATTACCGAAAAGGTACTTTTAGCATATATAAAAATAGCTTGTACAACTTCAATTGTTTAACTTGTTTTTGAGTAAATTATAGTCAACGCTGTCTTACCAGTCTACCATTCCAGCAAAGATCCTTGGTTTGAATTATCACAAGGCTGTAACACTGATTCTGGTGTTACAACTTGTTAACACTGGCTGTTACTAGAGGTAGTATTACTTTCTACTTCAAACAACTTGTGTCTGCAGATTCTATACTTTATCTCCTGCACCACCTTTCAAAATATTTCACTTATCACCCATTTATAAGTCATTTCTGTTGTGATATAATTGATACTTCGCATTTCTGCAAGTCGATTATGTGTAGTTAGTGTCGAATCATACTGTAGAAGATAAGTTTGTAGGATGACGTCAGCAAATAGCGCTCGTCATAGGACAGTCGTTTCAGTCACGCGAACAATTGCACCCCTTCATTATCATCTAGGGCGCATAGCGCGATAGTGACGAACAGGTACATTAGCGAATAGGTACTTTTCGTTGAACTATAAATCTCTGTTAGGTCTTTTTCATTATTAACTTTGATTACTCACAAGTTCACGTACTCAGGTTATTCAACCTTGACCTTTACATTTTACAAGACTTCCGCTGTCTTACTAGTCTACCATTCCAGCAAAGATCCTGGACCAACACTTGAGGATTTGCCAAGTGTTCTTGTTTATAGTTTTATACTTAGTCTACTACAACATCAGACGATTTATTTCATGGTATGAGAGCTATCTGGAATTAAGACTACCATCAACTATGACTGGTTCATCACCAGAACCATCTGCCGGATCAGTTACTGGGACTAATGGAGCATATGCCTCCACTACGGCCGCTGGTCTCTCAGCCTCTGGGCATTTTCCACCAGCCTACGCTAATATCGGTATGCAACAGCAGAATCCGCCTTCTGTGAATACTCCAGGTGCTCCATCGACTGCACCTGCAACGCAACAGCAACAATCACAGACGACAACATAGCAACAAGCGTCAGCACAGCCACTAGTTTCAACGCAATCAATTTCATCTGCGTTTAGTGGAATGAGCCTTGACGGCTCAAGTTACATGCGTGGAGCTACAGCTCCAAGTACTGGTTCGTTTGCTTTCTCACCTTTCGTACAGCAGCCACAGTCGCAGCAGTTTCAGCATCCTTTTTATATCTTCGGTCATTCCCCTGCTCAGCAACAACAACAGCAGTCTCAGCAACCACATCAAGTACAGCAACAGCAACAGCAACAACAACAACAACAACAACAACAACAGCAACAGCAACAGCAACAACAGCAACAGCCAGGTGTCGTTTTTCAGCCTCCAAATTTACTTAACAATACTCAAATCAAGACGACCATACCTTTTAATGGTGTCGACTTCTACTCCTGGAGCTTCGAGTTTGAGCTTCTGGCGCAGTCCGCTGGGCTTTGGCCGTTCTTCACCGGAGATTTCACCTATCCTGTTTCTTCTTATCTTCAAGCAGAGAAGCAAGATCTTGACCTGCTGTCACAACGCAACCAGAAAAGGGGAGTTCATTTAAGTTTTTACTCCAATCTAGAAACACAACATCGACATCCACCAAAGTACCCGTTCTGCCATTTCTGTAAGAAACCAGGACATACTTACCAAAACTGTCGCAGCCGTCATCAAAACCGTCGCAATACTTCGCAGCCGTATCAACGATCGCAGAAGTTACCGAATACACAACTGCCACATCAGCAGTTAACATCTCAGCAGCAGCAGATACCGAAACCGCCACCAAATCCATCTACGTCGCAGCATCGTCCGCCGGTCTTCGCATCTGCCACATCAGGAAAAGGGGTTTTTGGCTGCGTCACCACAGTTAATGTTTCAGAAACAGATTTCGAAACACGACTTGAAGAAACAACAAGTGCTGAAGGCATTCCTTTACCTCAAGTTTATGCTAACCTTGCTCGCATAATTTCAGGACCAAATACCTGGTATCTCGACAGCTGCTGCGGATGGCATATGTGTTCTGCCGAAACAAGCTTTATCGCAAATCAGCGTCCACTTCGTCATCCGACACCTGTCACAGTCGCAAATGGACAACCAATAATGGCACGATCAGTTGGCAGTGTCATGCTCGAATCTATCCACACAGGATACTCACTTCATGTTACGAATGTTCTTATCGTCGCCGGACTTGGCTTCAACCTTCTTTCCACGGCTCAGCTCCTGGCACACAAAATCCGTACACAAGGAAATTGTGAGACGATGGATCAAGAGCTCTGGCACAGTACAACTAATACCTACCTTGGTCGTGCCGCCACTCAACATGGCGTGTCAGTTCTTCAGTTCGCAGCACAGGGAACTTCTGGAGATTCTGAACACGTGCTTGCACTTGGTCCCTGGGATCACCCAGAAGAAACAGATTATCAACATGTGGATATTGATTTTCGGGCAACTTCAGTACCAACAGCTTCTCGAACAGCAGCCGCAGTACTTACCTCGTTGGATACCTGGGAGTTCAATACCGCCGATGAAAGCGCCACCGTGTGGCGAACGTTTTATAATACCCGTGCAGCCTTCCAAGGAACTCCAGCACCACTTTGGGGAGAAATCAGTGGTCTTGCCGCTGATGAACCTGACGTTGTTGAAGAAGCCGAACAGGAACCCGTAGCTGAGCAGCCGAGTCCAACCGTAGCTGTCGCCGAAACACCTGCCACGACATCAACAGAAGCAGTATCAGGGGATATACTCGCACCTGCAGCAGCAATCACACAAGTCACGTTACCTCTTACCCGTTTCGTCGAAGGAGAGATTGACAAGTCACCAGCTCTTTCTCCTTTCATCCTTTCTTCCTTTTATACTAACTCCGAATTTTACCTGCGATCATCAGGACACAAAGCCACGGAAGATATATGGCATCAGCGACTAGGACATCCATCACA
The DNA here is from genome assembly GCA_027943415.1 of Closterium sp. NIES-67. Classification (NCBI taxonomy): domain Eukaryota; kingdom Viridiplantae; phylum Streptophyta; class Zygnematophyceae; order Desmidiales; family Closteriaceae; genus Closterium; species Closterium sp. NIES-67. The sequence goes on along the minus strand of BQMB01000898.1, from coordinate 711,744 downwards.
AGGGATTCTCAATCATTCAATCCGAGCAGCAGTTCTTGATAAAAATAGTTTACTTTTACCTGATGGCACTGAGATGAAGCCGCAGTCTCGTCCGACGGTTTGCACCACTTGTCCAGTTGCCAACCTTACGCACGATTTGTTTCCAAGTCATTTTCCCGGCTCAACGCGTTATCAACTGATGCAGAAAGTCTACAGCGACATACTCAACTTGTCTGAAGCAGGCCCTAAAGACGAGAAGTATGTAATAACATTCATCGAAGCGTCTACACGATATGTCTGGACAGCTAACTTACCTGCGCGCCATCTCGCTCACTCCGTCTTCGTCGCATGGCTCGCTGTCGCTGAACGTTAGTCTGGCGCGAAACTGCAAGAATTTCAGAGTGATGGTGCAGGGGAGTACACCAGCAACACTTTCACAGACTACCTTCAGACACTCGGCATAAAACGGAAGTAGTCCCTGCCGCATGCACATCAACAGATGGGGGTAGCAGAAAGGATGAACAGAATACTGCAGGAGAAGATGCGTGCTCTGCTGACGCAGGCAGCACTTCCACCGCATTTTTGGCCATATGCGATGGACCACGCCGTGCTGTTACACAATCTTCTTTCTTCAACGTCCCTGCCCGAGTTTTCTTCTCCGCATCTGCAGTGGACACGTACATTGGGAAACACAAAACGTTTAAGAGTTTTCGGGTGTGTTGTACAGTTTCGTCCTCCAATCGCAGCACTCGGAAAAATTTCTGAACGAGCAAAATGGGGGGTACAACTCGGCATCGAAAAACAGTATCACACGTGGAAGATTTTGGACCTTCGCTCCCATCAAATCGTTCCATCACGTGATTGTCTTTTCTATGAAAGACTCACCTTGCACGTTTTTCGTGCCCACCAGGCAGCAGCCGCCAATCCTGCCAGGCTGTTCGAAGGCTCGCGTGCGTTTGCAACTGACGAAGCTGAAGCTGATGTACAGGACGAAGCAGTTTCTGAAGCATCCGAAGCTGCCGCAACTGACATTCCCGAACCTGTAACCTCGACTGGCATACCAGAGTGTATTCCGCTTGCAGATGCTGACACGGATGATGTTCGCGAAGTTCGTCTCAGTTACGAACGCGATCGCCAACAACAGCCGATGCCCGCCGTCTCTGACGAAGCAGTTCGTGTTACACCTGACGAAATTGGGGGGGAAGTAGGAGCAGAATAAAATTTCGCAGGTGCAAACGAAGAACGTCCGCGTTTTACAGAAACAGGATTGCAGATACTGGGATTTGCAGTAGCCGTACAGTGCAACGACATTAAGATACCTGAACCGAAAACCGTTCGACAAGCTCTTACGAGTCCTCACCGAGAGAAATGGCGCGAAGCCATGGACAGAGAGCTAGCAGCTCTCAAGAATCGCGGAACATGGGATTTAATGCCGACTTCAGAAGTAACGGGGAAAAAGGTACTTACCGGAAAATGGGTTTTCCGCGTCAAGACAAATTCAGACGGGTCGTTTGAAAAGTTCAAAGCGCGATGGGTCGTCCGCGGATTCGAGCAGACTTACGGCATCGACTCTGAACTAACCTTCACCCCTGTCGGGCGACATACGAGCGTTCGGATTCTTCTTTGTGTCGCCGCCTGCCGTAATCTACGTCTTCGCCAAATCGACGTCTCGAATGCGTTTCTCTACGCGCCTGTCGACGCACTCATCCTGGTAGAGTACCCGCATTCTTATACTACTAACCCACCGAGCGTTTGCCGTCTCCGAAAATCTCTATACGGCATTAAACTGGCACCACGGCTCTGGCAGCAGTATCTTCATTCGCAGCTGATCATTGCTGGATTTCGACAGTTACCGCATGATCAGGGGATGTATCTACTGACCGACGGCAGCAACTATATTTTACTCGTCGCCTACGTCGATGACATCCTATACGTCAGTACTACCAATTCCCTTGCCGAGACCTTCATACTGAAATTACAGGAAAATCTACAGCTTACCGTCTCCGAAACAGTCACACAGTTTCTTGGACTGAACATTACATGTTCACCGACAACTATTCATCTCACCGCTTCGAAGTATGCAGCAACACTCGCTGCCCGCTTCAACCTCACACCTACTGCAGTCTCTATACCGTACCGCTCACTACCGACTGACTACAAACCGAACACCGCACCGTTAACTTCAACCGGTTTACAGATCTATCAACAACAGCTAGGCTGTCTACTTTTCGCCGCTGTCACTTGTCGTCCTGATCTAGCCTATGCGGCCAGTCAGCTCGCACTATTCCTACGCCGTCCTGAGGAGGAGCATCAGCTTGATCTTCTCCGCGCGCTTCAGTATTTTATCTCGACACCTGACGTCGGATTAGTCTACAACGTCATCGGTTGTAAAACATTCTATCTACACGGTTTTGTCGACGCCGATCACGCTGCTGATTCTACTAATCGACGGTCACGCACTGGGTTCATCTATCGACTGGAGCCTATCGGACCTATCTCTTGGAATTCTACGAAGCAGGAGCTGATTGCACTCTCCTCTGCTGAAGCTGAGTTTATTGCTGTTTGCACAGCAACACGCGAAGGACTTTACTTACAGGAACTATTGGAAGCAGCGAAGTTGACGACAACTACCCAGTTTACCCTACATTGCGACAATCAAAGTGCAATTCGCATCGCACATCAGCCTGGTTTCGTCAACAAAACGAAACATATTTCGCTTCGTTATTTTTTCGTCAAAGATGAAGTCGAGAAGGGGAGGATGCGATTGGTCTACTGTTCGACCAACGAAATGGCTGCCGATTTTCTTACGAAGAAGCTGACACGAAAGAAGTTTCAGTACTGTAACAAGCTCTGCGGAATCTTCAAGAAGTGACACTATCGAACTTCCAGAAATGAAGGGGAGTGTTGTGATATAATTTTTACTTAGCATTTCTGTAAGTCGATTATGTGTAGTTAGTGTCGAATCATACTGTAGAAGATAAGTCCGTAGGATGACGTCAGCAAATAGCGCTCGTCATAGGACAGTCGTTTCAGTCACGCGAACAGTTGCACCCCTTCATTATCATCTAGGGCGCATAGCGCGATAGTGACGAACAGGTACATTAGCGAATAGGTACTTTTCGTAGAACTATAAATCTCTGTTAGGTCTTTTTCATTATTAACTTTGATTACTCACAAGTTCACGTACTCAGGTTATTCAACCTTGACCTTTACATTTTACAAGACTTCCGTTGTCTTACTAGTCTACCATTCCAGCAAAGATCCTGGACCAACACTTGAGGATTTGCCAAGTGTTCGGGTTTATAGTTTTATACTTAGTCTACTACAACATCAGACGATTTATTTCAATTTCTACATATGCTTAGGGTTCGTATGATAAGACCCATGGGTCGTCTATCCGGGAGCTGACAAAATGACTTCAACGGAAACATCATCCCGAGGACCAAGCAGAAATACTGGAAGGGTTGCAAGTTTGCAACTCCAACTAAATATTGAAGCGAAATTGGAGGAAAGGCTCAAATTGTCTCTTTCATGAGTAAAAGTATACTACGTTGGAAGACGTGATTTGTACGGATGAACCAAGGCACATGCAAGCTCCAATGCCTCGAGCAGAAGAGGCAGCTGGCTCTCAACGTGCGACGGAGACTGTGACGTGGCCATGCGTGGTGTTGGCGTAGCAGCCTCGTTTGTGCCAATGGAATGTGCCGCATCAAGACGGCCAAGGACTGGAGCCAGGATCTGACAAAGGGCGTGTAACGCAATCATCGTGGCTGCAGGCATAAATTGCATGCATTGTTAGCTGTGTCTTGGTGTAGGAATTAAGCAAAAGGGGGCAGAAACCAGCTTGGTCCACAATAAGAGTGCTAAAGGGAAAAGCAGAGACACCCAAAGAAGGGGGAGGGGGAGGCACAGGGGAAAAAAAACATGGTTGCATGTTTGATACATACGGCCTTGAGTCATGCTTACCTTGCGTGCATGACCGCCAAAGGCCACACCTGCAACTGCAAGCCTGTGATCTGTGAGATAGAAAAGTGCTCGGTTAGCGTGGATCAATGATGTTGCCTGAGAGCGCTTCAAAGAACAGCTGGGTTAGAAAGCACTCCCAACGACATTCTGATTCATTACATTTCAGTGTTGTGAAAGCATGAATGGTGAGAGATAGGTGCAGGAGAGAACATCATCGGCGCTATGAGACGCATGAGGAGCATGGGTGGTGACGCATGAGCAAGCAGGAATGGCACCAATAGAGCTGAATAGGGTGAGGCCATGCTGACTGCAGTGGAGGATCAACAGGGGCGACAATAATACGGGCAGCACTGCAGCAGAGTGGGGTGCTGAACTCACCAGAAGAAGCAGAAGGCAGCATTCCATGATCTTGTAACGAGGTGAAAGTGTGACTGTTGGTTCCGCCTGCGATCTGTAGGTAACCTGCTTATATAGAGGATGAGAGAGGATGGATGTTGGTGGGGGTAGGGAAGAAATGAAGAGAGTGTCAAGTGTGGGAGCAGACAGAGGCACGAGAGGAGCGACATGGAGAATGATTGAGAAGACTTGGCTGGTTCCCTAACAGCAACAATCCCATGCCACTACATGCCACCTGCAATGAATATTCCCCCTTCACCGTCACATGCCCCATCACCTGGCGGCCTATCCTCAAAAGCAGCCACTCTGGCAGCCAGTCGGATTGTGGCACGTGTTGCCCCGGCGCCTATGTCCCCACTCATGGGCCGGCCGTCCAACTGGGGGGGCGGGTGGAGAGAAGCAGGGAAACGAAAAGGGGAGGGCGGATCAGAAGGGAGCGAGAGAAAGAGAAGGGCGAGAGAAAGAGAAGGGGGAGAGAAAGAGAGAGGGGAGAGAGTGGAAGGGGGGGAGAAAAAAGGGAGAGGAGAAAGGAAAAGGGAAGAGGATGTGAGGGGGATGGCATGAGTGAGGGGAGGGTCCAGGAGGCTATAGCACCACTCGAGGGGCAGCCTTTGCACGGGGAGGGGCAACAGAGTGGAGGGATGAGGGGAAAGGGGCAAGAGAGAGGAGGAATGAGAGGGAGGGGCACAGGGTGAAAAGTAGAACAGGCAAGACATCGGGAAAGTCTGGGTAGAGGACGGCAGAGGAAGGAAAGGCAGGGCGGGTGAGAAGGTTAAGAAGGTTGAGAAGGGCACAGAAAGCGATGGCGATGTGCACTGAAGGGGGAGAGATGGCGAGAAATGATGGCAAGAGCCACCGCACCTGCCATAGGTTAGCAAGACACGAGGGCAAGAAAAGATGCAGGATGGGAGCCAACTGATCACGGTAAAGTCGCAAGAGCCACAGCACCTGCCATAGGTTAGCGGCCGAGAGGTGTGGGTGCATGGTGCGGTACATGGCATGCATGGCATGGTGCATGGCGCCACCCAGGTCAGGCAGACTCACCTGCACACAACGGGTGGAGAGGAGAGAGGGGAGCAAGGGACAGATGGGAGGTGCGGCAGTGAGGTGTGGGCGCAAGGTGCTGCACATGGCATGCACGGCAGGATGCATGGTGTCCCCTACGTCAGGCAGACTAACCTTCGAGCATGGGAGAGGGGACAAGTAGGCAGAAACGGAGGGAGGGAGGCAGGGAGTGATAGAGGTAGGTACACGGGAGAGAGCAGCAGAGGCAGGGGGGAAGCGGCAAGGGGGATGGGGAAGGACACGAGGAAAACGCACGATGCCTGATAAACGAAGGAGAGATGCCTGATAAACGAAGGAGAGATGCCTGATAAACGAAGGAGAGATGCCTGATAAACGCTGGCGCACACATGCGGGGAAGCACATTGATGTGGTAGCGGTCACTCACAGCTACTAGCTTCAGCGAGCCGGCTGCTTCACCAATCGAGGCCCACAAGGCATTGAACGCTTCCACGTGCCTGCGTGAGATTGGAGGGAACGCAAGAAGGTTGTGAGAGGTGCGAAGCTGGCTTGCAAGACGATGGAAAACCATCGAAGGAGATCGAATACGAGCGATTCCAGCAGGGATAAATCGCACAGCGCTGTGAAACGGATGCGATGTGCTTCACTGAAGGACCATTGAGAAAAGGGCTATCAGGAAAGGGCTATCAGGAAACCGTACAGTGTAGAAAGAGAGGGAAGGAGTGGCCCGAAGGAGTACTAGGGCCAACTCACCCTGGCAGAGTGTGAATCTCTATAGCATCCACAAGCCCGCCGCCCAAGAGCGTCAGCGTGTCTTCGTGTGTTCGCTGGTGCTCCTCTGCCGCTGGTGGCACAGAGATGGACAACGACAGCCAGAGACAAAGATGGAGCCTGAGATAAGAGGGGGGGTTGGTTGGGGACATGCAGGGATGATTGGATGGGGACATGCAAGGATGGTTGGTTGGGGACATGCAAGGATGGTTGGATGGGGACATGCCGGGATGGTTGGATGGGGACATGCAAGGATGGTTGGATGGGGACATGCAAGGATGGTTGGTTGGGGACATGCAAGGATGGTTGGATGGGGACATGCAGGGATGGTTGGATGGGGACATGCAAGGATGGTTGGATGGGGACATGCAAGGATGGTTGGTTGGGGACATGCAAGGATGGTTGGATGGGGACATGCAAGGATGGTTGGATGGGGACATGCAAGGATGGTTGGATGGGGACATGCAAGGATGGTTGGATGGGGACATGCAAGGATGGTTGGATGGGGACATGCAAGGATGGTTGGATGGGGACATGCAAGGATGGTTGGATGGCAAGGCAGATATCAAGAAAGCATGGCCGCCACTGCAGTAGCTTGTGCTGACTTTTGAGTCGGCTCAAACGCCACCGTGGTAGCATGTGCTATTGTCGTGCCCCAAAGTGCGAAGTGGCCCGACATTGTGCACCGCACACAGAGGAGACAAATGATGCAGCGCGGGTCCCACGTACAGATGATGCCAAAGGGGCACACAGGGATGCACCGCCCACACCCATAGCAGCGATCCGCAATCACGCCGCCCACACTGTCTGCACTGCTACCCGTGCTTGTTGCAGCATCGCTGGTGGCAGCAGCAGCATGGAAGCGGATGGCAGCGGCGGGGCAGACTCGCTCACAGGGGCGAGGGCAGGCAGGCGGACAGAGAGACGCGTCAAAGACTGGGGTGATGGGGACAGGTGGGGGGGGAGGGGCGGAGAGAGGAGTGGAGAGGGAGCAGATAGGGGGGTGAAAAGAGGAATGGAAAAGGGTGGAGAGAGATGTCAAGCCATGGGCAAGGAGGATGGAGAGGGAAAGCCATGGGCAAGCGGCGATGGAAGGGAGTGTAACCATGGGCAAAGAGGATGGAGAGGGAAAGACAGGAGGTCATGTTACCACGTGAGATTGTTACAACAACGCCCAGTGACATGCGCGTGTCACAGCTCCTGTGCACAATGGTCACTCCAGCAGCAAAAGCCCTCATGATTGACTCGGCTTCACGTCATGTCAGATGCGCGCGGCACTGACCTGCTTTCCTGAAGTGTGGGTCCCGCCCATCGCTCACACTGACCATCACCCACGGCCGCCTTCCCATCTCCCCCCATTCACCGCCGCCCCTCCCCTCCCCTGCCGCCCACGCCATGGCTGCATCTATCCCCTCCGCTGCTGCTGCCACCACTGCTGGCTCTGCCGCACAGTCTATGCAGTCCACTGGGGGGGGGACATGAAGGGGAAGGGCAGAACGGATGCAAAAAGATTGATGGGAAAAAAAAAAGAGAAAGAAAATAAAAGACCACAATTGGCTGGTTCCCTGCATGCACAGTCGATGCAGTCCAGTGGGTGGAGAAAAGGAGGACGCGCAGCAGCAGGTGATACCGTGATGGCACGACTTTGAGGCCCCGGAAATGTTCTTACCCTCCCTCCGCTACTGATGCCGCCACTGGTGTCACTGCCATTGTTCACACGCGCCTTTACTTTCGCACTTCCAGCATTCCTCCATCTCATGTCTCGTGCATCATCCACACTAGCGTTCCACCCTATGATACAACATATAAGACTCTGAGACACTTGCACCTTACGCTGTCTCTCAACTGCAGACTACACTTGTGCCACACACAGTTCTCACCACCGCACCACTTCACCGTGTATCCACCTCTCAACGCCGTTCGCCTGCCACCTCTACACCTATCTCACATGCACAAACTCCTGTCACCTTACCTCCTGTCACCTTACCTCCTGTCACCTTACCTCCTGTCACCTTACCTCCTGTCACCTTACCTCCTGTCACCTTACCTCCTGTCACCGTACCTCCTGTCACCATACCTCCTGTCACCGTATCTCCTGTCACCGTACCTCCTGTCACCGTACCTCCTGTCACCGTACCTCCTGTCACTGTACCTCCTGTTACCGTACCTCCTGTCACCGTACCTCCTGTCACCGTACCTCCTGTCACCATACCTCCTGTCACCGTCTCTCCTGTCACCGTACCTCCTGTCACCATATCTCCTGCCACCGTACCTCCTGCCTTGAACCATACCTCCTGCATGCATTCCACCGTACCTCCTGCGAGCGTGTAGACGAAGGCAAGGTTGCGCACATCCGCCACGTCCTGGTGGGGGCATGGGGGATGACACGGGGCGAAGGAAAGACAGGGCAGCATGGGGAGGAGAGACTGCAGCACAGGAACCAAGGGAAGAAACAGCAGAGGAGCACGCGTAAGGAATTGGCGGCATGCATGCACGCATGCTGGCGTGAACGCACGAGAACGTCCATGCAAGGGAGGCATGCCGAGACCGTGGCGTCCTAGAGCCTGGCCGCTCACCACACCCACCCCCCCATCACACCCTCTCACCACACCCTCTCACCACACCCTCTCACCACACCCTCTCACCACACCCTCTCACCACACCCATGCGACGCATGGCATTCCTCCCACGCGGTTCTCCTCACCCGCGGCGCTCACCTCGAAGCTGGCCCCGCAGATGAGCTTCACCCACCGCCCTGCGTCCAGAGCCAGCAGCGGCTGCAACACCCGCAATGGCTCCTCCCCTCTCATCGCATGTGCTGGGGCGCTTGCTCCCCCCGCTGCTCTCGCCCCCTCTGCTCCCCCCTCCCCTTGTACCGCTGTGCCCCCACTCGCCACATCGTTCCCCCCCACTGCCTCGGTTCGGCCTCCTTCACCTGCTGGCCCCGTGGCACGCTCAGGGGAATGCGTGCGCCGAATCAGCTCTGCAATCCGTTCGATAATGTCACATCCGACCTCCGTGCACGGCCCGTCTCCTGCTTGCACAGCGTGTGCAGCGACGGCGCCAGTGCGGTAACCATCAGCTGTAACGGAACCGCCACTGCGGTTACCAGACGACGAATCAGCTCCGGCCACGCGGCAGGCATTCGCGCATCTGCGCGGAGCGCAGCAGACTGCTGCCACGTGTCCCCCGCGCGCCTGATGTTTCCGCCACAAAGCGCAACGCCCGCGGACGTCCCGGCGAGAAGCGCGGGACTCTGCCGGCTGCTGTGGTGGCTGCTCTGCGCGCAAACATGCCAAGAAGTGATTTGTGAGATCTGGAAGGAGAAAAAAACACCCACCCCAAACAAGCCAGGAAGTGAGCTCCGCGATTTCTCACGCCAGAGGTATGGGATTGCAGAGGCCCTTCGCAGAGCTGACTTAGCGGGAATGCATGGCGCCGCAAGGAAGGGCGTAGGTCGGATCGCGCAGCCAGAAGTCGTCCGTTCGCAGGCGAGAATTGCGGAAGAAGAAAGACTCACCACTCTTTCCAGTCCACGTCGTTCTTCAGGCCTCAGGGCGAAAGGTGCTGACACAAACTTGGCGGAAATGGGCATCTTGCTGTACACCGGAAAGCCTCGTATGTGCACAATGCCATTGCACGCACTCAAGAAGGTTGCAGCAGTATGCGATAAGAGCACACTGTGGGAACGGTTCTCATAGACCATCGATTATTCACATAGTAGATGCTATATTTCTCTACATTCACTCTTTTGAAGGATGCTCGTTATAATTGAGTACTTCTTAAGTAATTAATTTACTGTAGTTGCAGCGCATGTGTTATGATTATCTCCGGATGGGAGTCCAGTAATGGAATAGAGAGGTTTATTCAAGTGTGTCGAATACAAATGAGGCGAAGAGCTAAATACAAGCACAGCTAGCCTATCAAGGGAACCTGGAGGAGGGCCACGAAACACACGCGAGGTGGTTTGGGCACCTTGGGGCTCAGAAGTGTCGGATGCGACTCCACGTGTAGGCTTCCGATGGATCAGGAAGCCTCAAAACCAAGGTGCCTCAAACGCAGTTCGAGACCTGGGTTGTCGGGCCGAGCCTAGACTTCCGAGTAGGGCCCTAGATTGGTTTTGAGGCTTCCTGATCCATCAGGATTCTCCCTGCATAAAAAGTCTGAATTTTCAGGGTCCCCTTAAAAAAAAAAATCCTGAGCCATCCGAATTACTTCAAAAAAAAAATCATGATTTCTCTCTTTCTATACATGTTTTAGTTCATGAATTATGTGTTCAAGTCTTGGTTGTTGGGGGTGCTGGGAATTCGTAGCGAATTCGCGCGTGTGGGGTGAGATTGGGGGATGGGCAGGAAACGACAATTGGTGGGGGGGAGAGGGAGGAGGGGCTTAGTAGGGGGGGAGGCGACGATATTGCAGGGGCGGAGGGAATCTCTTCCCTCGCAGAGCCCCAGGGCAGGCACACATCAAACAAATTTGGCCAAGGGCCAGCAATTGCCCTCACAGCCCTCAGCACACATCGAGACGAATACATTGCTAAGGGTCGATGCGATGACCTCCCTCACACGACACGAGTCACACGACCTCCAACATACAGCGCGGAGATTTTTTTTACCAAGGGCCAATCACCGCCCTCACACAGCCTCGGGGGGTGGGGAAGGGGGGGGGGTGGGGGGAGAACCTTGAAATTCTTGACTGCCCCCCCAAGACACGCTTTTGGAAAGGACTAAGACCCGCTCAGAACCCATGCTCGATACAAGTTTGAAATTTCAGGATCCATTACAAAAAAAACTGAGCTGACAGATATCCCTTACAAAAAAACCCTGAAATTTCAGGAAATGCCAAAAACAAAGCCCTGGCAAATCAGACCTGGTACCCCTCAACACCCTGTTTTTTTCCTGAACCAGGAAAATTTTCCTGACTTCTGGAGGCCTGCTTCCGAGGTTCTGGGAAGTATGCGATGTTAGCGAGGGTTTGCTAAGGAAATGGAATTTCCTTATACCTTCCCTCCTCCTAGGCGAGACTACCCACATCTGCGGTAGATCGGACTTGTTACGACAAGGAATTGCTCGCATTCCTGAAAGTGACACTCGAGTTGTAACCCTTTGTCGAATCGAAGCTTATGACGCGAATCACGAAGTGCAACGGTCATTGACCGTTGACCGATAGTAGTCACAACAGTAAGAACACATAACTGACTGTATAATACACCACAGGCAGTTACTCAAGCCCTGTACAGCTACCCAAGTCGGATGTGGAACCTCAAAGGGAATGTAGCCCTGTTAAGTGCATCTTAGTTAGACCCTTCGCATTCCCCTGTATCACTATATGAGCCCTGTATCCCATTTCTATAATCAACACTATTAAGTTACATTCACTCTGACATAGTTCATCAACCAATCAATCGTTTTCGCAAAGCGCACTACTGCAGTTCAATCCTGAAGATCCTACGGACTATATTGAATTGCTTCAGTTCGGGATCTGGGTTGTTGGGCCGAGCCTAGACTTCCGAGGTTCTAGGAAGTATGCGGTAATAGCGAGGGTTCGCTAAGGAAATGGATTTTTCTTATACCTTCCCCCCTCCTAGGCAAGACAGCCCACATCTAGAGTAGACCAGTCTTATAAATAAACATGCACCATAGGATGGTTGTCAAGAGTAACTAATGGGAACCACATGTCGTGTCGCACTTTCGGTCAACCCAGCGAACCAGAAACTCCAAAACCCGTTGACCGTGGTCGCGGCGGATTGTGTGGGAGAGAATCTGTTGAGTTCCGGTAGTTGGCTCAGGAAATGGTTTTATCAACGGATAAATTCGTCGACAGTCGATATCAGGCGTGTTTACGACAAACTGTCGAAGAAGGCTGACGTGGAAAGAACCGTGGAGACGCTAGTCGCCCTGCAACAGTAATTGTGTGGTGATCGGTGTCACCATCAGAATAATACGGAAGCGTCCAAAGAATTTTGGACGATATTTGTGTGGCAAACATAAAGCGAGGATCTTAAAACTCTAAAAAAGCAAGCCCTAATTTTTTTACCCCTAACCTCGGTTGACATGGTTACTCGTTCCACAGTGCAAAACTGTTATAGTCACAATAGGCTCAGGTGTGCCTATAATGAGAGACAGAGAGCACAGTCGGATTTCCGTCAGACGGCTTCAAATATTGATAACGATCTGCTGGCTGACTCAAACGGTGATCTGTAAGTTCGATCTGGAGCGCGTTGCTGTCGCCTATCAGCAGCAAGTTGAATCATGAAATTCCATGAAGATTTGACGACGCTATGGCAGTTTGACTGGCAAGAGGTATAGCAGCCACTATAGTTTTGGAACTACAAACTTAGCAAGAAGAATTCGAGAGGGAGATGGTTCCCAGCCTCTACATACCCCAGGAGCCGAGGTCCAGCTTGGTGGTACACCACCATAGAGTCCCCAACCATGAAGAGTCTTGAAAGCAACCCTCCAAGGGGCTACACCAAGCAAAATGTAACACTACACGAAGTAGCGTTACTATTTTCATTATTTAATATTAATCCGCGTCCCTTGGGCTTGAAATCTTGAGCTCTTGGTCTTGGATCTGCAAGATAAATTCTTCTTGAGTTTATGGGGGCTTGCTGCACACACGTGCGACGCGATGGACACTTCACACCCGACAAAATAGAAAAAACACATGCGACACACAAACGACGACTTGACATGCGAGTTGTAAAAACTCGCTAATGTCTTGACCGACACAAACAACATTGTGATACACCATTCAAACACACACATGAGCATTAGATAGGAATGACATAGACTCACAATTCATTCCATGCCATGCATGCACACACACAAGCAAGGACGACAAGCCGCGTGCAAGCCTTAGGGTTGCACCAACAAACTCCCCCTCGGATTGTTGGCCTTAGAATCTGCTCCCCTTAGTTCAGAGCCATCCCAGCAAGCTTGCAACACTTCCACTGCTGCTGCTCAACCAGCCTCTTGGTCATCATATCAGCTGGCTGCGCTGTCGTCTTCACGTAGTGCAACTCCACTTCACCCGCGGTTACCATGCTCCTCACCCAATGCCACTTCACCTTCATGTGCTTGGTAAGACCATGAAGAACGGGGATCTTTGCCAATGCAATAGCACCTTGGCTATCACAATAGAGTGGGGTAGGTCCTTGCTGCTCCTCCCCCAATTCAGCTAGCAAACGCCGCTGCCACACAACCTCTCTTATGGCACGGAAGAGTGCCATGTACTCGGACTCCACCGAGCTCAATGCTTGGTCCACTTGTTTCTTGCTCTCCCAAGCTGTTGGTCCTCCACCAATACAGCAGATGAAGCCTCCCACACTTGTCATGTCCTCTGGTTCTGATGCCCAAGATGCATCAGAGAAGGCCGTGAGAAAGAGCCTCCCGGGTTCGACTCCATCCGCACCCTTTTGACGCCTTTGTGCCGCGGCGGAGTATTGCAGTCCAACAGTTGCTGTTTGGCCAAGGTACTTGGCCACCCTCTCTCCAGCTGCTACCTGCTCTTCATTAGGGCATTGGACAACCCTAGCCAGCTGCCCGGTAGCAAAGGCTGCATCCGGCCTTGTGTGAACGGCCGCATACATGAGGCTGCCCACCAAGGAGTGAAAACGCCGCCTCTCCTCTTCACCAACACTTTCCTCCGCTGGTCCTTTCACACACTTGAACCCTGAGGGAAGAGGAGTAGCCACATGACCTTCACTCTTCCCAAAGTTTGCAGCCAAGGCCTCCAAGTACTTCTTTTGATGCACTCGCATCAACCGCTTTTCCACATCTCGCTCAATGTGAAGCCCAAGGTAGTAGTTGACGTCACCAAGGGTCTTGCACTTGAACTTGTCTTGAAGCTTCAGCATCACCTCCTTCACAAGGTCAGAGGAGGGTGAGAATATGAGGATGTGTTCCACATAAACCACCATGAAGCTCCTCTGCTCCCCCTCGCACGCTCATCACCTTGCTGCACCTCCTCCTCCTCTTCTCCCCCATTCATTTGAGGAGATTGCCTTGTGATAGTGCTGCTGCTACTGAGCTCCAAGGGCAGCTCCACATGCTCCAAGCCGGTACTCTTCACCTCTCCAAGCCGCACACCAATCTTCGCTTGGTTCTCCGCCTTCCACTCCTTGTACGGTAAGTTCTCCATGAACTTGCAATCTCTGCTCACCAGGAACTTCTTGGTAAATGGGTCCCAAAGAAGCCATCCCTTGCTGTTTTGAGCCATGCCCAGGTGCACGGCCCATGTTGCCTTAGCATCAAGCTTGTTGTGCCGAAGTTTCTTAGGCACAAGTGCCATGCACATGCACCCGAACACCCGAAGCATATCCACCTTCGGCTTCCTTCCAATCCACTCCACATAGGGCACCCATTTGTCTTCTCCCACGTGATTCAAGGCTCTGTTCTTGGCCACACAAGCATGCCGCACCGCATCCGGCCAAAAGTAATTAGGTAGACCGGCTTCAATGAGAAGTCCCCGAGCCGTCTCCGTGAGTGTCCGATTCGCACGCTCGGCAATGCCGTTCATTGCAGGAGAGTAGGGCATGGTGAGAGAGTGCCTTATGCCCTGTTTCTTCAGCCAAGTTGAGAAGTCCTTGCTCAGGAACTCTCCCCCACGGTCAGTGCAAATCGCCTTCACAAGCCGGTCTTGTTGCCGCTCCACCATCGGCAACCAATCGGTCTTCACCGTTTCAGCCACGTCACTCTTCTTGGGCAGCACATACACCCAGGTCATGCGAGTGTAGACGTCCACAATGGTGAGGAAGTACTCTGCTCCAGCAGCTCCAAGCTTCAAGGGGCTCACCACATCCATCACCACCTCATCAAGTGGTGCCTTCGCCGTTGTCTCCGAGCTATGGAACGGGTAGCGGGTGAACTTGGCTTGCATGCATGTCGGACAGCCAAGCACCTCATTGGGCTCCCCCTTGACACGTATCCCACTGACCATCTCTTGCTTGACTATCTGCTGCAAAATGGGCAATGCCACATGCCGCATTCGCCGATGCAAGGTCAGCCAATCACACTCTCCCGTAGCGGAAGTCGGGTTGGAGAAAGCGGCACTCGCAATTGTGCCCCACAAGCTCTCTCCTTTCTCCTTTGCCGCTGCTGCTTTGCTGATCTTAGGCTTATCCTCCTCATTTCCACCACCTTTGGCTGCTGCACCACTCTCCTTGGGTTCACACGCCTTGCTGGTCTCTCGAAGGTTGCACTCCTTCGAGTCACTCTTGGTGTCACTTTGTTTTCCGTAATCACCGCCACCAACCGCTTCACTCTTGGTGCTGACGCTTGCTGCCACTTGCCTCCCTTTAGGCATAGGGATCACTGGGATTTGCCACATCTCATTGTAGATGTCCCTGTCCTCATGAAGGTCCCAAAGCTTCCGCTCACCAAGCCTCGCGGTATAGGTTTTGGAACCCTTGGAAGATGTGTCCATGCCGGCCTTTTGCAAACGCCGAACAGAGATCAGGTTGGCTGCTAGGTTGGGCACCCAAAGCACGTTCTTGAGGCCCACCATCTTCCCATCAGCACCCTTGAACATGGCCTTGCCCATGCCTTTCACCTCTGCTCGCTGCCCCAAAGCCGATGTAACATGCTTGACCGGCGACGGTTCGAGTTCGGTGAGCAAGTCCGCACGAGGTCTCATGCTATAGGTGGCGCCGCTATCGATCACCCAAAAGTCCAGAGAGTGAAGGGTGACCTTTCCCACAGTAGCTGGCTCCTCAAAGCCTTCCACACCTCCTGCTGCAGCTGCCGCTTGCGTGGAGACAAAAGAAGAATTGGCCCGGGCATCGATCTTCAATCGAGTCCTTGTCGAAGTCTCCACCTTTCATGCTTGCCGCTTCGCCTCCATGGCCACCACGGCCTCCACGACCTCTGCCTCTTCCTCCCCTTGCTCCTCTGCCATCTTGGCCTTGAGAAGTGGTCCAGCCATCAGGTAGTTTGAAGCAATCTCTCCACATGTGGCCGGTCTTGTGGCAAAAGTGGCATTCGCCATCAAATCGACCGCGCCCACGCCCGTAGCCATTGTTGTTGTTGTTGCTGCCATATCCTCCATTACCACGGCCTCCATTGAAGTTACTGCTGCCAAATCGTCCTCCTCGCCCTCTGCCTATTCCATGGCCGTGCCCACGGCCCATGCTTGCAACTCCGGCACCATCGGGACCCGCCAATTCGCGACGGCGGAAATCTTCTTGTAAGATTTCCCGCTTCACATCTTCGAGTGAGAGACGGGGCAGATCTCGATTAAGGTTGATGATGAGCGAGGACCATGAGTCTGAAAGTAAGGCCAGCAGCTTGGTCTTCTTTTGAAGGTCACTGTAGTTCAGGTCAGCTCCTTCGAGCCGTGTCAACAAGTCGAAGAATTTCTGCTCTCCTTCCTCCACGGGTTCGCCTTCGTCAATTCGAAGTGCCGCCATTTGCCGCTCCAAAACCACAGCCACCGCCGCTGTTGCAGGAGCGTGTACACCCTTGAGAGCAGCCCATGCCTTTGGTCCCTTTGCTGGTTCACGCTGAAAAGGCTTGATGTGACGGATTTGGCTGCTCCCCAACGCTTGCCCAAGTAGAAGGTAGCCTTGTGCGCTCTTCCGCAACCACTGGCTCTTCTCCGGGTCGTTCTCGGGGCGCTTCTCCGTTCCTTCCATCACCTCCAGCAGATCATAGTGGTCGAAGATGTTCTCCATCTTGAAGGACCACTCAGCAAAGTTGTCACCGTTGAACTTGTCAAGGCCAAACACTCTAGGCTCATCCCTAGAGGGTCCAAGGCTAGGTTGCACCGGAGCAACGGGTGGATCTTGGTGTTGACCTTGTGCTTGGGCGTCTTCTCTGCCTCCAGCACCTCTGCCACCCCCTTCCTCAGGTCTAGGCATGGTCGAGACGGCTCCAAGGGGCTCTGATACCACTTGTTATAGTCACAATAGGCTCAGGTGTGCCTATAATGAGAGATAGAGAGTACAGTCGGATTTCCGTCAGACGGCTTCAAATACTGATAACGATCTGCTCGCTAACTTAAACGGTGATCTGTAAGTTGGATCTGGAGCAGGTTGCTGTCGCCTATGAGGAGCAAGTTGAATCATGAAATTCCCTGAAGATTTGACGACGCTATGGCGGTTTGACTGGCAGGAGGTATAGCAGCCACTATAGTCTTGGAAGTACAAACTTAGCAAGAAGAATTCGAGAGGGAGATGGTTCCCATGTCAAACATGTGTATTTGTCATGTTTTTATAGACTGTATAGGGTCGCCTCTTAGAGAGTACAACACTTAGGTATATCTGTGTGTACTCTCATTCTATCCAATATTCACTTCTCAATTCTGATATGGTATCACGCGTAGGTAGGATCCCCCCCCCACCTACCGCTTCCGCTCACCCCTCTAGCCCCTAGCCCAGTCGCGACCCCCCTAGCCCCGTCGCGCCCCATCCTGGGCCCAGTAGCGCCCCTCCTGGGCCCCGTCGCACCCCTCACTGGGCCCCGTCGCGCCCCTCCCAGGCCCCGTCGCGCCCCTCCTGGGCCCCATAGCGCCCCTCCTGGGCCCCGTCGCGCCCTTCCTGGGCCCTGTAGCGTCCCTCCCAGGCCCCGGCGCGCCCCTCCTGGGCTCCGTAGCGCCCCTCCTGGGCCCCGTCGCGCCCCTCCTGGGCCCCGTAGCGCCCCTCCTGGGCCTCGTCGCGCCCTCCCTGGGCCCTGTAGCGCCCCTCTTGGGCCCCGTCGCGCCCCTCCCAGGCCCCGTTGCGCCCCTCCTAGGCCCCGTAGCGCCTCTCATGGGCCCCGTCGCGCCCCTCCTGGGCTTCGTAGCGCCCCTCCTGGGCCCCGTCGCACCCCTCCTGGACTTCGTAGCGCCCCTCCTGGGCCCCGTCGCGCCCCTCCTGGGCCCCTGTAGCGCCCCTCCTGGGCCCCCGTCGTGCCCCTCCTGGGCCCCGCAGCGCCCCTCCTGGGCCGCGTCGAGCCCCCCCCTCCTGGTCCCCGTCACGCTTTCAGGCCCCGTCGCGCTCGCCCGGCCCCGTCGCCCCAGCCCGGCCCCGTCGCACGAGCCCGGCCCCGTCGCACCAGCTCGGCCCCGTCGCCCTCTGCCCGGCCCCGTCGCAGCCGCCCGGCCCCGTCGCACCCGTCCGGGCCCGTCGCGCCCGCCCAGCCCCGGTGCGCCCCTCCTGGGCCACCGTCCTGCTCGCCCGGCCCCGTCGCACCGGCCCGGCACCGTCGCACCGGCCCGGCCCCGACGCACCCGCCCGGCCCCGTCGGACCAGCCCGGCCCCGTCGCGCCTGCCCGGCCCCGTCTCGCCCGCCCGGCCCCTGCGCTCGTCCCTGCCCCGGCCTTGGTCCTCCTCACTGGTACGGTTTCCCCCCCCCCCCCCCCGCCCTGCACTGCCCTGCGCCGTACTGCCCCGCACTGCACCGCCCCGCACCACCCTGTACTGCCTGGCACCGCACTGCACCGCACTACACCGCACTGCACCGCACTGCATCGCACTGTACCGCACGGCACCGCACTCCACCTTGCTGCACTGCCCTGCACCGCACTGCTCTGTTCCTGATGGCGGCGGAGCTTCGCTTCGACACTGAAGGCCAGCCTCTGGAGTTCGAGGCGTGGCTTGCCGACCCCCGTCGCCAACTCACTGGCCAGCGGCAGGATGGTGAACTGCTCTCCGCACACCTTGACGGTACGCTCCCCTGCCCCAGCCCCCCTGCTATTCTGCCCGCTGACTCCACACCCACTGAGCGCGAGTCCACTGCTGCCACTGCCCGTGCGCGCTCTATCTGGCTTTCTCGCGATGCTGTCGCCCAGCTTGCCATCAGCAACGCCCTTCCCCCGTCCGAGCGCCCTCGCTTTAGGTCTCTCACCACTGCTCAGGCATACTTAGATGCTGTCATCCAGCGCTATTCCACCCCTCCGGCTGCCTCGGTGGGTCACCTGATCCTCCCGATGCTCTTTCCTGACCTTGCATCTTTCCCCACTGTCTCTGACCTCGCTGCCCACCTGCGCTCGATAGATGAGACCTGGCATGCAGCCTGCACTGATGCACAGCTTAGAGCCCACCAGCCGCCCATTACCTCTACCCTCTACCTGCTTGCCACACGCCTCCCTGGCCGCCTTGCTGTCGCCCGCGACCGCTTCCTTAGCATTCACCCCGCAGACCTCACCCTCACTGACTTTGTAGACACCCTGACTGTGATAGAGACCCGTCACCGCTCCATCGCCCAGGCGAGCGGTGTCGTGCCGGTCCCTATCTTTCAGGGTTGTGCCCCCGCCCAGTGTACCTTCTCCGACGGCTCTGCCACAGTGGCTGAGACTGCTGCTGTAGCGCAGTTTCGTTCAGGGAAGGGCCGCTGCCCCAAGGTTGGGCGCGGCGGCGGCGGCGGCGGGGGTGCGGGAGGGGGTAGTGGTGGGGTCGGGTCGTCTGGTGCTGGAGCGGACGAGGGGACCCTGCCCAGTCCCGCTGAGCCGCCGCCCCTGCAGGTGCAGCAACCGCAGCAACCGCCGCAGTCGCAGCCTTCGCAGCAGCCGCAGCAGCTGTTGCAGACACGGCAGACGAGTGTCCTCCTGCCCGGGTGGCCCGGCGCTGGCGGTGGCCGGGCGCGTGGTGGTGTGCCGAGTGGTGGCTCTGGTGGCGGGCGTTGTCAGTACCAGATCCAGACCGGTCCTCGCCGCAGTTTCGTTTGCGGTAGGCTCGGTCACTCCACTCCCCGCTGTTTTCGTCGCCTGGACGACCTCTTTCGTCAGCGCTTCGGCCCGTCGCCAGACCTCCCGGACTGGCACAGTTTGCTTAGTCGTAAGATTCAGATTTTTGATATGGACATGGATGCCATTGTTGCTGCTCTGCATGTGATGTATGCTGATGACTCTAGTGTGCTTCCCGCTTATTACTCACTGTTGCCTAGTGTAGGTGTGCCTATCTTAGCCTCCCCTGCTGCGTCAGGCGTAGGATCCCCTGTGTAGTCTTGGTGCTTCCGCCGTCGTTCCGTTGCCAGACGCCTCTGCTTCGCTTTCCTTCACCTTGGACTCTGGCGCTTCTCGGTGTTTCTTCCGCGACTCTACCACCCTGACGCCGCTTCCTGTCCCAGCTGCCGTCTCTCTTGCTGACCCCTCCGGCGGTCCGGTCGTCGCCCGCAGTTCCACCACCCTTCCCTGTCCAGCGATTCCTTCGGGCTCTCTCACAGGTCTGCATATACCCCTGTTCTCCAGGAACCTAGTTGGTGTCGGCTGCCTCCAGGACCTTGGCGTCACCACTACGTTCCCTGGCCACGAGCGGTATGCTGTCTGTACCGAGGCCGCCACTGGTGCCCCCCTGTCCACGTTCCCCCGGGACCCGGTGTCCGGCCTGTTCACTCTGGACACCGTGACCCCCCCGGCTGGGGCGCCTCCTCAGGTGACTGCGTCTACCCAGGTTGCTGCTGCCTGCTCCTGTCGGTCCCTCACTCACCCGACTCTCCTTTGGCACCACCGCCTAGGTCACCCTGCGCTCCCGCGTCTACGTCACATGTCCCAGCACGGTCTTGTCCTTGGTCTCCCAGGTTCCCTCCCCTCGTTTCCCTCCTCCCCAGCCCCACCTTGCACGCCTTGTGTTGAGGGTCGGCTTCGCCGTGCCCCGCACTCCTCCTCGTTTCCCCCTACCGCCGCGCCGCTGCAGACCCTGCACCTGGACGTCTGGGGCCCCGCCCCTGTCCCTGGGCCGCGTCGAGAGCGCTACTTCCTTGTGCTTGTCGACGACTTCACTCGTTACACCACAGTCTTTCCCCTGGAGCGCAAGGCCGACGTGCCTGGCGCTCTCATCCCCTGGCTTGTCTCTGCGCGTGTCCACCGCGGTCTCCCTGTCTTGCGTCTTCACTCCGACAGTGGTGGCGAGTTTGCCTCAGGTGTCCTTGGTCGCTTTTGTCGTGCGGAGGGCATCACCCAGACGTTCACCCTACCGGACTCCCCACAGCAGAATGGGGTCGCTGAGCAACGCATCGGTTTGGTCATGGAGGTGGCTCGCACCTCCATGATCCATGCCGGTGCACCCCATTTTCTGTGGTCGTTCGCTGTGCGCTACGCTTCTCACCAGCTTAACCTGTGGCCGCACCCTCAGCAGCCGCAGGTTTCGCCGACTCGTCTTTGGACTGGGTCTCCTGGTGACGCGTCTGCGTTCCACGTCTGGGGCTGCCTTGCTCACGTCCGTGCCTCCGGCACGGACAAGCTCACTGCCCGCACCCTTCCCTGCGTCTTCCTCGGTTTTCCCCTTGACGCGTCCGACTGGCACTTTTACCACCCGCCGTCTCACCGCTTCTTTCACTCTCGTGACGTCACCTTTGACGAGTCCGTCTTCTACTACCGTCGCTTCCCCCACCGTGGTCCCCCGGTTACCCCCCCCTATTCCTGGTCACTCCTTCCCCGGTAGTCCCTGCCCCTCCTCCTCCTCCTCCCCGTCCCGCCCCCTTTGGTGTGTCCCACGTCACCCCCCTTCCGTCGGTGGACCCGGTTGAGGAGTCTTCTGCCTCTGGTGGCCCTCCTGTTCAGTCCTCGCCGGCCGCCCCTCCCCTAGCGTCCCCTCCCCAGTCCCCCCCCCCCCCGCCTCTGCCGCCGCTGCAGCCGTCGTTGTCGCTGCCGCCGCCGCCGCCGCCGCCGCCGTCGCAGCACCCGTTCGCTGACTCTGGGGGTGCTCGTCCCGGTAGCCCTGGGGGTGGTCCCTCTGGGGGTGCTGGTGTGGAGAGTGCCGGTGGTAGCCGAGGAGCAGCTTGCGGTCTCGGTGTCGCCGTTGTGCCGCCGCAGCAGCAGTCCCGGCCGGTGTTAGCCCTTCGCCTGCTCGGCCTTCCGTCCCCCGACCCTGCGTCGGTTCCTCCCCGGTCGTCTCCTCCTCTTCCTGTCTACGGCCCTGTCTTCCCTCCGCCGGACTCGTCCCCGGCCCGTCTCCCCCCTCGTTCCCCTCCTGTGTCCCCTCCTCTGTCTCCTGACCCGACTCCTCCGTCGCACGTCTGGTCTCACCGTCCCTCCCGCGCTCGTCCTGCCTCGCCTGTCTTGCGCTCCCACCCTATGTTGCTTCGTTCCCACGCGTCTCGTCCTCCCCTTCTGCCGTCGCCTCCTCCGTCCTCCCTTGTTGTTGCACCCCCCCCGCTGTCTGACTACCTTCGTGCCGCTCGTCCCCTTGTTCCTCGGGTACTTGCCTCTCTCGTTACCGACCCGTCTGTTCCGACCTCGTGCCTTGACGCTCTTGTCGCTGCTGTCGCTGACTTCGCCTCTACCCGCCGCCTTGACTACGCCTCCGCTCTGGTCTCTGACCCTGCCTGTCCTCCGTCTGTCGGGGGTGCTCCTGCCCTTGGCAGTGACGTCCTGGAGGACCGCCAGTTCGAGCTTGCTTTCCTCTCCAAGGCTGCTCCCCATCTCTGTTCCATGCTGCTAGTCCCTGAGGGTGACCCAGACGCTTTTGACATCCCGACCCCTCGCACTTACGCTGAGGCGACTTCGGGACCCTGGGCCTCGCAGTGGATAGCTGCCATGGAGCAGGAGATGGCATCTTGGAGATCCACCGGCACCTTCGTCGACGCAGTTCCCCCACCTGGGGTGAACGTAGTCGATGGCCGCTGGCTCTTCAAGGTGAAGCGCCCTCCTGGAGAGCCGCCTGTCTTCAAGGCGCGCTATGTGGCTAGAGGTTTCAGTCAGCGCGAGGGGGTGGACTTCTTCCAGACCTTCGCTCCGACCCCGAAGATGACTACTCTTCGGGTTCTGTTACACCTAGCTGCTCAGCGTGACTACGAGCTTCACTCCCTCGACTTCTCCACTGCCTTCCTTCAGGGCAGCCTACACGAGCAGGTCTACCTGCGGCGCCCTCAGGGCTTCACTGGCACCTTCCCTCCTGGGACCCAATGGCTCCTGCGGCGCCCCGTCTACGGCCTACGCCAGGCTCCCCGTGAGTGGCACGACACTCTCCGTGCTACGTTTGCTGACCTGCAGTTCTTTCCGTCTTCCGCAGACCCTTCACTCTTCGTTCGTGCTGGCCAGACTCCATTCTACATCCTTGTTTACGTCGACGACCTGGTCTTTGCCACAGCTGACAGGGACGCACTGGCCTCCGTGAAGGCAGAGCTGCTGAAGAGACACACGTGCACTGACCTTGGAGAACTGCGCCGTTACCTTGGCTTGCAGATCTCCAGGGACAGAGCTGCGCGCACCATCACCCTGACTCAGTCACACTTGGTGCGCCAGGTCCTTCAGAGGTTCAGCCTTCAGTTCTCCTCTACACAGCCCACCCCTCTGCCTGTAGACTAGAGACTCTCCGCTCCAGTGTCTGAGGAGTTGGTAGAGCCCAGCGGCCCCTACGCAGAGCTGGTGGGTTGCCTCATGTACTTGATGACTTGCACTCGCCCAGATCTCGCATACCCTCTAAGCATCCTGGCTCGCTTTGTGGCCACAGGCAGACACCGACCGCAGCACTGGTCTGCCGCTAAGAGGGTTTTGCGTTATCTTGCTAGTACATCGGGCATGGGGTTAGTGCTAGGAGGACGCAGGCCAGTGGTCCTTACTGGACACATAGACGCTTCGTGGGCAGACGACGCTGAGACACTCAGGTCTACCCAGGGCTACTGCTTCAGCCTTGGCTCAGGTGCCGTCTCGTGGAGAGCTACCCGCTCCTCGTCTATTGCGCAGTCCAGCTATGAGGCTGAGATCTACGCTGGTGCCATGGCGGCACAGGAGCTCTGCTGGCTGACCTTCTTGCTCACTGACTTAGGTGAGCGGCCCAGCTCTGCCCCGGTCCTGTTCGCTGACAACAGGGCCATGATCCTCCTGTGTCAGGAGCCTCGACTCGAGGGCAGAGCAAAGCACATTCAGCTGCGGTACTTCCTCCTGCGTGAGCTACAGCAGCGACGTCAGGCTCGCGTAGTACACTTGGCCTCAGGTGCCAACACGGCTGATATCTTTACGAAGGCGCTTGCGCCTAAAGATCATCAGCGGCACTGTGTACAGCTTGGTCTAGTTCCAGTAGCCTCTCACTTGCTAGGACCTTGACTTTGTACTGTCCTTTATACGTATACTCAGACTGGACTTGTGTCCTCTCCCAGTGGCTGGACTAGTAGTGCCGCCCTGCTCTTGTTCTTGCCTTGTTTGTACTCCTTCTGACTGGTCTCTCAGACCCTTGTCTCAGAGGTTGGACTAGTAGTGCCGCCTTGAGCTGTTTGTTTAGGGCATTCCCCTATGCAGTCTAGGGGGTGTGTCAAACATGTGTATTTGTCATGTTTGTATAGACTGTATAGGGTCGCCTCTTAGAGAGTACAATACTTAGGTATATCTGTGTGTACTCTCACTCTATCCAATATTCACTTCTCAATTCTGATATCCTAGCCTCTACATACCCAGGAGCTGAGGTCCAGGTTGGTGGTACACCACCACAGAGTCCCCAACCACGAAGAGTCTTGAAAGCAACCCTCCAAGGGGCTACACCAAGCAAAATGTAACACTACACGAAGTAGCGTTACTATTTTCACTATTTACTATTTATCCGCGTCCCTTGGGCTTGAAATCTTGAGCTCTTGTTCTTGGATCTGCAAGATAAATTCTTCTTGAGTTTATGGGGGCTTGCTGCACACACCTGCGACGCGATGGACACTTCACACCCGACAAAATAGAAAAAACACATGCGACACACAAACGACGACTTGACATGCGAGTTGTAAAAACTCGCTAATGTCTTGACCGACACAAACAACATTGTGATACACCATTCAAACACACACACGAGCATTAGATAGCAATGACATAGACTCACAATTCATTCCATGCCATGCATGCACACGCACAAGCAAGGACGACAAGCCGAGTGCAAGCCTTAGGGTTGCACCAACAAACTCCCCCTCGGATTGTTGGCCTTAGAATCTGCTCCCCTTAGTTCAGAGCCATCCTAGCAAGCTTGCAACACTTCCAATGCTGCTGCTCAACCAGCCTCTTGGTCATTATATCAGCTGGCTGCGCCGTCGTCTTCACGTAGTGCAACTCGACTTCACCCGCGGTTACCATGCTCCTCACCCAATGCCACTTCACCTTCATGTGCTTGGTAAGACCATGAAGAACGGGGATCTTTGCCAATGCAATAGCACCTTGGCTATCACAATAGAGTGGGGTAGGTCCTTGCTGCTCCTCCCCCAATTCAGCTAGCAAACGCCGCTGCCACACAAACTCTCTTATGGCACGGAAGAGTGCCATGTACTCGGACTCCACCGAGCTCAATGCTTGGTCCACTTGTTTCTTGCTCTCCCAAGCTGTTGGTCCTCCACCAACACAGCAGATGATCCCTATCCTCCACAGCAGCTGTTGGTCACTATCCCTCTCGATCGCCTCTGATTGGCGCAACAACCCACACACCCCCCCCCCCTCTGTGTGACAAACCACCCACCAAACCATTGCCCACCCCCCCCCCCTTAGGATCAAGTTCTAAGTCCAAGAGTTTCTATACTAGAAATCACGGGCAACTAGCCGCACTCCCATCCCTCCTATCCCTCCCATCCCTCCTATCCCTCCCATCCCTCCTATCCCTCCTATCCCTCCCATCCCTCTCATCCTTCCTATCCCTCATATCCATGATATCCCTCCCATCCCTCCCATCCATCCCATCCCTCTCATCCCTCCCATCCCTCCCATCTCTCCCATCCCTCCCATCCCTCCTATCCCTCCCATCCCTCCCATCCCTCCCATCCCTCCCATCCCTTATATCCCTCCTATCCCTCCTATCATTCCTATCTCTCCTGCTCCTCCTATCTCGAATATTCTTGCTATCCTGAATATCCTGCCTATCCCGTCTGTCCTTCTTTCCCTCCCATCCCTCCCATCCCTCCTATCCCTCCCATCCTTCCTATCCCTCCCATCCCTCCCATCCATCCTATCCCTCCTATCCCTCCTATCCCTCCCATTCCTCCTATCCCTCCTATGCCCCCCATCCCCCCCATTCTTCCTATGCATCCCATCCCTACTATCCCTCCCATCCCTCCCATCCATCCTATCCGTCCCATCCGTCCCATCCCTCCCATCCCTCCTATCTCTCATATCTCTCCTACCTCTCATGTTCCTCCTATCCCAAATAAACCCGCTATCCCAAATATCTTGCCTGTCTCGTCTGTCCCTCCCATCCCTCCCATCCCTCCTATCCCTCCCATCCCTCCTATCCCTCCCATCCCTCCCATCCCTCCTATCCCTCCCATCCCTCCCATCCCTCCTATCCCTCGTATCTCTCATATTCCTGCTATCCCGAATATTCCTACTATCTTGAATGTCCCGCCTATCCCATCTGTCCCTCTTTCCCTCCCATCCCTCCCATCCCTCCCATCCCTGCTTTTCCTCCTATCCCCCCTATCCCCCCTATCCCTCCTATCCATCTTATGCCTCATGCCCCCTTCCCATCTTCCCTCTTCTCCATCCCCCTTGTGTCCTCTCCCCGTCCCCCTCGTGTCCTCTTCCCGTCTCACTCGCCCCCTCTCCCCATCCCCTCCGTATCCTCTTCCGGTCTCACTCGCACTCTCACCCCGTCGCCCTTGTGTCATCTCCCCCTCCTCCTTGTGTCCTTTCCCTGTCCCCCTCGTGTCCTCTTCCCATCTCACTCGCACTCTCGCCCCGTCGCCCTTGTGTCATCTCCCCCTCCTCCTTGTGTCCTTTCCCTGTCCCCCTCGTGTCCTCTTCCCATCTCACTCGCACTCTCGCCCCGTCGCCCTCATGTCCTATCCCACCATCTCGCCCATCCCTCCCATCCCCCCCGTCCCTCCCATCTCTCCCATCCCTCCTGTCCCTCCAGTCCCTCCCATCCCTCCCGTCCCTCCCATCCCTTCCGTCCCTCCTATCCCTCCAGTCCCTCCTATCCCGCCCATCCCTCCTATACTCCCCAATCCTTGCTACCATTCCATCATCCCCCTTCCCACCTCCCATACCCTCCCCTTCCCATATCCTCTTCCCTCCCCCTTCCCATTCCTGCTCGTCTGGCGCGTTGCGCCGCAGGCCCGACCTGGGCTTTTGCGCGCCGTCCTCCCCCCCTATTTCGTGGTGTGTCTTTCTTAACCATTTCGTCGTTTCGCAGTTTCTCCCCCCTCGTCACGCACCCCTTTCTCGCTTGTGTTTTCGTCTTGTAGTCAGTTTTTTGTAGGTTATGCTGTCTGTTTTGCGAGGTCGGTTCACTACCTCGACTCTAGACTAGACTATGTACGCTCGGGTTAGTACTGGGGTGCGTGTGTGGGAGGGGAAAAGGTTGTGCACTGTTTCCCAATGTACGTTTGGGGGAGGGGTTGGATCCATGGCATTAGGGCATGTTTTTATGCGTCTCGTTATGTTGTTTCTGGTCAGATTTTTATGCATGGGACATCACCCTGGTGTTTTAGGAGTGAGGGTTTGGGTTTTCTACCAGCACTAGTTCGCTCTCACAAACACACCCGGGATTTGTGGGGATTGGGTTGTCGCCCAAACCAACCCTGCGACTGAGCGAAGGATTTCCAGGTGAGCTGGATGGCGGCGAGATGGTTGATCGTCGTGTCGAACGTTGAAGGTAATCAAATCCGCTGATTCTGCTCGTCTGTTGTGTGTAGGAGGTCCGTGACCTGCATGGTGGGTGTAACTCGATCCATCGATGCTCATCGACTGGATTTCACTCTCCCGGGCCCTAATTATGGCGATGAATTGGGCAACGGTGGCGGGGTCATCACTCGTGAACTTGAAGGCGAAATTGTTAATTGAGGCGGAGTTGAGTCTCCGGCTTCTCCACCAGCTGACATCGAGTGGTTTAGCTTTCGTAGTTGCTAAACACTGGTAGGAAATGCTTGCAGTGATCAAAATGGCTCTCATACTAAGTTGCGATTATATCCACATAGGACCTTTCAAGATTGTAAGTATTTGAATAAGACAGCGGAAGTCTTTGTAAGTGACCTTACCTCAGTAAATGTAAAACAGTAGGATGTTAATAGCATGAGATATAGGGTTTGTATAGTGGTACACGGAAGGTGAAGGGTCTATTCGAGTTATGCACTTACAAGTGGTACGTTCCCTGTTTAGGGCTATTTTACGACCAAGGTACACGACTCGGGTAAATGGCCATGCTGTAAAACGGGTACTGTTAGGTGTCCTCACTGCTGTGTCGATCCATCTGACTAGTCAACTCTTTGACTTCGGCTTGACTGCTGGGCCTCCTTGAGTCAACGGTCAACGATCGTTACCCTTTATTTCAGTTATCACGTACTCTATATAAGTCTAGTACGATATTCAGTCTATCCAAATATAGCTTTAGGAATGCATATGATTATATCATTCCATTACCATACACCTATTCATGGAATTTATCATGTTGGTATAGCAGACTCTAGTATAGCCATGACTGGTCAACAACAGCAGCAGCAGTCGCAGAGACAACCTATTGGCACTCAACTGTCAATGAATGTGGACAGCTCCAACTATGCTAGAGCAACTGCAGCCGCGTGACTCTTTGCTCGAGCTGAATAATCTGTTGGGTCTTTCGCGTTTCATGGTGGGCCTGCATAACACCAGCAACAATACATGCTAGTTAAGCTACTCGATGCTCAACTTGTCGTCAACCAATGTAACTTTCTCACCATTTCGAAGCTGAAGACTTCTGTCCTCTCAAATGGCAAAGATACATGGAGCTTCCAGTTTAAAGCCCGAGTGCCAAATTGTGTGTCGTGTGGTTCAAGCTTTAGAAATATGAAAACTAACAATTTTTGGGGCATTTTTCCATGAAACTGGGGTTACACACACCACGAAGACACCTTATTGGTCGAAATCTTGACTAGGGGGTTTGCGTGGGTTGGCCTGTGGGAACTTGAAAATGGGGGTCATTGCAATTTGGGACTTTTGCATCCCAATCCAACCAGTGCCCTTGGGATTCGCTGACTAAGCGAAACAAAATACACTCGCGACAGGTTTGCCGAAATCAACAGTCTCGTCACTCACAAAATATCTAGCTGTAGCGCGTCATGTCTCTAAAGCATCAATGTTTTGGGCTGCGGGCTTTAAATTCCTTGCGCAATCTTCTAGATTTAAATTTACAGTACTTCGAGGACACGCTCATGTGTCGTGCAACTAGCATCATAAACGAGGAAGCACGTTATTACAAATGCATTTCATTATTTTTTTCCTTTTGCAGGTTGTGTAAAGGGTATTCGCAACTGATCATGACAAGGAAACGACAACAGCAATATTCATGATGTCCTCATAGTTGAAACCATTGATAACGAAGGTCCTTACAACCGTCCTCTTCTAAAAACTCCTCCGCAAACGACTGAAATCTATGAGAAGAAAAAAAGAAAAAAAGAAAAAAAGAGAAAAAAAGAAAGAAAGAAAACACAATAACAAAAAGCAGTTTAAGGTCAAGTCGTACCGCGATAATTCACAGTGCATCAATATGTTCACATCGTCAAGCATAACTATCCTCACGACATTCACACTTTATCTGGACAGCTACCGCGGACATCATATGGCATTGACCTATTGTTATATTCTCAACTGACGATCTCTTCCAGAAGCTGAAATATACAACAATACAGTTGCCAACAAGCAAGTGATTAGAGCAACTTAAGTCGGCGCAAAATATCACCACTTGATTAGGGCCAATTCCTAGCTACAAAGATCAGAATCGAGAACGCGCGTAACCAAAATAAACCGCATTGAAACGCGATTCAAACGCTGACACCGCACAGCACCACATGTTTCTGATCCAACTTGATTATGATCACGGACCGTAGGAATTCGGCCTTAGTTACTTGAGAAGTCACAACACGAACATATATGAGTATAAATGGCCATATATTTCATTATTACTATCCTTGGCAATTATGGTATTTACGCATAAAATGTACAAGTCTTCCACTGACTTCAAATACTATACTGGTTCCACAAACTCTCGAGTCTTCAGCACACCAGTCCCATTACTGAAATCCATAACTTTATAAGGATTTAGCGTTCGCAAATTTTCAAGTTACCTGATCTATAGAGTAAGTACACCCCGTCCTACCTAGTATTGTGATATGTTATATGGGGTGTATTCTTATGAAGTAGCATGAGTATGATAATGGCCTATGCTGACATGATGCAACTTCAAACGCTCGTTTTCTTCATCAGATCAACAAACAAATGAAACTTTTGTTGCTGATTTCACCTTGTCTTCTACGTGACGTCCATTCGACATGCGAAGTGAATTTTTGCGGGCCTGATTATCGAACAGAGTAAATCAAACCCCAGTGAAAGAAAGTTTTGTGCGTCGAAGCCATGCTGATATGAGCCATTCCATTACGGGAAGTAGCATTAGGATGAATATCGCTATTATAGTGCTGACCAGGGCCCTAGATTGGTTTTAAGGCATCCTGATCCTCCATAACCCCCCCTGCGGAAAAGCATGATTTTTCAGGGTCCCCTAAAATAAGAATTATGAGCAATCAGGATTACCTCTATTTTTTTGTTTTCCTGGTTTCTCAAAGCTTCTTTACATGGTCAGTTTCCATACATTTACTAGTAGCTGGTGTGCAAGTCTTGATTTGTGGAAAATAGCACTTCCGTGAGGAATTTGTGGGCACGGAGCGTCATTGAGAGATGGGCAAGAAATGAACATGGGGGTGGGGGTTGGGGAAGGCGGACGAGATTGCTAGGGATGAAGGCAATCTTGCCCTTACAAAGCCCAAAGGCACATACAAATCGGGACCTAGATTTGGCCAAGGGCCAGCAGATTCCCTCACACAGCCCCCAGCACAGATCGAGCCGAGCCATAGAGTTGGCGAAGGACGAATCAGCGCCCTCGCAAGACCTAGAGGGGGGCCAGAACCTTGGAAATCTCGACTGCCCCCCAATCACGCTTCTGGCAGAATCGGGGGACTACTCGATATTGATCCTGATGCATAGATTCCGCATCAGCTATGAAAACATTGTTGAGCAACGAAAGTTGACCCTTGGAAAAGACCTGAAAAATCAGGACATATCACTAAAAAGTATCCTGCACAATCAAGGTTGGTACCAGCAAACACCCTGTTTTTTTCTTGAATCAAGAAAATCTTCCTAACTACTGGGGGCCTGGTATCAACAAATATAATTATAGTTTAGCTGGGTTATAGTAGGTCAGTTCTTAGAGGGTACAGGCCTACTCTTGTACCCCTCGGTACTTTTCCCTTAGTCATTGATTCTCGATAACCTATAGGTATGGAGCTAGGTAGGTTTCCGCACCTCTCGCTTCCGCTAGTATAGCTTTTTTTGGGTTGCGGAGCAACCTATTGCTATCGATCGGGCTGTTTTTTTTTTTTTTTTTTTTTGAAATAAAAATCAAATGTTTGTCGTGATGGAAATAAAACATTTTATGTATAATAAAGTCTCATCATGAAATGCTCCGCAACCCTAAGACGATCTCGTCGCCTCTTGTTTTCTTTTCTTTTTTTTCTTTCGCACCTCTCGCTCTTCGATTTTGCGCTTCGCTGATTCCTCCCCCCTTTCCCCCCCCTCTCCCCCTCCAGTGCTTGCTCGACTCCGTACGCCAACCAGCCGGCCCACCAGCCAACTCGCTCCCTCCCTTGCTAGTTAGCTAGCCCGCCAGCTCGCTCCCTAGCTCACCAGCGCCAACTGCGACAGCCTGTCGTTTCGCCCTTAGACAGCTATTTCGCACCTGCTGGTCGCCACCAACCCTTGCTCGCCTCGCACGTGTCTTGCTAGCCAGCTAGCCCCCAGCTCGCCAGCTCCATTGCTAGCTAGCCAGCACGCCAGCCAGCAGCCGCGACCAGCCAGCTAGATTGCTCGCCAGCTAGCTTGTCGCCAGCCAGCTCGTCGCTGGCTTGCCAGCTAGCTTGTTGCCACCCAGCGCGCAGGCCAGCCTGCCAGCACGATAGCCAGCCAGCTGCCAGCCGCGCCAGCCAGCTCGCCGCCAGTGTTGCCATCTAGCTCGCCGCCAGCAGCGCCAGCCAGCTAGCCGTCAGCAGTGCCAGCCAGCTCGCCCCCAGCAACACCTGCCCACTGGCCGCCAGCCGTGCCAGCCAGCTTTCCGCCAGCAATGCCAGCCAGCTCGCCGCCAGCAACACCTGCCGCTGGCTGCCAACTTCGCCAGCTAGCTTACCGCTAGTAGCACCAACAAGCTCCCCGCCAGCAGCGCTACCAGTGAGTGTGCTGCTAGCTCACCAGTTAGCGGCCGCCAGCACGCCGCCAGCAAGCTGTTAGCCGCCAACACCCCACTAGCTAGCCGCCAGCAGCCACTAGCAGCCGCCGCTAGCCGCCCGCTCATCGCTAGCCGCCAGCTCATCGCTAGCCGCCAGCACAACGCCAGCTCGCTGCAAGCAGCCGCCAGCCAACGGCCGCCAACAACTGCTAGCCGCTGCCACCTACCAGCTCACCGCTGGCTCGCTAGCCAGCAGCAGTCAGCAGCCACCATCCAGCAGCCACCAGTCCACCGCCAACAGCCGCCAGCAACCGCCGCTAGCTGCCAGCAGCGACTAGCGGCTGCTAGCCACTGCCACTAGCCAGCTCGTCGCGGGCTCGTCAGCCAGCACCATCTAGCAGCCGCCAGCTAGCAGCCGCTAGCCAGCCACTAGCCGCTACCGCCATCCAGCGGCCACCAGTAGCCGCCGACCGCCCACTATTGTTGCCGTCTACTGCTTTTTGCCGCTCACTGCCACTGCAACTGCTTCTACCGCGGCCACTGCCACTACCACTATCGCTCGATTCTGCCGTTAGCTGCCGCCGTCTGTGGCCTTCTCCTCGTGCTGCTAGCAGCCCACCACTCCAGTCGCTACTGCCATCCCTGCTGCGGCCGTCGTCCCCGCCACCTGCCTCTATGGTGTCCCAGCCTGCCGTTGTTCTCCGCCTGGACGCTGAGGGACGCGACGTGGGCTTCTTGGCCTAGCTCGTCGCTCTCCGTTGCCAGCTCGCGTCCATCCGCCAGGACGGCCAGGCCCTTGTGGCCCACACTTTGGGTATGTTAGCTGCCCCTCCATAGCCTGCTGCTCTTGCTGATGACGCGACGGACTGAATTCGAGATTTCCCTAGCCGCCTTCTCTGTCTGGCAGTCCTGCGATGCAGCTGGTAGTTACTAGGGTCCTCCCTCCTAACGATCAGACTCACTTTCAGATGATCAAGATAGCTAAGGGTATGTGGGATACTGTTGTACTATAGCTCGCTACTCTACCTAGTCCTCAGCCACCCTAGGCCTTCTGGTCCTGCCTATCCTGTTCCCCGACCTAGCCTCCTTCTCCACTGTAGCAAATGTTGGTGCAACCCTATGGTTTGCACTCGGCTTGTCGTCCTTGTTTGTGTGTGTGCATGCATAGCATGGAATGAATTGTGAGTCTATGTCATTGCTATCTAGTGCCTGTGTGTGTGTTTGGATGGTGTATCACAATGTGGTTTGTGTCGGTCAAGACACCAGCGAGTTTTTACAACTCGCATGTCAAGTCGTCGTTTGCGTGTCGCATGTGTTAAATCTATTTTGTCGAGTGTGAAGTGTCCATCGCGTCGCAGGTGTGTGCAGCAAGCCCCCATCAACTCAAGAAGAATTTATCTTGCAGAACCAAGACCAAGAGCTCAAGATTTCAAGCCCAAGGGACGCAGATAAATATTAAAATAGTGAAGATAGTAACGCTACTTCGTGTAGTGTTACATTTCATTTGGTGTAGCCCCTTGGACGGTTTGTTTCGAGAATCTTTGTGGTTGGGAACTCTGTGGTGGTATACCACCAACCTGGACCTCGGCTCTTGGGGTATGTAGAGGCTGGGAACCATCTCCCTGTCGAATTCTTCTTGCTAATTTTGTACTTCTAAGACTATAGTGGCTGCTATACCTCCTGCCAGTCAAACCGCCATTGCGTCGTCAAATCTTCATGGATGTTTATGATTCAACTTGCTGCTGATTGGCGACAAGAACGTGCTCCAGATCCAATTTACAGATCACCGTTTGAGGGCCAGATCAGATCGGCATCAATATTTGAAGTTGTCTAACGGAATTCTGACTGTG
The DNA here is from genome assembly GCA_027943415.1 of Closterium sp. NIES-67. NCBI lineage: Eukaryota > Viridiplantae > Streptophyta > Zygnematophyceae > Desmidiales > Closteriaceae > Closterium > Closterium sp. NIES-67. Next base: position 677,697 of record BQMB01000898.1, on the reverse strand, counting down.
CGCAATTTCTCTCATTTTAGGCACATCTGAGCCTATTGTGATTATAGCAAGTGGTATCAGAGCCCCTTGGAGCCATTTCGACCATGCCTAGACCTGGGGAAGTAATTGGAAGAGGTGCTGGAGGCAGAGAAGTCGCCCAAGCACAAGGCCAACACCAAGATCCACCCGTTGCTCCGGTGCAACCTAGCCTTGGACCCTCTAGGGATGAGCCTAGAGTGTTTGGCCTTGACAAGTTCAACGGTGACAACTTTGCTGAGAGGTCCTTCAAGATGGAGAACATCTTTGACCACTATGATCTGCTGGAGGTGATGGAAGGAACGGAGAAGCGCCCCGAGAACGACCCGGAGAAGAGCCAGTGGGTGCGGAAGAGCGCACAAGGCTACCTTCTACTTGGGCAAGCGTTGGGGAGCAGCCAAATCCGTCACATCAAGCCTTTTCAGCGTGAACCAGCAAAGGGACCAAAGGCATGGGCTGCTCTCAAGGGTGTACACGCTCCTGCAACAGCGGCGGTGGCTGTGGTTTTGGAGCGGCAAATGGCGGCACTTCGAATTGACGAAGGCGAACCCGTGGAGGAAGGAGTGCAGAAATTCTTCGACTTGTTGACACGGCTCGAAGGAGCTGACCTGAACTACAGTGACCTTCAAAAAAAGACCAAGCTGCTGGCCTTACTTCCGAACTCATGGTCCTCGCTCATCATCAACCTTAATCGAGATCTGCCCCGCCTCTCGCTCGAAGATGTGAATCGGGAAATCTTACAAGAAGATTTCCGCCGTCGCGAATTGGCGGGTCCCGATGGTGCCGGAGTTGCAAGCATGGGCCGTGGGCACGGCCGTGGAAGGGGCAGAGGGCGAGGAGGAAGATTTGGCAGCAGTAACTTCAGTGGAGGCCGTGGTAATGGAGGATATGGCAGCAACAACAACAACAATGGCTACGGGCGTGGGCGCGGTCGATTTGATGACGAATGCCACTTTTGTCACAAGACTGGTCACATGTGGAGAGATTGCTTCAGATTGCCTGATGGATGGACCCCTTCTCAAGACCAAGATGGCAGAGGAGCAAGGGGAGGAAGAGGCAAAGGTCGTGGAGGCCAGGGTGGTCGTGGAAGCGAAGCGGCAAGCATGAAAGGTGGAGACTACGACAAGGACTCGAGTGAAGATCGATACCCGGGCCAATTCTTCTTTGTCTCTACGCAAGCAGCAGCTGCAGCAGGAGATGTGGAAGGCTTTGAGGAGCCAGCTACTGTGGGAAAGGTCACCCTTCACTCTCTGGACTTTTGGGTGATCGATAGCGGCGCCACCTATAGCATGACACCTCGTGCGGACTTGCTCACCGAACTCGAACCGTCGCCGGTCAAGCATGTTACATCGGCTTTGGGTCAGCGAGCAGAGGTGAAAGGCATGGGCAAGGCCATGTTCAAGGGTGCTGATGGGAAGATGGTGGGCCTCAAGATCGTGCTTTTGGTGCCCAACCTAGCAGCCAACCTGATTTCCGTTCGGCGTTTGCAAAAGGCGGGCATGGACACATCTTCCAAGGGTTTCAAAACATATACCGCGAGGCTTGGTGCGCGGAAGCTTTGGGACCTTCATGAGGATAGGGACATCTACAATGAGATGTGGAAAATCCCAATGGTCCCCAAGCCTAAGGGGAGGCAAGTGGCAGGAAGCGTCAGCACCAAGACTAAAGCGGTTGGTGGCGGTGATCATGGAAAGCAAAGTGACACCAAGAGTGACTCAATGGAGTGCAATCTTGGAGGGACCAGCAAGGCGTGTGAACCCAAGGAGAGTGGTGCAGCAGCCAAAGGTGGTGAAAATGAGGAGGAGAAGCCTAAGACCAGCAAAGCAGCAGCAGCAAAGGAGAAAGGAGACAGCTTGTGGGGCACGAATGCGAGTGCCGCTTTCTCCAACCCGACTTCCGCTACGGGAGAGTGTGATTGGCTGACCTTGCATCGGCGAATGGGGCATGTGGCATTGCCCATTTTGCAGCAGATAGTCAAGCAAGAGATGGTCAGTGGGATACGTGTCAAGGGGGAGCCCAATGAGGTGCTTGGCTGCCCAACATGCATGCAAGCCAAGTTCACCCGCTACCCGTTCCATAGCTCGGAGACAACGGCGAAGGCACCACTTGATGAGGTGGTGATGGATGTGGTGGGCCCCTTGAAGCTTGGAGCTGCTGGAGCAGAGTACTTCCTCACCATTGTGGACGTCTACACTCGCATGACTTGGGTGTATGTGCTGCCCAAGAAGAGTGATGTAGCTGAAACGGTGAAGACCGATTGGTTACCGATGGTGGAGTGGCAACAAGACCGGCTTGTGAAGGCAATTCGCACTGACCGTGGGGGAGAGTTCCTGAGCAAGGATTTCTCAACTTGGCTTAAGAAGCAGGGCATAAGGCACTCTTTTACCATGCCCTACTCTCCTGCAATGAATGGCATCGCCGAGCGTGCGAATCGGACACTCACGGAGACGGCTCGGGGACTTCTCATTGAAGCCGGTCTACCCAATTACTTTTGGTCGGATGCGGTGCGGCATGCTTGTGTGGCCAAGAACAGAGCCTTGACTCAAGTGGGAGAAGACAAATGGGTGCCCTATGTGGAGTGGATTGGAAGGAAGCCGAAGGTGGATATGCTTCGGGTGTTCGGGTGCATGTGCATGGCACTTGTGCCTAAGAAACTTCGGCACAACAAGCTTGATGCCAAGGCAACATGGGCCGTGCACCTGGGCATGGCTCAAAACAGCAAGGGATGGCTTCTTTGGGACCCATTTACCAAGAAGTTCTTGGTGAGCAGAGATTGCAAGTTCATGGAGAACTTGCCGTACAAGGAGTGGAAGGCGGAGAACCAAGCGAAGATTGGTGTGCGGCTTGGAGAGGTGAAGAGTACCGGCTTGGAGCATGTGGAGCTGCCCTTGGAGCTGAGTAGCAGCAGCACAATCATGAGGCAATCTCCTCAAATGAATGGGGGAGAAGAGGAGGAGGAGGTGCAGCAAGGTGATGAGCGTGCACCGTCACTTCTGCCTCGTGCTACAGGTGCTCGCGGGAACCGACCAGATTTGCAGCAACGCCATGAGAGCATCCAAGTCCTTGCAGCAGAGGAGGAAGGAAGCGGGAGAAGGAAGACTCAGCCCCCCAAAAGGTTGAGCTATGACTGGCTTGGAGGACCGGCCAACTCAACCTTGACCGGTTCGGCCCTCATGCTAGGCGATGTTGCGCAAGATGAAAGCGAGGAGTGCGCTTTTGCCTTCTTCTCTCCGGTGGAGATACCGGGGGAGCCTACAAATCCCAAGGAGGCTTGGAAGGGCCCCAATGGGAAGGAGTGGAAGAAGGCCTCAGATGAAGAAATGGGGAGCATCATCGAGAACGACACGTTTGACTTGGTGAACCTACCTCCGGGGCGTAAGGCGATTTCTTCCAAGTGGCTCTTCAAGCGCAAGACCGACGCTGACGGCAACATTGAGCACTACAAGAGCAGACTTGTAGCCAAGGGGTATCAGCAGCAAGAGAAGAAGGATTACAATGAAGTGTATGCCCCTGTGGTGAAGGGTACAACCCTTCGAACCCTCTTCGCCGCGGCGGCCATCAAAGGATGGGTGGTGAAGCAAATGGATATAGTAACGGCCTTCCTCAACGGCGTTTTGGAGGAAGAGACCTTCATGGAGCAGCCAGAGGGGCAGAATGATGGGAGTGGCAGAGTGTGGAAGCTGAAGAAAGCACTCTATGGCCTCAAGCAAACCCCTAGGCAATGGTACATCAAGCTGCGGGAAGTCTTGGAGGCGATCGGCTTCACTCCCTCAACGGCCGATCAATCGTTGTTCATGCTTGGCGAGGGGGAGCAGAGGAGCTTCATGGTGGTTTATGTGGATGACATCCTCATATTCTCACCCTCCTCTGACCTTGTGAAGGATGTGATGCTGAAGCTTCAAGACAAGTTCAAGTGCAAGACCCTTGGTGACGTCAACTACTACCTCGGGCTTCACATTGAGCGAGATGTGGAGAAGCGGTGGATGCGAGTGCATCAAAAGAAGTACTTGGAGGCCTTGGCTGCAAACTTTGGGAGGAGTGAAGGTCATGTGGCTAATCCTCTACCCTCGTGTGAGAGTACGACCCCGTTACACTAATTTCCCCTTTCCATATTTCCTATCTATTTCATTCCTCTTTCACTCCTGATTCATTTGGTCTTTATCTCATCTCATTTGGTTTCCCATTCCTCCTTTTTCGTTATCCTTTGGTTTATCCTGTTATTCTAATTATATCACCGACCAGGCTCGGGATGTACTGGCGCGCTATATCTAGCATAATCCTGCCGTAATCCCTTAAAGCCAATAGCCTTGCGTGGCTATACGCAGGGTGATTCTATTTCTAGAAGGGTCTATTCCCTTTGGATAGGATAAACCTGGTTACCTGATGTACGCTGGAAATATAAAAGTATCTTGTACTGATTGATAGTGCAGCATTGAGCAAAACCTTTCCTCGACACATTCGATCATGTGAAATCGACGCATCTTCTAATTTGTGACCAGAGGCCGCACAATCGACGCATCTTCTAATTCGTATTGATAACGATACGATTTCTTTTTACGAAGTCATCTTCGTTAAAAATGGATTGACATCAACAAAGTGGATCTTCATCCAGGAAAAACAATGGAGCTGCGTGAAGACATGTTCTCCATCCATGAGTCACTTCTTCATACAAATTGATCGACAAGCTATGGGATTGCAGAGAAGTAGCCGTTTTCTCTTGCAATATTCCCAACATCAAGTTGCTACGAAGGAGCAGATTTCGCACGCAATGACGACGCAGTGAACCCGTCTCGTCAAGGCCAGCAAGACACTACTTCGTAACAGGAGCCGACCGATTCATCTTCATCAAGAATCTCAGCCATCCGAAGTGATTGATTGGAGCAGTCTCAACATCAACCTCACGAGGCGACACACCAATCATGCATCGCGATTCCATGTGTTAATAACCTGCGTGGAAATGTTTCCGTGCATGTCACGATGCTCGATTGATTGAGGAGTAATTAACCTCTAATCCAGCAAGTACTCGTTCACTAGCGACCCTAGGGCACTTGCATTGGAGGCGATTCTACCAGAAGCCGAAGCGTTACAAGCACCAGCGTAACTTCGACGATGCAGGAGAACGCCAAGCAACACGTGGTGTCAACAAATGAGGGACATGCGGACCACTACAACACAATCACGCGCTCTACCGACCGTACATCGGAGGCACGGATGAGCATACCAGGAATTGCTCTCCGTGGATACATTGAGGGGAGAAGCAAATTTCTCTTCATAACCTCAAATGAAACAATCACCGGCAGCAATGGAGCAACACAACTGTGCCAAAATGCATGTGTTCCTGGTAGTTACGCCTGTTACACCCATCAGGAACACTCTACTGGGAAGAGGGAGTTGATGGATTCTCCTTCAACCAGTAGGAGTTGAGAGAATTCTCTGCAGCAGCTGCCGCCGTCGCCGTCGTCGCAACCGCCGCCGCCGCCGCAGCTGAAGACTCGACACAACACTCACAACCAAACCCTGATGGATGATTCTCCGCTCAATAGAGATAATGCTGGATTATATTCCAGTGGATCGTAAAGTCCCGGCCAGGCACAATACTATGATTCCCAGCTAGTGTGGAGGAGAAACCACTATGCGAGGAAACAATAGCTATGGCAATGCCATATACCCTCAAGAGCAGAAGATATTTGCTCTTATGAGGATGGGAGGACTACGGTACTCTACCGGTATACGAGTCCTCATAGCCTATGGCTTTCCTGAAAGTCATAAAACCTGCGTCGCAACCAATCCATCACCAGCACCAACTCTACGGAAGCAGATAGGCGTGAAATGGAGCGCGGACGCCACTCTGGATAGTGGACTCCGCGTATCTCCAACAACACCCCTGTTTGCCGAAATGGAGCAGACTTCAACACCGATGCTGAGTAGCTGAGACATCTTCGACTTCAACGCTACTTCAAGGACAGTGGCAGAATGAGACAACACATGATGGCACCAGAGGACCTATCCCAATATGTGCACCCAGACACCGATGCCTACCGACGGCCTCCATGCTAAACTGGAAGTGCATAAGGTCATATTGGATTGGCTGTCATCAATGCTCATTTGGAAATGGGAAAGGATTACTTGGGAATACTCATAACATTCCCAGATGTCCTAACCCATCGCCGTGGGATATCTACGCAGTAGAGACTCCTTGCTTGAGCAACCACCGAGGGAAACTACTTTGGCGCCGATTGTGGAAGTTACCAGCTCCGCGTTTATGGTACCAGCCCCTCGCATGGTTCTAAACACAAGGGATACACTGAGCAGCACTTCACATGTGCTGTTGTACTCAAGGTAGTGTGACTAGCAGACCGCGTAGTGGACAGGGTTACTACTAGTGATTCTGCTCTCCATCTTGCAGCACTACGATGCCGAGTGGGTACGACTTGCGACAACACTAAGGCATGGACCAGCATTCGACAGAAGCTGCATGTAACGGATACAACACTGCTACAGAAGCAATACTACGACACGATTGCCATACCACTAACACTTCGTGATCTTTACACGTGGAAGAAATGCGAGTAACGCCAAGATGTGCTACCCGAGACTCAACGCATGCTACAATGTGCCAGTTAGAGCACCCACCGAAAGAATAGTACATCTACTCTTCCGCGACAACATCTCGACCATGATCAGCACCAACTTCATACCATCTACAGGCCGACGGACATACGGCATGGCTCAATCGGATTATTAAACTTCTTCTGCACAACGTTGCTGATATGGGAGTGCGTCTACATCAACACCACCTCGATTCCAACATGACAATTACCATTCTTCCTACAGACGCAACCCGCTCACACCACAGCAGCCGACAAATCTATTTCATCACCGTTGCTCATCATCTCTAAGATCAGACACGCCACTTGGACATCCAAACGTAGCAAAAGCACCTGGCTACTCATCACCATAGTTATCCACACCATAATCTCGACATCAGGCATCTTCCATCCAAGCTTCAACCTTGCTTCTGCGGGACTATCCTCTTTGAACCAAAGGTCACTTTATTCACCTTCCGCTTCCGCCTACCAGCCACTTAGAAGATCCATACCGCCTTCCATACCAGTTCCTTCAACCCTATCAAGACCAAACACGCTCTACACCGAATGCCAACCACCGTCATCGCCCGTGTTCATCCACGACATGGGACAACTACGTGCTCGGACACCGACGTCGTCAGAATGGCACACTAGAGCTTCTTCTTTGGTAGAAGGGCTGTGGTCCTTATGAGGCTGCGTCTCTGAATTCGACATGGGTAACGCCCGTCATCCTCTTCGCGACTACGTTGTCAAGCAGGGTGTTACTTCTACCACCCAGCTTTGAGGGGGGGATGTGTGAGAGTACGACCCCGTTACACTAATTTCCCCTTTCCATATTTCCTATCTATTTCATTCCTCTTTCACTCCTGATTCATTTGGTCTTTATCTCATCTCATTTGGTTTCCTATTCCTCCTTTTCCGTTATCCTTTGGTTTATCCTGTTATTCTAATTATATCACCGACCAGGCTCGGGATGTACTGGCGCGCTATATCTAGCGTAATCCTGCCGTAATCCCTTAAAGCCAATAGCCTTGCATGGCTATACGCAGGGTGATTCTATTTCTAGAAGGGTCTATTCCCTTTGGATAGGATAAACCTGGTTACCTGATGTACGCTGGAAGTATAAAAGCATCTTGTACTGATTGATAGTGCAACATTGAGCAAAACCTTTCCTCGACACATTCGATCCTGTGACACCTCGGGGTTCAAGTGTGTGAAAGGACCAGCGGAGGAAAGTGTTGGTGAAGAGGAGAGGCGCCGTTTTCATTCCTTGGTGGGCAGCTTCATGTATGCGGCCGTTCACATAAGGCCGGATGCAGCCTTTGCTACCGGGCAGCTGGCTAGGGTTGTCCAATGCCCTACTAAAGAGCAGGTAGCAGCTGGAGAGAGGGTGGCCAAGTACCTTGGCCAAACAGCAACTGTTGGACTGCAATACTCCGCGGTGGCACAAAGGCGTCAAAAGGGTGCGGATGGAGTCGAACCCAAGAGGCTCTTTCTCACCGCCTTCTCTGATGCATCTTGGGCATCAGAACCAGAGGATATGACAAGTGTGGGAGGCTTCATCTGCTGTGTTGGTGGAGGCCCAACAGCTTGGGAGAGCAAGAAGCAAGTGGACCAAGCATTGAGCTCGGTGGAGTCCGAGTACATGGCACTCTTTCGTGCCATAAGGGAGGTTGTGTGGCAGCGGCGTTTGCTAGCTGAATTGGGGGAGGAGCAGCAAGGACCTACCCCACTCTATTGTGATAGCCAGGGTGCTATTGCATTGGCTAAGAACCTCGTTCTTCATGGCCTTACCAAGCACATGAAGGTAACCTCGGGTGAAGTGGAGTTGCACCACCCACTTTTCGCCTACCTACCTCACCCTGTACCTCCTTATCACCCGCCTCCTGACCGTCTCGCCCCTGCACGAGACGCGCTCCCCGCTGTGCCCCCCACCTCCCTCACTATCGCTGAGTTCTCCTCCACCATGACGACGGTTGAGTCGCGCCTCCATGCCTCGTCTTTCAGGGCTTCTCTGCCGCCCAACTCCTTGTCTCTGGAGCATCTGCCTCGGTTGTGGCAGCCACTGAGAGCGATGCGGCTGCCTCCTTAGGCCAGAGGGGCAAGGGCAAGGGCAAGGGGGGAAAGGGTCATGGGGGGTCGGTAGCAGCGGGTGGTGGGGGTGCGGGTGAGGGCGGAGACAGTGGACTGCGCAGCAGCAGCAGCCGCAGCTGCTGTGGGGGGCGGCGGGCCCTGGGATTGGTGGTCGTGGTGGAGGCCGTGGAGGTTGGACCTCAGGGCAGTCGGTGCCCTGGGGGCCGAGTGGCTCTTCTGTGAGCCAGAGATTTGGTGATCGTGGAGACGTGGAGACCTGCACATACCAGGTGCTGAGCGGCCCGCAGCCAGGCCATGTCTGCGGGCACAGGGGGCACACCGCCGCTCGCTGCTCCCGTCGCCTGGACAACCTCTACGATCGCCACTTCGGCCCCCTAGTGCAGGTGTCACAGGATCGAATGTGTCGAGGAAAGGTTGCACTATCGATCGGTACAAGGCGCTTTTATACTTCCAGAATACATTAGGTAACCAGGTTTATCTTATCCTAAGGGAATAGACCCTTCTAGAAGATAGAATCACCCTGCGTATAGCCACGCGAGGCTATTGGCTTTAAGGGATTACAGCAGGATTACGCTAGATAGCGTGTCTAGAACATTCCATGCCTGGTCGGTGATATAATAATAATAAAGGAAGAAACCAAAGGATAATGGAAAATGGGGAATATGAGGCAAAAGGAGGTGAGATAAAAAGAGGAATGAAATGAAGATGAAATATGGAAAAGGCCAAGTGGTGTAACGGAGTCGTACTCTCACACTTCCCCCCCTCAAAGCTGGGTGGTAGAAGTAACACCCTGCTTGACAAGGTAGTCATGCAGAGGACGACGGGCGTTACCCATGTCGGACTCAGAGACCCAGCTGTCCTCAGAAGGATCATAACCCTTCCAACGGATGAGAAGCTCCACGGTGCCATTTCGACGACGACGATGTGCAAGCACGGACTCGACCTCGTACTCGGGTTCGTTCTGGACGAGGACGGGCGGCGGCGGCGGCGGCGGCTGGCGTCCGACGAAAATTGTGTTCGGGTCCCGATAGGGCTTCAGAAGTTGGACGTGGAAGGCGTTGTGAATCTTCCAGGTAGCTGGCAGGCGTAAGCGGAAGGTAACAGGAGTGACCTGGGCTTCAACGATGAAAGGCCCGCAGAAGCGAGGTCGAAGTTTAGATGGGAGGTGGCTGATGTCCAGGTTGCGGGTGTCAAGGAGAACCTGGTCTCCCACGGAAATGGTGTGGTCGTTGCGATGGCGATCGGTCTGGCGCTTCTGTTGCTGTTGAATGTCAAGGAGGCGCTTATGGGTCCGATCCCAAAGCTGATGCATGGTTGTGATGAAGTCATGTGCAGGTTGAACTGTTGCTGGTGTTGTCGGTTTCTGTGGTGTGAGTGGGTGGCGTCCGTAGCAGAGGAAGAACGGCGTCTGTCCCGTAGCGGCGTGTGTAGCGTTGTTGTAGGCAAACTCCAGGACGGGTAGGTGCAAGTCCCATTTGGAGATGTCGTCCTTGCAGGCTGCTCGGAGGAGTTGCTCAACAATTTGGTTGAGGCGCTCGGTCTGTCCGTCTGTCTGCGGATGGTATGCGGATGACATGGCGAGTTTGGTGCCGAGCAGAGACATAAGTTCCTTCCAGAACTTGCTAGTGAACTTGGGGTCTCGGTCGGAGATGAGTGTAGTTGGGATGCCATGCTGTGAGATGATGTGACGAACGAAGAGTTGTGCTGTTTCTTCGGTGCGTGCCGTCGTGTGTGTCGGGATGAAGTGTCCCATTTTGGAGAACTTGTCAATGACGACAAGGATGGCGTCATGACCGCTGGAGGTAGGTGGTAACCCGGTGATGAAGTCCAGGCTAACCACTTGCCATGGTTGTGCTGGGACAGGAAGAGGCTGCAGTAGTCCCGCCTTTTTCTGCTTGCTGCTCTTCATCCGCTGACATGTATCACATGAGGTGACGAATTTCTGGACGTCGTCTGCCATATGGGGCCAGTAGTAGTGTTTGGCGATACCGGTGAGCGTCTTGTTGCTACCGAAGTGTCCGGCGTAGAGGACGTCGTGATATTCTTCGAGGAGTAACTGGCGCAAAGGAGGGTAATTGGGTACCCAGATTTTTGTTGATCCTTTCCGGTACGCGATGTCACTGTCCCACTGTAGCAGGTGTCGTTTTTCTGCCAAGGAAATTTCGGGGTCGATGGCGTACCCGTGGGTGAAGAGTCCCTTGAGTAGTGGATTCATCCCTTCGACCTGAATCGCGGCAACGTGTGCAGGCCGGCTGAGCGCGTCTGCTTTGTTCTTGTGGCCGGGCTTGTACACGATGTCGTAGTGGAAGTGTGTCTCGAGGAAGTCGATCCACCGGACCTGCCGCCTGGAAAGGTTGGGTTGTGTCTTCAAATATTTCAGGCTGCAGTGGTCGGTGTAGACGGTTGTTCTGCGTCCTTCGAGATAACATCTCCACGCTTTGAAGGCGATGACAATGGCAAGGGCCTCTTTGTCGTGTATCGGGTAGTTTAGTTCTGCCTCGTGCAGTTTCTTGCTGAGGTAGGCAATGGGTTGCAGTCCATTCCCTTGGTCTTGCATCAAGACTGCACCCACGGCCTGATCACTGGCGTCTGCTTCAATGACATAGTCACGTTCGGGATCTGGCAAGATGAGCACCGGTGCGGACGTTAGTGCTTGTTTCAGCTGCTCCACGGCTTCCTGGTGCTTCGTCTCCCATTTGTAGGGCGTGTTCTTCTTCAGCAGATTCGTGAGTGGTGCTGCGATTTTCGCATATTGTGGCACGAACCTGTTGTAGTAATTAGCGAAGCCTAGGAACTGCTGCAACTCCTTCACGTTCTCGGGTGTCTTCCACGTACGTACGGCTTCAATTTTCTTGGGGTCGACGTGAACTCCTTGAGCGCTCACCAAGTGGCCTAGAAATTGGACCTTCTCCAGGGCGAATTCGCTCTTGGACAGTTTGACGTAAAATCGTTCTCGTCGAAGAATTTCGAAGACGCGTCGCAGGTGTTCGACGTGCTGCTTCATGTCGCGCGAGTAGATGAGTATGTCGTCCAGGTACACCACCACGCATTCGTCCAGAAGTGGTCGTAGAATGTGGTTCATTTCGGCTTGGAACGTTGCCGGTGCGTTGGTGAGTCCGAACGGCATGACCAAATACTCGTACGATCCGTACCGAGTTCGAAAAGCAGTTTTGTGGATAGAGTTGTCTGCCATCCGTATCTGCCAGTATCCGGACCGCAGATCCAGTTTGGAAAATACCGTAGCTCCCCGAAGCTGGTCAAGCAGGTCATCGATTCGCGGTATCGGATATTTATTCTTGATGGTCTGCTTGTTAAGAGCTCGGTAGTCGATGCACATGCGCAGGCTTCCGTCCGGTTTCGGTGTGAAGAGTACTGGGGCACCGTATGGCGAAGTAGATGGTCGGATGAGTCCTTTGGCTAGGAGATACTCGATCTGCTTCTTCATGTCGGTCAGCTCCGTAGGGCTGAGCCGGTATGGTGCTCGGAAGGTCGGCTTCGAACCTGGTTCCTCCACGATCTCATGTTGATGTGTGCGGTATGGCGGTAGCTCGTTCGGAAGATCGTCAGGAAGAATGTCTTGGAACTCCTTCAGTAATTCCTTGATTTTTTCTGTAGTTTCCGAGGCTTTCTCTCCGTCATTCTCCACCTCTGTTGCTATCGCCAGGAACCCGGTGTCGGTCCGCTTCACGTCCTTCTCGAATCGTGCGAGTGTCTCCACTGGGATATCTCCAGTGTCGTCCCAGTTGGGTAGCTGTACTCTCCGTCCATTGTTGTAGATGCTTGCGGTGCGGTTCACCCAGTTGATTTCGGGGTTGAATCTTTTCAGGAAGTCTCGCCCGAAGATCAAGTCAAGCCCTTTGATGTTGGTGATGGGGAGTGCAGGTCTCCAGCGCAGTGGTCCAATTTGTAGATGTAGCACTGCTTCGCCGTGTACTGGTAACTTGCTGCCGTCCACCATCGTTGCAGAGAATCCTGAAGGCTTGTACTCTTCCCGGAGTCGGTCGATCATTGCCTTGTCGCAGACGGTGTGTGACGCTCCGCTGTCCACGAGTGCTTGGAGGCGTCGTCCTTTGCAGATGACCTCGAGCACGAGGGGCAGTCGTTGCTCGGAGTACCCAAAGATAGTTTCATTGATTGGGTCATAGGGTACATCCCAATATTCTGTACACACCTTGGTGTTGTTGTCTACTCCTGAGCTGGCAGCTGGCCGAGGCTGCTTGGAGAACGGCTCTTCTCCAGGGCCCGGAGTTTCCTTGACGACTGTGCGCGTCACTGATGCCGAAGAACTGGATGCATCCGTAGAAGGAGTTCGGGGTTTGTGCAGCTTCTTGTAGACCCCCAGCTTCCTCTTGAGCTGCTTCAGCTCCACCGACGTCTTCCCTGGGGAGCGGGTAGTCGTTGTGGGCTGGTGTCGGGAGAGGACGTTGACTCCGTGGAAAGGTCGGCTTCTTTCCACACTCCTTAATTTGGTCCCCAAGTTGTCCGGTACCGGTATAATCTCCACAGCTGTCTGCTTCTTTTGGAGTCCCTCCCGAATTTTCTCCAAGGCTCTAGCCCCTCGAACATCATAAGTTTTCATTAAAGCATCTTTATAAGATAACTTTAACGAATTCTTATAATTTCTTGGGTCTTCAAGGAGTTTCCCCGTCTCGGCAGAGTCTTTTTTCGCGGAGTCGTAATTTTCCTCGGCGATTTTCCCTGGCGAAGACTGGTCGTGGGGTGGAGATTTTCCCCCATCATTTCCTCCTGCTCGCGTCGAATCAGCTTCGTCGAAGTTGATTTTCTCGGAATCCCGCGGCCGTTTCCGGATCTTTTTATTTTCGCCAGCTAGATCCGCAATCACTGGCGACTCCCGTTTTTTGTCTTCTGATTGGCCGGAAGATTCCCGCCACTGTTGCGTGCCCGATACTCTGCGCGTGCGGCCTTCATTTTGTTGCAGTCGAAGATTCGGTGGCCCGGCACCCCGCAAAAATCACACGTGTAGTTGGTATTTTTCGGACGTGGCCGCCCCTCGAATCTGTCGACTTCCATCGGGTCGGCGAACGTGGGGTGAGCCGAGCGGTCGCCATGTCGCGTACTGCCGACGTGCGTCCGTCGTGTTCCGGCGTTGACCATGTCGAAGCGCTCCGCTGCCGAAACGACGTCACTGTAGCTCGCGTAGTTTGACGCTGCGACTTGTCGTTTGACTTCGGTCTTCAGCCCTGCGAGGTACGATTGCACTTTTTCCCCTTCGGTCAGGTCGGGAATTCTATTATAAAATTCTTCCATCTGCTGCGTGTACTGTGCTACACTCCCGAACTGTCGATGGCGATGAATTTTTTCGCGGGCAAGGAAACCTGAATTTATTGGTTCGAAGCGTTTCAGCAGGTCGGCGCGGAACTGCTGCCACGTGGCTTCACCGTGGATGAAGGTGCTGTTGCCGCCAATCCACTCGAGTGCCGGCCCTCGCATTAGTGTCGCCGCGAGTCGTACGCGTTGACCGTCCCAGACTGGCGAGCTCCATCCGACGGCTGCGAAGTAGATCTCCATCCCGGCGATCCATCTGCGGGCGTCGGAGTTTCGATCGCTCGGATCGAACGGCTCAGGTGGGCGCGGTTTCGGAGCCTCGAGAAACTGCTGCGACTGCTGCGTCGTCGCCGTTGTCGTCTCGTGCTGCGCTCCGGCGAGTCGAGTTACTCGCTCGAACTCGTTTCGCCACGCTTCGCGATCCGCTCGCATTTCCTCCTGAAGGGCTGCGATGCGCGCGAAGAGCTGCTGGGTAACCTCGGCGTTGTCGAAGGTTGCCATCCTGTTCAAAACACGCACGGAGGGGGTAATTCGAAAATCGCGGAGCTGGTGCTTACCAGAATCGGCGTCGAATTGGTCGCCCCCGGCGGTTTTTCGAGGCAGGATCCCCGCTGCTGCTGCTTAGCTGAGCGCGGCCGAGTGAGAAAAGCTCTGATTACCAAGTGTCACAGGATCGAATGTGTCGAGGAAAGGTTGCACTATCGATCGGTACAAGGCGCTTTTATACTTCCAGAATACATCAGGTAACCAGGTTTATCTTATCCTAAGGGAATAGACCCTTCTAGAAGATAGAATCACCCTGCGTATAGCCACGCGAGGCTATTGGCTTTAAGGGATTACAGCAGGATTACGCTAGATAGCGTGTCTAGAACATTCCATGCCTGGTCGGTGATATAATAATAATAAAGGAAGAAACCAAAGGATAATGGAAAATGGGGAATATGAGGCAAAAGGAGGTGAGATAAAAAGAGGAATGAAATGAAGATGAAATATGGAAAAGGCCAAGTGGTGTAACGGAGTCGTACTCTCACAGCAGGTACCCCACTGGCCCACCTTGCTTCGCAGTGGTGTTCCGATCTTCGATCTTGATATGGTTCACGTAGCTCATGCCCTGTATTCTCTGTATGCTGATGACTCCAATACCACTGGTTCTTATTATCCTGTTGTTTTAAGCCTAAGAGCTATTGCTATGTATAGTCTAGGCTCCCCTGCTGCGTCAGGCATAGATTCCCCTACTGCGTCAGGCGTAGGCTCTATTAGAGATACTTCACTGGCCCCAATCCGCCGGCCCTCTCCTTTATTTTAGACTCTAGCGCGTCTCATTGCTTCTTTAGAGACAATACTGCTCTCACCCTGCTTTCTGTACCTGTCCGTGTCGCACTAGCTAACTCTTCAGCCATATCTGTCACACACAGCACCACCACACTCCCCTATCCAGCTATCCCTTCCGACTCCCTCAATGGTCTGCACATCTCCTCGTTTGCCAAGAACTTAGTGGGTGTGGGTGTCGTTTGACAAAGGCATCACCACTACGTTCCCTGATTGCGAGCGCTACGCAACTTGCACAGACACAGCCGGCCACTTTTGAGCATGATTTTGTATTCGGTCTCTTTACCCAGCACACTGAGTCATCGCCAGTTGTTGCGTCTGCTGAGGTCGTCGCGTCCTGTTCATGTCGCTCAATGGCCCACCCCACCCTACTATGACGCCACTGCTTAGATCACCCTGCACTCTAGCGTCTTAGGCACATGTCCTAGCACGGTCTAGTCACCGGTCTCCCTGCGTCGCTCCTTGCCTTGCCTGTATCAGTCGCGCCATTGTGCATCTCCTATGTCGAGAGACAACGGCACGCAACCCCTCACTCCTCCTCGTTTCCTCCTACCACAGCCCCGCTACAGACACTGCACATGGGCGTCGGGGGCGCCCCTATCCATGGTCTTAGTCGGGAGCGCTACTTCCTAGTCGTTGTTAGCGACTTCTTGCGCTTCACTACAGTATTCCTGTTGGAGCGGAAGTTCAACGTGCCTACTGTTCTCCTCCCATGGATTCTTACTGTTCGCACCCAACACCTCCTGCCCGTAGGTCGCTTACACTCTCGTTCCATATCTGGGGCAGCCTTGCTCACGTACGCAACACTCGCGCGACAAGCTCTCAGCCCGCACCCTTCCTTGTGTCTTCCTGAGTTTCCGCTTGGCACCCCTGACTGGCTGTTCTACAACCCGTCACACCACCACTTCTACCACTCTCGTGACGTTACTTTCAATGAAATGCTCCCCTACTACCAAAGCTTCCTGCACTACAGTGCTCCTGTGCCTCCTCCTCCTATCTTCCTCGTCCCTGCCCCGCCTGCCGCACCCCTCGCACCCCGCCCGGCCCAGTCTGGTGTCTCCCACACCACTCTGTTCCCCTCGGTTGGGCCCATGGGGGAGTTGACTAACTCGGGGGGCCCAACAGTTGGGGGCGCGCTTTCTGTCCGTGTGGCACTTCCCCCAGCCTCGGTACCCAAGGCACATCAGCAACCTCCCCCCCTGCCTCAGCAGCAGCAGTCGTCGCCGCAGCAGCAGTAGCGGGAAGCAGTGGGCTCTGTAGGTGCTGGTATTGGAGGTATTGGTATTGGGGGTGCTGGGGTTGGAGGCGATGGTGTTGGGAGTGCTGGTCCTTGGGGTGTGAGTTCTGGGGGTGCTGACTCTGGGGGTGCTTGTTCTATGGGTGGTACGTCCGAGGGTACTAGTCCTAGGGGTACTATATCGGGAGTGCAGGTGGCAGCCGAGGTGCAATTGGAGGTCCTGGAGAGGACGGGGAGCAGCAGCAGCCACTGCAGTAGAAATAGCAGCAGGAGAAGCCACAGCAGCCGCAGCAGCAGGAGCAGCTATAGCAGCTGCAGCAGCAAGCGCAGCCATAGCGTCAGGAGCAGCCGCAGTGTGCTCTTTGTTTCTTTGGTCTTGCACCCGATTCCCCTGACGGTCTGCCCGTCCCTCCTCCGGTGCGTGACCTTGTTTACGGTCCGCTGTTCCCTCCCACGAACGCCTCTCTAGCTCGTTTTCCCCCGCACTCTCCTCTGTCCCTTGACTTTTCCCCCTTCACCCCTCGTCCCTAGACACATGTTCTTCATCACTGGGTTCGTCGTCCCTCTAGTGCTCAACCTGTCTCTCCTCGTCCTAGTGTCCACCTTATGGTCCTTCGTTTCTGTGCTCCTGCAGTCCCAATCCTTCTGTTGCCTCCCCAGTCATCACTACGGTCGTCCCGTGCTCCTTCCTCTATCTTTGCTCGCACTGCTTATCTAGTCATCTCGCGCTTGCTTGCGTCACTTGTCACGGACCCTACTGCTCCTATTGAGTTTGTCTCTGTGCTTGCCGTTGCTGTCGCTGATACCGCCTTGACTACACTACTGTTCTGGTCTCTGGTACTGCCCGTAATCCGTCCGTCGAGGGTGCACCTGCCCTTGGCTGTGTCGTGCTAGAGGACGGGCAGTATGAGCTGGCATACCTTGCTGCTGTTGTACCCCATCTCTGCTCCGTCCTTGTATCTGCAGAGTGCGACTCAGATGCCCTCGACATCCCTATCCCGCGCTCTTACACTGAGGCGGTGTCGGAGCCCTGGGCAGCCCAGTAGATATAGGCCATGGAGGCTGAGATGGCATCCTATCCATACGCACTTACGTCGACGCAGTTCCCCCGCCCGGGGCGAATGTAGTCGATGGCATGTGGATCTATAAGGTGAAGCGTGCGGAGAGATGCCGAAGTTCAAGGCGCGTTATGTGGCTAGAGCCTTCAGTCAACGGGAGGGTGTGAACTTCTTCCAGACATTCTTTCCTATCCCGAAGGTGACTACTCTTTGGGTGCTCCTCCACCTAGCCGTGCAGCGTGATCACGACCTTTACTCACTCGAGTTCTCCACAGCTTTCCTGCAAGGTAGTCTGCATGAGCAGATCTATCTCTGGCTCCCTCTAGGCTTCTTTGGATCCTTCCCACCTGAGAACGAGTGGAGCGTGCGCCGCCCTGTCTGCGGCCTTCGTCAGGCACCCCGTGAGTGGCATGACACGCTTTGCACCACTCTTGCTGAGCTGCAGTTCTTTCCGTCCTCTGCTGACCCCTCTCTCTTTTTTGACAGGGTTAGACCCTGTTCTATATCCTAGTGTACGTAGACAATATTATCTTCGCCACTTCTGACAGAATCTCACTGGCCTTAGTGAAGGCCGAGTTATTTAGGAGGCTGAGTTACCTAGGGGAGCTGAGGCGCTATCTGGGCTTAGAGATCGCTCGTGATCGTGCCACTCGTTCGATCACACTCTCCCAGTCCCATGTGGTGCAGCAGATCCTCCAAAGGTTCAATCTCCAGTTCTCTTCAGCATAGTCCACCCCTCTGCCTATGGATCACAAGGTCTCTTCTCCAGTTCCGGCTGAGCCGGTCGAGGCTAGTGGTCCATACGCATAGCTGATGGGGTACCTCATGTCCTTGATGACCTGCAGTCGATCAGATCTAGCGTACCCTCTCAGACTCCTTGCTCGATTTGTTGCAACAAGCAGGCACCGACCAGTCCAATGGTCGGCTGCCAAGAGGGTACTGCAATATCTGGCGAGTACATCAGGACTTGGGCTTGTGTTAGGAGGACGGGAGCTAGTGGTGCTCACTGGACACACAGACGCGACATGGGCTGACGATTTGGAGATGCTCAGGTCATCTTAGGGCTACTGTTTTAGCCTTGGTGCTGGTGCAGCCACGTGGAGGTCCACTAGGTCATCGTCTGTAGCTTAGTCCAACTGTGAGGCAAAGATCTACGCTGGGGCCATGGCCACTCAGGAGCTCCGCTAACTGACGTTCTTGTTCACTGACTTAGGTGAGACGCCTAGGTCTGCCCCTGTCCTGTTTGTTAACAACAGGGCCATGATCCTCCTATGTCAGGAGGCTCAACTAGAGGGCAGGGCGAAGCACATCCAGCTGCGGTATTTCCTGCTCTGTGAGATACAAGTCAGGCTCGTGTGGTACAGTTGGTCTCAAAGGCCAACACCACTGATATCTGCACTAAGGCACCTGCGTCTCGTAACCATCAGCAAATCTGTACCCAGTTTGGTCTTTCTCAGTAGCAGCACCACTCCTTGTTGTTCTATACCTTCTCGCCTCGCTATACGTGCTGACTGGCCTTGTGGCCTCTTGTCTTAGTGGTCAGACTAGTAGTGCTGCTATAAGTTGCCTTGTTACACTCACCAAATGTCAGACTAGTAGTGATGCCCTGGTGTACTTTTCGTTGTTATAAACTGCCACTATCTAGGCTAGGGGGTGTGTCAAAAAATATATTGATAGTTTTGCTAGGTTATATTTGTACATAGCCTAGTAGGCCAGTTCTTAGGGGGTACAGCCTACTCTTGTACCCCTCGACACTTTTCCCTTAGTTTTTGATTCTCTGGATAACCTAGTACCTGGTGCTGACGCTTCCTCCTAAGCCCTAAAATACCAGTAATAATACGTATAATTTTTAATATTGTTGGGCTGAAAAAAAACCCTTTAGGATCTTTTGCAGAGACTAAGTCCCAGTTGCAAAGACTTGAGACTTGGAGTAGTGCAGCGGAAGTTGAGGCAGTTGAACCCTTGTACTAGTATGTGAGAACAAGTGATTGATTAAAAAAACAAGCATACAGCAATATATAGTAGATAAGAAAGCAGTTGTAGAATACAGTTACAGGAACGGTTTATCGAGTCGCACAGCGACTCGATTGCCGCTTCGGTTACCATCCGTGATGTTGTAACGGTCAGTCGCAACCTCCAGTTGCGACCTTTCGAGTCCTTTCGCATTCTTTGTCCGCCCCCTCGTGTAACCTCCGTTGACTCGCGTGCTCCCCTGTAATCTTCCTCGAGTACAGTGTTACACTTCAGAAACGCTTAAGTCCTTGAGATATTTCCAACACTCCCCTTCGTTTCTGGAGTGCTGGAGTGTTCAGATCCGGTGGCGTTTGTTTGCCCGGTTAGGAGCATGCAGTAGTCGAATTTTGCTTTCGCCAATTTCTTCGTCAGATAATCTGCGGCCATTTCTGTCGTCGGGCAGTAACTGAGTTGAAGTCTCCCCTTCGCGATTTCATCCTTGACGAAGAAGTACCGCAGGGCGATGTGCTTGGTTCGATTGGCGAAGCCGTCCTTGTTCGCGATTTTGATCGCAGATTGGTTGTCGCAGAGGAGTGAGAAGGCGGGCAGGGTCGCGATCTTCGCTTCTTCGAGTAACTCTCGTAGGTAGAGTCCTTCCTTGGTCGCAGTACAAAGGGCGATATACTCTGCTTCAGCCGAGGATAGTGCGATTAACTCCTGCTTGCTCGACTGCCAGGAGATAGTTCCGATAGGTTCTAGTCGGTAGATGTAGCCCGTCCTAGACCGTCGATTTTCGCTGTCTCCCGCGTGGTCGGCGTCGACGTATCCGAGTAGTCGTACGGACGGTGTTGTTGCCTTGCTGTAGGTAAGCCCGATCGTCGGCGTGGAGACGAAGTAGAGTAGCGCTCGATTGAGTTCTTCGAGATCTTCCTGTTGCGGATGCTTCAGATGTGTCGCCAGCTGACTCGCACTATAGGATAGGTCGGGTCGGCAGGTTACTGCTGCGAATAGTAGGCAGCCGAGCTTCTGTTGATACTCCTGGATTTGTTTCGCGGGGAGTTTTGTAGAGGCGCTGCCGTTGTTCCCGTAGCGGTAGGGAGTTGGGACCGCAGTCGGTGTTAGAGCGAATTTCTTCGCGACGGTGCTTGAGTACTTTCCAGCGTGTAGGTAGAACGCCGTGTCGTCTTCGACGACGTTCAGTCCTAGGTACTGCGTAACTTCGTCGGACACCGTGAGAGTTAAATCTTCTTTCAGCTCCCCTTCGAACCAGGTGGCGATGTCGGTAGTTGAGCCGATGTAGAGCAGGTCGTCGACGTAGACGATGAGCAGAACATACTCTCTTCCCTTCTGCAGTCGGTACATCCCTTGGTCATGCGGCAGCTGTAGGAAGCCGATTTTTACGAGACGGCTGTGAAGATGCTGCTGCCAGAGCCGCGGGGCTTGCTTGATCCCGTATAGGGATTTTGTCAGTCGGCATATTTTCGTGGGGTCGTCGATGAATCCGTGGGGTTGTTCGACGAAGATCTCAGCGTCCACAGGTGCGTATAGGAACGCATTCGCGACATCGATTTGGCGTAGTGGTAGTGTTTTTGTGGCCGCGACGGCGAGTAGGATGCGTAATGAGGTGTGACGGGAGACTGGGGCGAAGGTTTCTGTGTAGTCGGTTCCGTATCGTTGATCGAAGCCTCGTACGACCCATCGAGCTTTGAATCGTTCGATGGAGCCGTCTGAGTTGGTCTTGATGCGGTACACCCATTTCCCCGAGAGAACGTTCTTCCCGTTGATGCTCGTTGCAGGTACCAGTTTCCATGTTTCTCGGTCTTGCAGAGCTTTTAACTCCTTTTCCATCGCTTCTTTCCATTTTGCCTTATGTTCCCCCCCCAGAGCCTGCGACAAGGTTGAAGGCTCACGCGTAGAAGGCGGCGGCGGATGCTGGACGGAGACCCAGAGGCCTAGAATCTGGAGTCCCGTGGGTGTGTGTCGAGGGGAATTGTCATTCCCCGAATAAGCTGCTTCGTCACCGCCTTCGGGGTCAGGTAAGAAATTGGGGCCGATGCGTTCCGAAATATTCGTGTCGACGGGGTGCGGTGTAGCGTAACCTTGGTCGGCGAAGTGGTAAAAGGTGTCGAGGTTGTTGCTATCGAGGGGATTATCTTCATCGAGTGGAACAGGTATGGAACAGAATGGGAGTGGCCCGGCAGCTTCCGAGGCTCCAGGTACGTCTTCTTCTGCTGCGTCAGCCACGGCAGCATGGTCAGCGAAGGAGCGAAGGCCCGCGAAGCCGTCGGTGGGGTCGTCTGAGTTGGCAATGTTGTCCAGGTAATGCTGCAGCGTCAGTCGCTCGTAGAAGATAACATCACGTGATGCCACCGTATTTTTGTCTTGTATGTCGAGGATCTTCCACGCGTGAAAATGTTTGGCGATGCCGAGGTGTAGTCCCCACCGAGCTCGTTGAGTGAAGCGTCCTGCTCGAGCTGTGTGGGGTCTGTATTGTACCATGCAGCCGAAAACTCGAAGTAATTTTGTGCTGCCCCTTTTTCCCGTCCACAGCAGGTGTGGTGATGCGTTGTTGGGGAGCGATGACGAGGACAACAGGTTGTGCAGGTGGACTGCATGTGTCATCGCGTCTGGCCACAGTGCGTTGGGCAGCCTCATCCCCAGAAGCAGTTTTCGCATCGTCGTCTGCAAGGTCCGGTTCATGCGTTCTGCTACCCCCTGCTGCTGGTGAGCATAGGGCAGAGACACCAGGCGTCGGATTCCCCTTTCCGCGAGATAGGTCCTGAAGCGTTGTGACTGGTATTCCAGTGCACCGTCTGACTGGAAACTCTTGAGTTTGGTTCCTGACTCTCGTTCGGCGATTGGAAGCCATGTGGTGAATGCCTCGAAGGCTTGATTGCGCGTTTTGAGATTGAAGTGCCAGACGTATCTGGTTGCGGCGTCGATGAACGTGATGACGTAGTTGAAGTCGGCTTCGGTGTCGTCTCGAGGCATGTTTAGAATATCGCTGTAGACCTTTTCCATCGGAGCGTAAGTGGGTGCGCTTGGATTGTGATGGGCTGGGAAAGGTTGATGAGGAAGATCTGCTTCGGGGCATGTGAAACACCGTGCGCGTGGTCGTCGGAGTTCCTGGCCGCTCGTCGTCAGAAGGGCGTTGCGTTCTAACACTTCTGCTTGGATTGTTTGAAGTATCGTGCTGTTTGCAGGATGTCCGAGACGTTGGTGCCAGATGTCGTCGGGAGCGCGGTGACCGGGCGAGCGGTGGTAGATGTCGGCGTTGGAGAAGAACGCGACGACCGAGGCGGGACTTCGACAAGCTTCTCGTGTGGCGGGCATAAGTTGGTCTGCTTCGGTTGGCTGTCCTCGTGTCGCTGGTGGTGGTACTCGGCTGGGTCCTGCTGCCGATACTGCAGGTGATGGTTTTGTTGGGACACATGCGGGTACTTGTCTTTCTTGTCTGATAACTGCTAATGCTCGTGTTCTTTCTGCTGCAGGTATGGTGTTGGAGTGCCAGAAGCCGTCGCTGTCGAAGTCGGGATCAAGATCTGGCGGATGAGTCCAGGCGGCGAAGGATACGATACCGTCGCTGTCGGCAGTTCCGCGGTCGGGGACGAAGTCCAACACGAAGACACCGGACTTCAGGAGGGCACGACCGATGAAGAGACCGCCCTTCCCGTGGTAAAGTCGGAACTCGTTGGAGAAGGAGTCGCACTCCAGGTGAATCCCCTTAGCCATTAGTTGGCTTACGCTTAATAGGTTGTATCCCAGATTGTCGACGATGAGGACCTTGTTGAGCTGAAGAATAACGTTTGTCTCCATTGATTGTAACTGAACCACGCCTTGTCTATTTGTTTTCAGGTTTTCGTTGTTGGCGACGGTGATGACGACGTCACGGTTGAGGCGTCGCTCGTGTTGTACGAAGCGTCCGGAGGAGCACATGTGCTGACCGCAGCAACTGTCCAAGAACCAGGTGTTTCGCCCGGTGGGTTCGGCGTTAGCGACTGCAGCGTATGTCGGGTTGACCTGAAGTCCTTGCGAGCGCGGCGGCGGGAATTCCTCTTCGTCTGGTGCGTAAGTGGGTGGTGAAGCGGGTGCGCAGTTGTCGATGTGTACCATGCAGTTGATGATGTTGGGTGTTTGTTGTGCAGATGTTGAAGAGCGCCTTGGAGGACTTGCTTGAGTGGAAGCGACTTGTGGGTCTGCTGCACGGTAAACGCGAGGGCGGTTGCAGTTGACCTTGGAGTGCCCGGAAGTCTGACAGTTGTGGCAGAACGGCGGCACGATGGTGAGTCCTCGGTTGTCACGTTGATCTTGCTTGCTGCGTCGGTTGTAGTTGTTGTCATTTCTTCTTTGAGTGTAGAAGACTAACTGCTGTTGCTTCCTTGGTTGTCTTTCCTCGAACAGATCCATCTCCTGTTGTTCAGCGTGAAGCTCGGCGCAGAGGTGCATCTCCGAAATTCTTCCGTGGGCTCGAAGAAGTGATCGTGTGGTTCTCCATTCTGGCCCGAGCCCGGCGAGGACAAGTGTCACGAAGCTTTCTTCAGTGATCGTTCCTCCGCACCGAAGCAGGCGGTCGCGGAGGGTCTGGCAGCGACTCATATACTGCATCGCCTTTTCCCCGGTCTTCATCTGTATTGTTGTCAGCTGTTGCATGAGTCTGCTTTGTGTCACGCTGTCGTTTGCTTGGTAAAGGCATTTGAGGTGGTGCCATGCGAGCTCCGCGGAGTTTCCATAACTCCGATACGTTCTGATGCTCTGCTGCTCTTGTGGTGACAGGTTTCTCAGGAGTACCGTGTACGCCAGCAGCGACTGATACGTGAAGATCTCTTGTTCCTTCCCAGTGCCGTTGCTTGGGAATGGCAGGGACCCGTTGAAGTATCCCAGAAGATGCGCGGCCTCCATCAGCAGCTCGAACTCGAAGCTCCAGGTAAAGAAGTCGTGTCCGTTGAACGGTGAGGATGTCTGAAGTTTGATCACGTGTGAGAACTGCGCCTGTAAACTTAAGATTTCATTCGGTGTTTGTTGTGAAGCAGCTGCTGTTGGCTGGGCACGGGGCGGCATGAATTCGAACGTCCCCGGCGAAGAATGATAAGGCGCAAAGGTAGGCGCTTGATTGTGTCGCCCGAAGGATGAGTTGTCGAGGCTCATCGGCGCTAATCCCATATTCCCTCCATTGCTCTGTGTTGAGTGCGCAGGTGTCCTTGTCTGCTGCTGCTGATCGAAGTGTGACATGAAGCTGAAGAATCTCTCCATGAGATTCGGGTCCACACTTGAAGAGGGAGACGGGGTCACCATCTCTGGTGTTCTTCCCGTTGTTTCTTGAGCAGTCCCGGTCTCTGTCTGCAGTCCTGAGGTGTGCAGACCAGAGTTGCCGTGTTGAGTTTCTTGGGCGCTGGGTGAGCCCGTAGAGACTTTCTTGCCCTTGTTGTCCATGTCTTGTAATCAATGAAGTCGTTGAATTGAGTTGAGTTGCAGGTTGTTGATAGGACGTAGTTGCTGGGAGTTTGGTCTCTGACCAGCTCTCATACCATGTTGGGCTGAAAAAAAACCCTTTAGGATCTTTTGCAGAGACTAAGTCCCAGTTGCAAAGACTTGAGACTTGGAGTAGTGCAGCGGAAGTTGAGGCAGTTGAACCCTTGTACTAGTATGTGAGAACAAGTGATTGATTAAAGAAACAAGCATACAGCAATATACAGTGGCGGATTAAATTGTCCACATGTTTTGCCTTTTTTGGCATTTTTATGAGTGCAGAGGCGTATACATTAAGCCTTAATGTAAGGTGTGCATTAACGCTGAGAAGTTCAGTTAGAGCAGTCACTCCAGTGTTCAAACACCAAAGTAGTACCACACATGGTCCTTAAACTCCTAAGCATAGCATGGGAGAACATGTGGACAATTTGTACCGGAAAATGGTATCACACTAGATTCTAGGAAAACTAGTACCTAGTCCAGCGTCCCTTTGCCCGAATCACTGCCTTGATCCTCCTCGGCAGGCTGTCGATCAGGTTTGCACACACCTCCGGCGGTATCTTGTCCCATTCCTCCTGCACCCTCTCCCACAGCTCCAGCATTCCCCTTGGCGGCTTTTCGTACTTCCCCAGCTGCCTTTTCAAGTATGCCCACAGGTGCTCAATTGGGTTAAGGTCCGGGGAGCACGACGGCCATTCCAGCACCGCGTACTCCTGCTCCCCAAGCCAGTCTTGGACCAGACGACACCTGTGCTTGGGATCATTGTCGTGCTGGAAAATGACCTCTGAGGGGGAAAGCTTGAAAAAATCGATGGTCTGTTTGAGCTCATCTTGCAAGATGCTGCGATACAGCGGCCCATCCATCCTGCCATCTATCTTGCACATGAACCCCGCCCCCTCATACGTCATGCAACCCCACACCATCACAGAACCGCCCCCATGCTTAACTGTCTGTTGGACTTGGTGGCTCCGAAGGCTGGTGCCCTCGCGAATCCAGGCGTACGCACGTCCGTCGGAGCAGTAGCGGTTAATCTTCGTCTCGTCAGACCAAATCACCCGCTTCCAGTCCTCCAGCGTCCAGTCGGCATGCGCCCGCGCGAAGTCGAGACGATCGCGGATGTTTTTCGGTGAGAGCCTGGGTTTCTTGGGCTGATGCACGGCGATCAGCCCCGCGGATCGTAAAGAGTTGCGGACCGTCTTCGAGTCTACGGCGAGATCGTGCTTCTCCAACAACATCTTGGCCGCGTCTGAAGAGCTTTTCGCCTCGCCGCTAGTAATCGCACGTATAACTCCGCGCTGGAGACGGGTTGTGATTAAGCGGGGGCGGCCGGCCGAAGGCATCGTAGGTCGCACCTCCTCGCGACTAGTCTCCTCAGCGAGTTTCATACCGTAATCGTGCACGGTGCTCTTGCCTATGCCAAGAAGTTTCCCTATTTTCCTAGTCGAATGCCCCGCACGCAACATGCTTCTGATCCTCGCGCGCTTCTTCTCATTTAACGGCTTCATAGCGATGCGGTCGTAGGCTCGCTTCCGGACTAACAACTAAGCTAGGAACTGGTGCGCGTGACGATGTACACACTGAGCGACGGGGGAAAATAGATCTACTCTTCCGCTCGGTAGGAAATGTCCACATCGACAGTCGAGTAGTAAATTTCAACCCCACTTTCCGTTAGTGTCACAATCGCGCCAAGCAAGAAACGGATGAAGCAGAACTCAAAAACCGAGTAACAGAATGGAAAAAAACGGGTGTTACTATTTTCGAAACATGTGTTGCATAACGATACGTTTCAAAGTGTTAAACATCCGGGCAATTTAATCCGCCACTGTATAGTAGATAAGAAAGCAGTTGTAGAATACAGTTACAGGAACGGTTTATCGAGTCGCACAGCGACTCGATTGCCGCTTCGGTTACCATCCGTGATGTTGTAACGGTCAGTCGCAACCTCCAGTTGCGACCTTTCGAGTCCTTTCGCATTCTTTGTCCGCCCCCTCGTGTAACCTCCGTTGACTCGCGTGCTCCCCTGTAATCTTCCTCGAGTACAGTGTTACACTTCAGAAACGCTTAAGTCCTTGAGATATTTCCAACAAATATTATGGGGCGATGTTTTATAAACCGCACTTGGTGGTGCTACTTCCTATGAACACTCATTATCTTGATTCTCATATTTTACTTGTTCTCACTATGCAATATAAATTTATGGAACACACCAGTGGCTAAATTTATTTAATAAATAAGCTACTATTCTAGAGATAATGAGCAGGTTGGAATATAGTTAAATGAGGGAATATGTTTAGGAATGCTGATTATTCGATACAATGTTGTTATACACACATGATGTTCTGTTGTAGCACCGTTATTATAGATGGTGACGAAACCGCCAACAGGGGGGTGCATTTTTCCTCGGAACCGACACCAGTTGTGGTCGCAGATAGGTCCATGGCTGGCGAACAGCGTTGCGGTACTCAAACAGCCACTGATTCAACTCGTGGAGTATGCCCAGCATCCGCGAAAACACCTGCGTTTCGTCTCCTACAACCTGGAGGTGGCTAGGGCAACAAGGGGAGTGGTGGGGCTGGGAATTCAGGGGATCTACGCTGCGGAGAATGTGAACAGCGGAACCGGCGGCGCCTGAGCCGAAGAATCTGGATGAGCCTGGTGTGGATGCGCGGTGGCGCGAGTCTCCCCACCCCGCCGACTGCGCCGAAGTTATGCCTGCGCCTCCAACAGCCAAGGTCGCTTGTTTTCCAGGGCGTTTTGGGGAACAGCAGCTGTCTCTCTGGGCTGGACCACACGACAGGGCAGGGTGCAGCGGGTTGAGGCACAGGGGATTCTACATCTGCAGAGTGGCTCTCCAGGTTGGGTTGGATACGGTTCCCTTGCGGCAGGCAGGGCGCAGCAGACGCCATAGTGCGCCGCAAAGGAGCTCCACTTCCCTTCGCTGCTGCGGTTGGTTTGAGGGCTGGGCATTGGGCAACGACTGCTGCTGCGATCCGTGTGGCGCCTGCCTACCGACACGGAGTCAGCAGCATCGGATCCAAAGAAGGCGTGAGCCTACGCATCTCCCTTCGCTTCACTACTGTATCACATCCCCCCCACTGCCTACAGTACGTGCCCTTGCCCCTTCCACCTGAGCCCCATCATTGCGCCGCACACCATCTCCCCTCCGCTCCTCAGGCGCAGTGTGCGGTGGGCTCAGTCTCCGTTGACTCGAGTCACCCAGGGCTCGGCTGTACGACGTCACACCCCACTATGGACTATCGCGACGATAGTTGGTCGTACCGAGAGTAGATCCTCTTACGATGCGTAGGTGCTTCTCCGACTAGCGGCCAGCGTCCCGAGTCGGGTGCTATAGTATAGCGAGCCGCGGGTGGAAGCGCCAGTGGAACCAGCGACTTTGGACTAGAGGCTAAGCGCTCCCAACTAGCAGCTAGCAACTTTCGACCAACGATTACGCAGGCGGCAGAGCAGTAATTGGCTCAGCAAAGGCACACGCACAAAGGGATAGGCTGCGACACTTCTCGGAATGATACAGCCACGTGGCGCCCACGTGTCGTGCGATAGAGCGCAGAGCAGCGGTCATCATTCCTCTGCAGGGGCAACGAGCGAAAGGGACGGCATGGGGGCGGCAGGGCCGGCTGAAACTCGAAGCAGCGACTGTAGCAGTTTTAACGGCGGTACAGGCAACGGCTGCATCGGGAACGTAGAGCGTGGCGCACGTAGTCGTACGCGCGCTCACGGTAGCCACCACGAGAACCCGCGCAATCGACACAGTTGTCGATCACACCAGTTTAGAAGTCGGTTAGCGGAGCCGTGCAGACCGCCTGGCACTAGCATCGAGTCGCGGCAACTTACCAGATTAGGCGGCGAGGGAATGGCGCGGCGATGCGTGCGGCAGGTGCGGGTGGAGCGGCAGGTGCGGGTGCTGCACCCCGTGCTGCTGCTGCTCGCGCTGCTCTCGTGCCGCCACTCGCCGCTCCTAGAACCCACGTCAGGCCCGCCAGAAACAGGGCTGCAGAGTCCGCTGCAGCACGGCCGCCGTCCCGCGCTGCTGCTCGTGGGCGCAACTCGCGCCTTCTTCCCCTTCTTCACCGCCTTTTCCCAGGTTCGCCTCGCGAAGCCAGATTAGCCAATTGAGGCCGAATTCCACTTTGAAATCCAGGTTCGCAGCCACGTTGTAGCGCGGGGTTTCGACACGCGCAGAGCAGGGAGGTGTGGCGCGGATGCGATCGAGCCTCGTTGTCCGCGTTACGAGGAGGCGCTGTCCGTCAGACGCGCGACTCGTGCTCGCACGGCGTCACAGGCGTCTCGAAACGAGGGGTTCTCGTCGACCCCATTCCCGCGTCTGCTCCTCTCCGCCGCCCTCGCGCCGACCAAAAGCGCTTCCTTCCGCGCCCCACTCGCGCCCCACTCGCGCCCCAATCACCCCTCTCCACCGCCCTCCCGCCTCCTCGACTCCCGCCATTCCCGCCTCCCCCCCTCTTCCCCATTCCCCTTCGCCCCGGTTCCCCGTTCCCCGTTCCCCCGTCCCCACTCCCTCTTCCGTCCGCTCTCCCCCCTCTGTCGCTCTCTCGTATCATGCCCCCCCTTCCCCCGTTCTCTCCCGCCCTTGCTGTCCCCCAACGATGTCCACCCCCGCCGTCATCGCGTCTCCCCGCATTCAGTGCGAGTCCCTTGGACTTGTTTCAACCTTCTCTTCCCCCCTCCTCCCTTCCCCTCTTCTCCTCCCTCCCCCCCTCTCCCGCTCGCCCTGCGACAGTCTTCCGAGTCGAGCGACTCGTCGGCGTTGCTGGCGACAAGCAGCAAGGACTCTGCGACGAATGTGACGAGTGCTGGCGACAGCAAAGGCAGTAGCAGCAGCAAAGACAGCAGCAGCGGCGGCAACAACAGCAGCAGCAGCAGTAGCAGCAGCAAAGACAGCAGCAGCAGCAGCAGCAGCAAAGACAGCAGCGGCAGCGGCAGCGCAACGAGCGGCGGCGAGAAGGGCAACACATCGACAACGGGCGACAGCAAGAAGTCGAATTCCACGGCTGGGGGAAACTCCGGAGACGCGGGGAAGTCGAACAACAGCTCGTCGTCAGGCAGTGACACGTCATCCTCCGGCAGTGACAAGTCGTCGTCACGCAATGGCACGTCATCGTCAGGCAGTGACAAGTCGTCGTCGGGCAATGACACGTCATCGTCAGGCAGTGGCAAGTCGTCAGGCAATGACACGTCATCGTCAGGCAGTGACAAGTCGTCGTCAGGCAATGACACGTCATCGTCAGGCAGTGGCAAGTCGTCAGGCAATGACACGTCATCGTCCAGCAGTGACAAGCCGTCGTCCGGCAGTGACACGTCATCATCAGGCAGTGACACGTCGTCGAATTCAACCGAGCCATCCACTGACAGCAGCGGCGGCGGAAGTGGGACGGGCGGAGGGGGGCAGTCGGTGGAAGATTGGCGCGCGCCGTGGGCGAAGGGCGGAGTGGCGGAGGCGGAGACGATACACCTGGTGCTGACGCGCGGAGGACCTGCGAAGCACGCGGAGGTAAGCCGCGCAGAGTGGTGGGGTTGAGCGGGGGAAGGGGGCCACACGCCGTGTGCTGGATTGCGGTGTTGCGGTGTTACGCCCTTGGCTCCCCTGGTGCCGGCCCCCAGCATTCACGGGTGTGTCGCCTCTCACTCTTCCTCCCCCCACGTCCCTCCCCTTCCCTTCTCTCTACCCGCCCGCCAGCCGTCTTCCGCACCCACGGACGCAGCGGCGCTGGCGGCGGGTCTGCCGCGAGAGGCACAAGTGGAGCCCCCTACTCCCCCTCAATCTCCCCCTCTCCTCCCCCATCCTCTCCCCACCCTCCCCCCCCCCGTCTGTTCCCGCGCGCCCGCCAGCCGTCTTCCGCGGCGGCGGACACAGCGGCGGTGGCGGCGGGACTGCCGGAGCTGCCGCGCGTGGGGCTGAAGAACGAGGTGCGCTACGAGTACGGCGGCGACCGCGACACCGCCTCGCTGCGGGTGAGTGAAGCGCGCATTCGTGGCCAGCGAGCGTGGTGCCAGCGACCGTGAGAGATCTTTTAAAATCCTCAAGAATCTCTCGCTAGCAGCGAGCGTGGCGCTGATCCACCCACCGTTCTGCGCCTCGCCGCCCTTCATCGTCCTTTCATCGTCCTTTCATCGTCCTTTGATCGTCCTTTGATCGTCCTTTCATCGTCCGCGCCACGTGTTCCCTCTCGTCTGCGCTCCACCCCGCCGCCGCTGCTCTCAGCCACCACGCGTTCAAAGCCCGCGACGAGCTCGCACTCACAAGGTCTCTTCTCGTTCCTCCTCCCCCCCACCCCCTCCCCCTCCCACCCTCCATCCCCCCCCTCCTTCCCCACCCTCCCACCCCCAGACGACCATGTACACGACAGCAGCGGTGGCCCGCACCGCCGCTGTGAGCGACGAGTTCAAAGCCACCCTGTCGCGCGCTGAAGTTACCATCTCCGCGGCCCGACCTGATGCGCAGAGGTGCGCGGTGAGGACGTGACCGGCTGCGCGGGGGGGGGAGAAGCGGAAGGGGTGTGACTGGGGGGGAGAGGGGTAGAGGGGGCGGGGGGGGGGGGGAGGGAATGGAATTCAGCGGGAGGAGGGTGGCTGGGATGGGATGGAGGGGTAGGGTGGTGGGTGGTTGTGGGAGAGGAGTGATGGGATGGTTGGGGTGGATAGAGGGAGGTGGAGAGCGATGAGGACAGAGAGGAAAAGAGATGGGCAAGTGACAAGCGCTTGCTCTGCCTCCGCTCACCTTGTTTCTCCTGTGCGCCCCTCCCCACCCACCAGCGCCGACCACACAGCGTAAAGCAGCGGCTCCTCGCAGCACTCAACACTTGGAGGGCGTCACACGTTCACCTCTCTCTCCCCCACACCCCTCTCTCTCCCCCACACCCCTCTCTCTCCCCCCTGCCTCCCACCAGTTGGTACCACACGGCAGTGAGCATGGGGTCATCGCAGCAGTCGTTCAACGTGCTGGTGGACACGACCACCGACCTGCTGTGGGTGCCGTGCGACTGCGTGCAGTGCGCTGACAAGTCCTCCTCCGCATCCCGCACTGTGAGCCCCCCTACCGCCTCTTCTTCTCACTCCACTCACCACTCACCTCCTCCTGCTCTGCCTGCCCCTCCACTGCATGCAACCCGCTGACGCCTCCACGGCCACCCCTCACCTTTCTCCCTGCTCACAAGCGGATAAGCCCACTGCTCATTGCCTCGCACTCATGCCGTGGATCACGGCCGCTCCTCCATTGCACTGCCTGCTTCTCCCTGCGCTCTCATTCCACCACACGCATCTCCACTCCACTCTCAGTGCCCGCCTCGACTCTGCGCCTCATTGCGCCAATCCCACTCCCACTCCCCTCCCCTTTCCGTCCCCCATCCCCCACCCTCCAGTCGCCCAGCCCCCCCTTCAACCCGGCGGAGTCATCAACTCTCGCCACCATCCCCTGCGACTCGCCCACCTGCACTGCATGGGCGGCCGACACCTCCGTCTCCGTGGGCTGCACTGTTGCCGCGGACCTGCCCGCCCCAGATGACACCTGCCAGTACTCGCTGGTGTACAGCGCGCCGCTGCAGGGCAGCTCGTCGGGCAACCTGGTGGAGGACGAGGTGCACCTCACCCTGGAGGACGGCAGCTTCCTCGCGCCCAACCTCACCTTCGGGTAATGGTCGCCTTGCTTGCCGTGACCCTTGGAGCTCTCCCCGCGGAGGGGCAACCGCTGCAGGGCAGCGCGTCGGCAACCTAGTGGAGGACGAGGTGCATCTGAGCCTGGAAGATGGCTGCAACCGGACATTTGGGAGAGTAACGGGGCCCTCCTCACTTGGGTATTCGTCCCCCTCCTCACGTGTGCACCAGGCGGCTGCCAGACTGCGGGCAGTGGGAGCTCCCCGGTGTTGGACTGAGGGCTCCTTGGTGGTTACCACCCCCACCTCCCTTGCCACTGCTCTCTTATCCTCTCGCTTTCACTCACTCCCCCAGCAGCTGCTGTCGCCCTCTGCTCCCCCAGCAACAGGCTGGCCTGCTCCCAGCCTCACAGCGCTGGACCTTTTGACTCTTCTCATCCGTCCCTCCCCTTGCCTCTCCCCCTTCCCTGTGCCTGCCCCACGCACTTTGCGCCCTCCCCTCTCCCCCCGCAGCTGCGGGCGCTACCAAACTGGCCTCCTCTCATCTTCCAGCGGTCTGCCTTTTTGGCTCTGCTCATCTGTCCCTCCCTTCCTCTCTCCCTCTTCCCTCTGCCTGGCCGTGCCCATGCCGCCCCCTGCAGCTGTGGCCGCTACCAGACGGGCGTCCTCTCATCGGCCAGCAGTGCGCCTCTAGACTTCACTCAACTGTCCCTCCCCACCCTCTCCTCTCTCCCTCCGATCTCCCCCTCCCCTCTCCCCCCCTGCAGCTGCGGGCGCTACCAGACGGGCGTGCTGTCATCGGGCAGCGGTGCACCGGACGGCGTGCTGGGGCTGGGGTCGGGGCCACTCTCCCCGCTGTCGCAGCTGGCGGAGCGGGGCGTGGTGCGCAGTGCGGGTTTCGCGCTGTGCCTGGAGGGGGACGACTCCGCTGCTGCTGCGGGCGGCAACCACCTGCTGCTGGGCACCACGGACGCCGGGCCTGCCAGTGGGTCGACGCGCCTGTACAAGAGCGAGCTCAGGTGAGGGCTGGGGTGCGCTGCTGCTAGCAAGAGAAGCGAGTGGGTGGGAGAGTTGGCGCTGTGCCTGGAGGCGATGCCTGCGTGCACTGCGGCTGGGTGGTCAAGTGTGATTGCCATCCATGCTTCCCCCTCGGCCGACAGCAAGCTCTGGCGGGGCTCTCAGCTGCATTGCTGCCGGCGCCTCGCTGCTGCTTCCTCCATCTCTGCCCCTTCTTCCCATGCTCTTGCCTCCCCTCTGCCCTCCTGCTCTCCTCCCCCCCCCTCCTCCCCCATCCACAGCCCTTGCTCCGTGTCACCAGAACGGGGCTCCTCACCCCCCGTCTTCCCCCTTTCGCCCCCCCCCACACCCCACCGCACCTCCCATGTCGTGTGCCCGCCAGCCCCTACCTGTACGTCAACGTCACGGACATGCGGCTGGGCACGGCGGACCTGACAGTCACGCCCGCCATGTTCCCGCCGCTCGCCTCGTCGGGGGCGGGCGGCACGGTGCTGGACTCGTCCGCATCGGTCTCGGTGCTGCCGCAGCCCGCCTACATGGCCTTCGCATCTGCGGTGAGTGCCGTGCTGCTTCGCTTGGGGCTGTGGGGCTTCTCACAACCCAACCCGCTCTCTCCTGCTGCTGCACCCCACCTGCATGGTTCTTGCTTCTGCGGTGAGTGACTTAACGCCCGCTTGGTTCCCCCCACCCTCTCACCGGGTCTCGCTTCCCCCCAACTGTCTCACACCTGCCTCCCACATGCCCCCCCGTAGTTTCTCGTGCAGTACCTGCGCATGGCGCATGTGTCTCGGGCGCTCATCCTCTCTCACTGTCTCGCTGTGTGCCGTGGCCTCCCGCCTGTGCTCCCCCCTGCAGTTCCTGGTGCAGTTCCCACGAATGGTGTACGTGTCGTCCGACAGCGCCCGCGAGGGGCTGGACTGCCTCAACGCCAACAAGTACCACAAGTGAGTGGCGCGCTCAGGAAGTCAATCCTGACTCTGCCCAGTGGACAAGGAGAGTGCTCATTCTTCCATGTCGCCCCATGCTCCTCGCCCCATGCTCCTCGCCCCATGCTTCTCGCCCCATGCTCCTCGCCCCATGCTCCTCGCCCCATGCTCCTCGCCCCATGCTCCTCGCTCCATGCTCCTCGCCCCATGCTCCTCGCCCCATGCTCCTCGCCCCATGCTCCTCGCCCCATGCTCCTCGCCCCATGCTCCTCGCCCCATGCTCCTCGCCCCATGTGCGGCAACTCTCTCATCCCTTCCTTGCCTCGCCCTCCCTCTTGCACCTCGCACCCCAATCACCTCATCCTGCTTCTTCACACACTCTATCCCTGCACCCCTCATCCATCCTCCTCCTCCCACTCTCCTCCCCCTCCCCTCCCCTCCCCTCCCCTCCCCTCCCATCCCTCCCCTTTCCCCCCCGCTGCAGGTCGTCCATGTCCCCCTCCGAGTTCCTGCAGCAGTTCCCGCCGCTCACGCTCGTGCTGGAGGGCAGCAAGGGCTCGACGGACTTCACCATCAGCCCCACCAACTACCTCAAGCTGGTAACCACTGCCTGCTCTCCTGCTCTCGCACGCATGCCATGCGGGTAAATACAAATGGTATACATGACACCAGGGCAGAAGCTTCATCATGCACGCGTGGTGCAGATTCCGCCATGTTTCCATGTGTGCTGTCGCCTTGTTTCCATGTGTGCTGTCGCCATGTTTCCATGTGTGCTGTCGCCATGTTTCCATGTGTGCTGTCGCCATGTTTCCATGTGTGCTGTCGCCATGTTTCCATGTGTGCTGTCGCCATGTTTCCATGTGTGCTGTCGCCATGTTTCCATGTGTGCTGTCGCCGCGTTGGATCTTTGAACTCCCCATGTGCAAGCCATGTGAGGTATGCGCAGGCTGCCAGCCTCAGATCATCATCATCATCATATCTGTTGCATCATCATACCATGCACTTGAGCTCTCACATCTCTCTACACCACACTGCACTTCATCTTTCCTCGTGCATGGCTCCCCACCCTCACGCCATCCCCCCTCCTCCTCCCTCTCTCCCTCCCCCCGCTCTCCTCTCCCCCATGTTCCCACGGTGTGCCCATGGCCTCAGGCCAGGGGCAGTGCACACATCATCTGCTTCACAGTCAAGATGGCGGCCAGCCAGTCGGAGCGGGCAGTCATCGCAGAAGCATGGATGCGCGACAAGTACCTCGTGGCCGACACGCACACCGACACGCTGTCGTGGATTGATGCCAACTGTAAGTGCTGGCGCGCCTCACACCCGTTCTTCCATGCTGTCAGATGAGAGAATGTGCGGCAAGTACCTTGTGCCTGACAGCCGCAAAGACACGCTGTCTTGGCTTGACGCCAATGGTAAGCACCGCACGTTGTCCGGTGCTTTGTTGTCCGGTGCTTCGTTGCCCCATTCCTTGGTTGTCTTATGCCATGCCTCACCAACTCTCAATGGCAATACTCTCTCTGTGCTGAACCTCCCTCCCCTCACCCCTGCATTCCTGCCTTGTCGTCTTGGCCCCACCACAGGCACCACCGGTCTGGCCGTCATCACCAACACCACCACCAACAGCTCCACCACCACCGACACCAACAGCTCCACCTCCCCCTCTCCCACCTCCCCTGCTCCCGCCTCCCAACCCCTCCCCTCCCCTCCGCCGCCTTCCACCAACCCTCCACAGGAGTCAGCTGCGCCCAGCAGCTCGCCCCCCTCTATCACAGAGAGTCCCGGGCCCACTGCTGCTCCCCCCTCCATCGCCCCCCCATCCCTCCCTCCCCCCTCTCCCCCGAGCCTCCCATCCCCACCACCACCCAACAACCCTCCCCCTAACAACCCTCCTCCCAACCCCCCTCCTCCCAACAACCCTCCTCCTAACAACCCTCCTCCTAACCCCCCTCCCAACAACCCACCGCCCGACAACCCCCCGCCCAACCCCCCTCCTCCGCCTATCTCCCCCCCGGTAAAGCCCCCCACGGCGGCATGCCAGCCGTCCCCCACGGACTGCGCGTTCTTCTTCGCCGGCCACGAGGGGCAGGTGCCCACCTTCTCCATCCAGCCGCGGCAGGGCGACGCTGTGCTCTCAACGAGCGAGCTTAAAACGAGTATAATGGGCAGCTCGATCCAGGTGCTGGCGGGCAACTCGGGCAACGCGGAGATCGTGTGTGCTGAGGACACGGGGGGCGGGGCGGGCGTGGGAGGAGGGGGACTGACGGCGACAGCAGCCATGGCAATGAATGAGGCGCCCATCGGGCAGGACATTGGCAACCAGCTGTACATTACTGGCACGGTACGTGTGCATGGGGGGGCTCTGTGCATGGCTCATGCGCATGGCTCATGGCGCATGGCGCATGGGGCATGGCCCATGGGGCATGGCTCATGGCTCATGGCACCTGGCGCATGGCTCATGGCACATGGCGCATGGGTCATGGCTCATGGCGCATGGCTCATGGCTCATGGCGCATGGCGCATGGCTCATGGCGCATGGCTCATGGCGCATGGCTCATGGCTCATGGCGCATGGCTCATGGCGCATGGCGCATGGCTCATGGCTCATGGCGCATGGCGCATGGCTCATGGCGCATGGCTCATGGCTCATGGCGCATGGCTCATGGCGCTTGGCGCATGGCGCATGGCTCATGGCGCCCGGGGCACAGGGCACGGGGCGTGGTGCAGGGCATCGCTGGCCAACTTGACGTCACTGGCACGATATACATTGGGGATGGGGTGCATGGTGCATGGTGCATGGTGCATGGTGCATGGTGCATGGTATGGACTCGGATTGGTGGATTGAAATGGTGTGGTGACTGATGGGCATCCACTTGGCTCCCTGCCCTCCCCCCAATCGTGCCTCCCTCACCCCCACCACAGGATGGGCAGCGGCGCCCGCTCAGCGGCATCGAGGTTCTCTTGCTCTCAAGACCGCGTACATGAAGCTGTGCGTGACATCAACCAAGATGGGCGTGTTCGGCATGACAGTCAACATGAGCCCCGGTGACCAGCACATGCTCATTGCTCTTCGCTCCTCTTCCTCCCATCATGCGCCCACCTACCCTCGCCACAGGACGTGCAGCAGCGCACGTTCAACCGCGTGGAGAACCTGTTTGCGCTGAAGAACGCGTACGTGAAGCTGAGGGTGACAGCCGCGGAGATGGACGTGTTCGGCATGACGGTCAACATGAACCCCGGCGACGGCAACTCCTACTTCCCCGAGGACAAGCGCTGCGTGCTCTTCAAAACCAAACTGCCGGATGGGTGATGGGGTGATGGCATGGCAGCTTGGCAAGGGCAGACGCATGGTGTCTAGACTGGCATGGAAAGGCTTAGTGGGTGAGTGGATGTGTGTCGGCACATGTGGGGTGATTGGACGTGTGTCGGCACATGTGGGGTGAATGGACATGTGTCGGCACATGTGGGGTGAATGGACGTGTGTCGGCACATGTGGGGTGAGTGGACATGTGTCGGCACATGTGGGGTGAGTGGATGTGTGTAGGCACACGTGGGATGGGGGCTATGGCGCACACAGAATACTGAGGGTATCGCAGGATGGGAAAGAGTCACGGAGCAGGGGATGAGAAGAGCAAGCAGCCGTCAGAGCTCCCACCTCAAGCAACTGCAGCAAGGCCCTTCCAATCACCAGGACACGCACAACAAACACACATTCACCTGCCTGCATGGCTGCCACGCGGAGGCTCCACGGCTACTGAGACACCGGCGGGCTGTTCGCAGCACAAGCTGAACTTTCTCAGTCACAGGCGCCATATTAATGACACGAGGATGCAGTTTATTGGTGGGAAATGACACGATCATGCTATGTTGTAATGTGGGGAAGCTTGTAACATAAGGCAACAAAACCATGAAGTCAGCACTGAAGTACAGTATTCACTCCTCTGAATGACCCATGTATCACATTTCTGTTGTTACGGAATGAGGACCAGATCAGAGACACTGACAAAGAAGATTATAATCACATCGGCAGAATGTAGGTCGCCTGCGTCCATTTGGAAGACACTGGCTAAGAAGGTGAGCTTCCAAAGAACCATTTCTTATGTGTTGAGTGAAAGTTGAGCCAACACTTCAGAAGCAAAACGCCGATGCCGGGGATCGAACCCGGATCTTCCGCGTGACAGGCGGAGATACTGACCATTATACTACATCGACATGTCCTGGCAGAAGGACAATATAAAAGTTTCACTGCCGCTGTCGCTGAATTCAGGCGCAGTCTATCTCGGGTTCCGCAGTCGCAGGGAGGTCAGTGGAGGCGGCAGGACAAGCGGGGAGCCTAGACGTAAAAGCGAGGAGAGAAGAAGAGCGAGGGGAGTAAAAGGTCAAGGAGCGAGACGTCAGGGCAGACCAGGGAAACCGTTGAGGGAAGCGGCGGGAAGGCGCGTCGAAAGGAAACAATAGAAGGGGCATAATTTTAAGAGGCCGCGCGGAAGGAGAAGGCGGGAGCAGGAGGAGGCAGGAGTCGTAGGAGCGAGCGGGGTCGCGAGAGCGGAGAAGGCGCGCGGCGATGGGCGACATGGGCGCGGCGCTGCGCGCGGTGGTGGGCGTGGCGGAGCCCAAGGCGAAGGTGGAGGCGTACCGCGCGCTGCTGGCTGACGTCATCGCGCGCAACGACGTGGAGCACGCGAAGCAGTTCGTCGACCACAGTGCGGCCAAAAGGGGGGAAGGAGAGGGGAGGGGGTTGGGGGGGGGGGTTGTGTGGATTATGGCGGGTGAGGTATGGAGGGTGAGGTATGGAGGGTGGGGTATGGAGGGTGAGGTATGGCGGGTGAGGTATGGAGGGTGAGGTATGGAGGGTGAGGTATGGAGGGTGAGGTATGGAGGGTCAGGTATGGAGGGTGAGGTATGGAGGGTGGGGTACGGGGGGGTAACTAGGGAGAGGGGGTACGTTACACGGACTAGAGTGAGCCGTGATGCGTGGAAGGCGTTTGATCGAGGGCACATGCGTGGGGTGTGGTTGACGTGGAGGCGGCACTGCATGCATCGCAGGCAAGCGCGGGTCAATCCGCCCCCGCTTTGCCCATTCCCCTCCCTCTCTCGTGCGCGTATCCCGCTCCATAAGCCTCCCCCGTCCGCCCTCCCCCTTTCCCCCCGCCCCGCTGTGGTAATGTTATCTGAGGACGTTCCCTTGGGGGTGGCGCGGCAGGTGCTGCAGCAGATGCCGGTTCAGCTGCGGGGGCTGCACGCAAGCTCCCCCTCTCTCTCTTGCATGCATCCCCGCTTACCATCCCCGCTCCCCCTTTCCCCCTGCCCCCGCCTCTCCCAGTGCTGTGTGAGGACGTGCCCTTGGTGGTGGCGCGGCAGGTGCTGCAGCAGATGGCGGGGGAGCTGCGCGGGCTGCAGCCGGAGCAGCACAAGGCCGTCGCGCACTACGCGCTCACGCACATCCAGCCCCGCGTGGTGTCGTTCGAGGAACAGGTGAGGGGTGGGTGTGTGTGTGTGTGGGGGATGGGTGGGTGTGTGTGTGTGTGTGCGCACGTGCGCGCGCACACATCTCACTGTGGGGGCTGCACGTGGAGCAGCAGATAGCCGTGGTGCACCACGCGCTCAAGCACACCCAGACCCTTCTCACATTCATGCTCGCAGGATCGCCCACGCCCACCCTTCCCGCCTCCCATCCCCCCCATGACTGCAGGTGGCGGTGATCCGCGAGGGCCTGGCGCTGCTGTACGAGGGCGAGGAGGAGTGGGCCAAGGCCGCGCAGATGCTGGCAGGGATCGACCTGGACGGAGGCAGCAGGTGAGGCGCTGCCTTGCCAGCGCAAGCCCTGCATGAAGGCATGCAGCTGTGCCCGGAACCAGAAGCTCTGGAGTTCCCGTGCTCTTTCCCGTGCTCTTTCCCGTGCTCTTTCCCGTGCTCTTTCCTGTGCTCTTTCCCGTGCTCTTTCCCGTGCTCTTTCTCGTGCTCTTTCCTGTGCTCTTTCCCGGCTCTTTCCCGTGCTCTTTCCCGTGCTCTTTCCCGTGCTCTTTCCCGTGCTCTTTCCTGTGCTCTTTCCCGTGCTCTTTCCCGTGCTCTTTCCCGTGCTCTTTCTTTGGCCGTCTTCCCCCCCCGCGCATCTCCACCCAATTCTGAAACGCACTTCCATTCCCTCTTGCGTCGCCCCTCACCTCCCCTCGTGTTGGTCCAGCAGGGGCCAGGACGTGGCGTACCGCCTGAGCAAGTGCATCAAGATCGCTCTGCTCTACCTCGAGGTGCGCTGCCTGTGCCATGTGCTGACGTGTTGCGCACTGCCATGTGCTGACGTGGTGACCACTGCCATGTGCTGACGCGTTGCACCTTGCCATGTGCCGATGTGTCGCCCACTGCTCTGTGCTGACGTGTTGCACATACGCTGGTGACGTGTCACTAGTCTGCTGTGTACATGCATTCCCATTTGTCTTCGTTAATGTTACTAAAGCCTTTGCCTGCCTGCCTGCCTGAACGCCCGCCCGCCCGCCCACTCGCCCGCCCGCCTGCCTGTCCGTGCCCCTCTGTGAATTCCCCTACACTCTCTCAGGACGACGATGCAGTGGACTCAGAGACGTACATCACGAAGGCATTGTTTGTCTATGTGCCCCATGTCTGTGTCTGCGTTGCTGTTTCACTAAAGCCTCTCCCTACCTGCCTGCCTGCCTGCCTGCCTGCCTGTGTGTGTGCCTCTGTGTGCGCCCTCCCACCCCCCAAAGGACGACGATGCAGTGAACGCGGAGACGTACATCAAGAAGGCGTCGTTTGACATCGGCCAGCACAGCGACCAGGCGCTCGCCCTGCAGTACAAGGTGCGGTTTAGAGCGGTGCTCGCTCTCTGCAGTACAAGGTGCGGTTTAGAGCGGTGCTCGCTCTCTGCAGTACAAGGTGCCGTTCAGAGCGGTGCTCGCCGTGCAGTACAAGATGCGGTTTAGAGCGGTGCTCGCTCTCTGCAGTACATCGTGCGGTTTAGAGCGGTGCTCGCTCTCTGCAGTACAAGGTGCGGTTTAGAGTGGTGCTCGCTCTCTGCAGTACAAGGTGTGGTTAGCAGGAGGGGCAAGCGTTGGCTAGACTGAATGCTTGAGCATAAGGAGTGGGACCTAGCTGGCAGTTTCTTCTTTGTACGTTATGCTGAATGCTCCTATTTTGCATCTCTCTCTCTCACTCGCTCTCCGTATCAATCTCCCACTGCGGGTATGGGTGGGTGCATGTGTGGGCGGGTGGGCATGCGCATGCGCGGTCGTGCTGTGCGCGAGCGGGAGCACCGTTGTCGCACTCCCTGCCGCCTCCAGGTGTGCTACGCGCGCATCCTCGACTCCAAGAGGAAGTTCCTGGAAGCTGCGCTCAAGTACTACGATCTCTCGCAGCTGGACCAGCGGGAGCTGGGTGGCAAGTGAGTGGCTGGCGGTCGGCAAGTGAGTGGCTGGCGGGCGGCAGGTG
Source organism: Closterium sp. NIES-67 (assembly GCA_027943415.1). Lineage (NCBI taxonomy): Eukaryota > Viridiplantae > Streptophyta > Zygnematophyceae > Desmidiales > Closteriaceae > Closterium > Closterium sp. NIES-67. The sequence goes on along the minus strand of BQMB01000898.1, from coordinate 635,662 downwards.
AGTGGCTGGCGGGGAACATAGGGGTGTGGTGGTGGGAGTCTTGGATGCGAAGCACGCTGGAGCATGTTTCCTCGTGTTTTTTGTAGGAGAAAGCGTTAGATTGGGTGAGTGAGTGGAGGAGAGGGATGAGCGCGCTCTCGTGTTTCTCCTGTCTGCGTTGTCTCTCACAACCTCGTTTTCCTTGCCTTCCTTTCTTTGCGTCGCAAGGCATGTGCCCATGTGTCGCTGCATGGCACGTGCCCGTGTGTCGCTGCATGCGTGTGGTCATCTCTGCTTCCCATGACACGTGCTCACCCTGCTGCTGCTTCCATTGCATGCATGTGTTCATTCCTGCATGTGTTCATTCCTGCATGTGTTCATTCCTGCATGTGTTCATTCCTGCATGTGGCCATGTGTGAATTCGTGCGTGTGGCCATGTGTAGATTTGTGCATGTGGCCATGTGTCGCTGTAGGCATGTGGTCAACTACCCTTGCACCGCTGGCAGGTGGACAAGGGCGAGTTGACGATGGTGCACAACTCCACTGTAGTGCGTTTCCACGTTTTGATGTCTTTCTCATGATCCTCTCGCATCATGCATGTGTGTGCTGCGTGTGTGTGCGCCATGACGGCAGGCAGGTGGATGAGGGCGAGTTGGAGGCGGTGCTCAACGCCGCCGTCACCTGCACCATCCTCGCTGCTGCGGGCCCACAGCGCTCTCGTATGCTCGCCACTCTCTATAAGGTGCCACTCGAATCAAGGGGCCACTCGAATCAAAGACCGAGTTCAGAATGGTTTGCTATCAAGTTCAGGAATACCGAACTGGTTTCGTCAAATGAAGGGTAACGCGGTGCAAACTGGAAAAACGTCGTAACTCGCGGGAAGCGGGGAGCAGCTTGCGACTGCCGCTGAATAAGACAAGCACAAAGTCACTGTTCATCTCAGTATTCTTGAGTTTTTGCCTGCGACCATTCTGAACTCATTTTTGTGGGGGTCTCGTGTCACGGTTTGTCCCCCCCCCAATCCCCCGCCCCCCCGCACTGTTCACGCACTGTTGACCTCGGTTCTTGCCGAAGAATTCCCGTGATGCGATCATGTTTCCGCGATTTTGCCAGAATCTTTGTTCGTCAGCAGAACTTTGCCGAAATTTATTTCGCCCAGTTTTTTTGGCACTGTTTTCACGGTCAGTAATCATGGTTTTCTACCATTCTAGACTCGGGCTTTAAGGGGCCACTCACTATAAGGTGCCCCTCCCTACAACGCGTTTTTTCTTTAGAGGGCGCAATTTCGAGGCTCTGGCCCATTTTGGGCTTTGGGGGAATGTATGGCGGCACGGGATGGCTAAGATTCTCTAGTTTGCCGCACTCCGTGAAAAGGCTTCGCTCTGCGTGCGTCAGTACTGTGTTTGTCCAACACTCTTAACCCTTGTTACCTAAGTGCGTTCATTGACCTAATAATATTCGCGTGCATGTGTCTGGGGGGGGGGGGGGGGGGGGGGGGGGGGGGCATGTGGTGGCATGCACCAGGACGAGCGGTGCAGCCAGCTCAAGATCTACCCCATTCTGCAGAAGGTGCGTGCCGCCCCATCTTGCCCGCCACGTCACCGCCTGTGATCTCTTAGGTTTTGCATTTCACTGCTGACTGCGATCTGGTGCAGAGCTATGGGAGTAGTTGCAGTGAGATTCGAGCAGGTACCTGTGAGTTACAGCTGGTGCCTTGCCTCTTACCTCCCCAACGGCTCCCCCTCCCATTCCCCACAGCCGCTCGGTCATATCTAGAGCGCACCAGTGATCACCAGAGGTGGACCCATTTTCTCGGGCACCCTCCAGCCCCGTATGCTTCTCCACTCCACCCACCTCTCTCACTCTCCCCCCCCACTGCCCTCCCTCCCCCCCCCTCCCCCCCTCCCTCGCAGGTGTATCTGGAGGGCATCCCGCGATCACAAGAGATGCAGCCATTCCCCCCTCCCGCCCCCGTCTTGCCCCTCCACTCCACCCACTCCCTCAGTCCCTCACTGCCCCCTCCCTCGCAGGTGTATCTGTCTGAAGCGCATTTTGCGGTCACCGGAGGTGGAGTCTCCTCCAACACCCCTCCCGCCCGTCTAGGCCCTTCACTCCACCCACCACTCTCACTCTTCCTTCCCCGCCCCCCTCCACGGCCCTCTCTCCCCCGCAGGTGTATCTGGAGCGCATCCTGCGGTCACCGGAGGTGCAGGCATTCGCCGAGGAGCTTAAGCCGCACCAGGTGAGGCGAAGCCGCACCAGGTTAGGCCAAGCCGCATCAGGTAAGGCAAGCCGCACCAGGTAGAGATGGTTATATCGCATCGCATCGCGCGATATAATATCGCATATATCTGTGCGATATCTATGCGATATCCGTGCGATATTTTAATATCGCATGCTCGGCCAGAAACAGCATTTAAACCATGCTTTTAAATGCGATGCGATATTAAATCGCATAACGCGATATATCGCTTTATAATTGCCCTATAAAAATATATCGTACCGGAAATGCGATATGCAATACCTGTTTTTGATAAATTATATCGCAGCGATGCGATATAATATCGTGCGATATAAAACGCGATAGCAGCAAGTGCGATGTGATATTATTTCGCATCGCGTTTTAACCATGTCTAGCACCAGGTGAGGCCATGCCGCATCAGGTGAGGCAAGCCGCACCAGGTGAGGCCAAGCTGCATCAGGTGAGGCGAAGCCGCATCAGGTGAGGCCAAGCCGCATCAGGTGGGTAGGAGCGCATGATGTTTCAATGATGCCACATGCTGAACATATTTGGATTTCCTCTACGTCACGCCTCCTGCTGCGACGCATGCACTCCCTTGGATTTCTCCTTCTGCCCTGTGCTCTCCCTTCCCATCCTTGCCTCGACACCGTTAACGCTCCATACCTCCATAGTTGTTGTCTATCTGCGGCCTGTTCTCCCTTCACGTCGTGAGCACCAACCTGCGCCCTCTCGGTTCAACAAGGTCTTACCGCGGCCGCGTTTTGGCTCTGCCGTTCCACTGGCCCCTAGACATGGGCACAAGCCGAGCCACACCTGGCTCGGCTCGGCTCGGCTCGCCTTAAAAACGAGCCGAGCCTCTAGTTTTTGTACCCGTCGACCCCGGCTCGACTCGAGCCGAGCCGGCTCGACTCGAGCCGATCCAGCTCAGCTCGACCCGAGCCGGTGGCTCGGCTCGGCTCGCGCACGCGAAATCAGGCGAGCCGGAGTCGAGCCGGCTCGAGCTGGCTCGTTTTCGAGCCAGCCGGCTCGCGGCTAGGGAAAGGGGGGTTTCGCGACTGTCAAATTTCAGATCGACAAACCCCGCGCCCATTTTGTCTGCCAACCCTAACCTCACCCTGCCGCCCTAGTCTATCGACCTCAGCCAGCCCTATTTAAATCTGCAGCTCCTCCTGATAGTTGTGTAAGATGTAGAACCAGACGATCAGCTAAACAATCTGGATAATCCCCCAGACTAGAGACCCCTTACCCTGTGGCCCCAATTAACAGCCCACACAAAGCCCCCCTGACAAGCCGAGCCGAGCCGGGGATCCTGAGGACCCGGCTCGACCCCAAACGAGCCGAGCCGAGCCAGGCTCGGCTCATGCCCATGTCTACTGGCCCCTCGTCACCTCGTTGCTCTCGATCCCCTCTTGACAGATATGTGGCTGTGCGTCCCCCCCCTGGCTGTGCGTCCCCCCCTGGCTGTGCGTCCCCCCCCTGGCTGTGCGTCCCCCCCCTGGCTGTGCGTCCCCCCCTGGCTGTGCGTCCCCCCCCTGGCTGTGCGTCCCCCCCCTGGCTGTGCGTCCCCCCCTGGCTGTGCGTCTCCCCCCTGGCTGTGCGTCTCCCCCCTGGCTGTGCGTCTCCCCCCTGGCTGTGCGTCTCCCCCCTGGCTGTGCGTCTCCCCCCTGGCTGTGCGTCTCCCCCCTGGCTGTGCGTCTCCCCCCTGGCTGTGCGTCTCCCCCCTGGCTGTGCGTCTCCCCCCTGGCTGTGCGTCTCCCCCCTGGCTGTGCGTCTCCCCCCTGGCTGTGCGTCTCCCCCCTGGCTGTGCGTCTCCCCCCTGGCTGTGCGTCTCCCCCCTGGCTGTGCGTCTCCCCCCTGGCTGTGCGTCTCCCCCCTGGCTGTGCGTCTCCCCCCTGGCTGTGCGTCTCCCCCCTGGCTGTGCGTCTCCCCCCTGGCTGTGCGTCTCCCCCCTGGCTGTGCGTCTCCCCCCTGGCTGTGCGTCTCCCCCCTGGCTGTGCGTTTCCCCCCTGGCTGTGCATCTCCCGCCTGGCTGTGCAGAAAGCGCTGCTGGCTGACGGTTCGACGGTGCTGGACCGGGCAGTGATCGAGCACAACCTGCTCAGTGCCAGCAAGCTGTACACCAACATCAGGTGCGCTGCTGGCGCTGCTTTCAACCTTATGAAGAGGCCCCCGCTTTTTCCCTCTCCTGTTTGCACGGAGGAGCTGAAGTTGCACAAGGGACGCATGTTTCTGTATGATTCTGTATGTTTCTGTATAATTCTGTATGTTTCTGTCCCATGTGCAAGCGTCCCTTGGCCCACCCCTCCCCTTTCCGCCCTGCCATGCCTGCCCGTCCTTTCAGCTTTGAGGAGCTGGGCGCTCTGCTGGGCATTGCTGCACACACGGTGGGTTGGGGCAGGGAGGGCTGTCGAGGGGTGGGGGAACGAGCAAGGTGTGTGACAGATTATTCTGCAGACATTGCAGCTTTTCTCATGGCCATGTCCCGTTGGCCTTGCCGTTTGCTTTTACTGTTTCCCAAGGTTTCTGGTATGCACGCACTGCACATTTCCAGCCTCTCACCTCACCCCCTCCACAACCCCCCCTCGGCACCTTGTCGGCTTCAACTTGTGTCCAAAATTCCGATCGTTTCCTCTCCATGTGTGTGTGCGGGCAGGTGGAGAAGGTGGCGGTGCGGAGAAGGTGGCGGCGGAGAAGGTGGCGGCGTTTCCTTCTATCCCCTCCATGATCGTTTCATTCCTCGTTGCTCCTCTGTGTGTGTGCGGGCAGGCGGAGAAGGTGGCGGCGCGGATGATATCGGAAGACAGGATGAAGGGCACCATAGACCAGGTGGGTGCGCTAGTGGTGATATGCAGTTGCGTCTCTAGCAGTTGGAAAGATTTACCTTCCTAAATTCTGAGGTTTTTTTATTAGCTAATTATGTTTCATGGGATGTAGTGCAGCCCAATCAGGTCACAGTTTGTGGATGCTGCAGTGGTGTTACTAGACGTTGTCAGCACTAACCAATGATCTCTCCGTTGACGCTGTCACTGGACGCTGTCTCTCCACCTCTTACTCCTATCCCTCCCTGCCACCTTTCCCTGCCACCTCTCCCTGCCACCTTTCCCTGCCACCTCCCACCCGCTTCATCCCTTCATCCCTTGCTCCCCACCAGGTGGAGGCAGTGATCCACTTCGACAACGACATCGACGACCTGCAGCAGTGGGATCACCAGGCACGTGCCCCTGTCACTGCATGCCCCTGTCACTGCATGCCCCTGTCACTGCATGCCCCTGTCACTGCGTGCATGACCATCATAGCACCGTCATAGCACCACCACCAAGTACATGCACCCTCATGCAGTAGCACTCATCGCACCATGCCTGCCCTGCGTGCTCTGTCTCATGCCTGCCCTGTGCGCTCTGTCTCATGCCTGCCCTGTGCACTCTGTCTCATGCCTGCCCTGTGCGCTCTGTCTCATGCCTGCCCTGTGCCCTCTCTCATGCCTGCCCGGTGTGTCTGTCTTATCGCTGCAGATCGCCAGTCTGTGCCATGCACTCAACGACATTCTCGATGGCGTTGTGAAGAAAGGAGCCATGCCTGTGCCAGTCTAAGGGGCATGCTGCCATCACTCAGAAGCAGCCCCAATCTTGAGTGCGCCAACATAGACTTGGCAACGTTGGTACTACTGCGTGCATTACCCAATGCTCAATCAACCTGTGACCACTTCGTGTCTGGCCGATTTTTGGTGGTCATGTTGAAAATTTGAGGGCATAATTCTGGGGTGTAGCATTAGATTTAGAAACGCCAATACTGAAAAGGAATGCTCAACATTCTCAACTATTTTCTGACTTCAAAATGGGGAATGCTTGGTCAGCAGAAGTGAAAACTTTTCCTAAACAAAACAATTGAAAGGCTAGCTAACTGCTCTTTACTGTAGCTCCTTGCCCTTTGTCTGCTTCGAACGGAATTTGCTTCATTGCTTGCCACCCACCAAAGTCAAAAGAACACGGGGGGAAAAAAACGTTGAAACAAAGCAAGCACATTGCCTCCGCTCAGCAAGACGAAGACAATGCTTTAGATGATACAATTGGGCTTTTGCACTGGAGTTAGAGGACGTCCGATGCAGAGAGAGACTACCATTGCAGAGAAACACCAATGCTTCAACATCATCAGCGGCTGCTGATGGCTTCCGGCATCAACACGCCAGACTCGTTTGACAATCTCAATTCCACACAGGAAGGACCCGCTCCAGATGAGCAGTGCAGAACAAATTCCGTATCGCTTATTGCTAGCTCCTGCAAACCAAAAGAATTTCACTAACTGAAACACACAAAGCCAGACATCTCGCCCCAAAACCTTCAATCATGCTCACCCTTCGTTCTGGAGGCAACATGTTGTGGTGATGTGCAAGGTTCAGCAGCACCATAAGGTACCTCTGCGCTGTCATTGTTCCTGCAGCACAAATCACTGTTAGGAAGGGGAACTTGTACCGTAAAAAAACGTTTCTCCTCAGTTTTACCCTTCGCAGCGGTTTGTCCAAGCATCTCTATCACATGATCCCTTCCAAAAGCTCTTCCTCCAGATTGGACCGCCACAGCAATGTCCTTCTTAAGCTTGTCTGAAAGCGCAGAGATGCTTGATGGATCAGATAAATGCTCCTGCAGTGGGGTAAAACGCCATATTGAGTGCACCGAGTACCATCACAATCACAAGAACCGGAGACACAACAAAGTCTGCATGCAGTGCATGCTGTAGCAAAGCGCATCAGCACATGAGCATGTGTGCATAACGATAGAGAGCTTCAAGAGCAGAGGGTTGGCACAATGCACTGGAAGTAAAATAGGACGAATGCTAGGCATAAAAAAAAAAAGGGGAATCCATGAAGCAAATAAAGTCTTACCGGATACACATCTCGAGTCATCACTTGCTCAATCAAGTCTTGGAGCCTGGGGCGCTTCCCTCTACCCTGCCCAGAAGCGGGTGTCTCTGCAAGAGACGAATCCATGGAGCACTGAGGATGCATTGCCATAGATTGTGATCCAAGCCACTGTGAACTCGGATCAGGAGGTCCTGTTGATGTCGTGGAAGCAGACAGGTGTGGAGGAGAAGGTTCTGCAGGTCGTAGATCAAGTGGCACCGCATCGTCTCTCTTGGGTTTGGGAAAGTTGCTGCACTGGCCTGCTGCACTTGGGGCATGTTCAGCTACAGCCATTGAATGGAGGTCCGTGTAGCATGCATCGACGTGTAGATATGGTGCTTCTGGTTGTCCATGGTCAGCGGTTACTGGAACAGTGAATGACACTGGGTAGGTACTGTTCCTTACAGAAACAGGTGCAGATGACATCCCCTTATGCTCATGCTGGATCCTTGAATCTCCTGGAGGTGAAATACAAAGAGGATTGTCAGCAGATGGGCCAGCACTTGGTTTGCAATAAACCACCGCCGGCGTTTGTCGTTGAGGCTGATGCAACATGTTTGGGGCATCATGATTTGGAGCGTAAACTGGATCCAGCTCCTCCCATCCACACGAATCCCAGAAATCCTGGTCGTCGTGCTCTTCACCCAGGGGGGAACCAGATGGCAACTCAGGTGGAGACTCCAATGGGTTGTCATGGTCTTGATTGTAGTCATTAATCCCCCCCATCTCCGATGGTGGAACCCAGACAGTGTCACCCTCATATGGTACGAGTGGCATATGAGATATATTGGAACCTGAAAAACATGGCACCTTTAGTTACATCAACTGGGGGCTCAGGAAAACAAACGAAGGAGCATCACCAAGAACAACACACATGAAACGGCGAAGAAATCAAGGTCGAATCCCCCCTCAATCTGCAATGCATAGAGGTACGTAATCATCCCAACAGTGCTAAACAGAGGAAATTTCAAAACAAAGCGTCATACCAGGGAAGGGTCACTAATAAGCTTCTCGCGGTACGAAACAATGTCGATCCTTGCTGCACAAGAGACAAACGTTGCCCAAAAATATGCCAGGAAATGTAAAGCATGTTTGTGTAGATATTAAAGATATATTCCACTCCCATGCTGTAACTTAAGCCACTTACACTTGTACATTGAAAGTCTGAACATGTCTCGGTCCATATCGGTATCCTCCCATGGATCTGAGGGAAGTGTATAATTGCATTGTACTGGTGGCATAAGAAGCCTCTCTGCATCACGAATTTGCCTGCACATTTGGAACTCGATGGTACACCCATGTTACATACTCAGACTCACATGCATTGGAAGAAGGAATGGAGGAATGTTGAGAATGTGCAGCCCTTTTCACTTACCTGGTTTGTCGAATGGAGCTGATGGAATCGGCCTCCCGAAACCTCGAAACCACGAGCCGGTCCAGGAGTAGGATACTGGGACCCTGCTTGAAATAGGTCAAGGGCATGGACACTTTGAATTGCTCCACTCATGAAAGAAATCATACCTTGTCAGCTGCCAAAGTCTCCTCAGCTTGTATGACTCCATCTGCGGGGTCAATTTCATCCACAGCCATTTGTGCTGGCTGTTTCTTTGATTGGCTCGGTGGTGCTCCCATAAGATCATCATCTGGTTGGTCAGTTGAAGTTGGAACAACTTTCTCCAGCCTCGATTTCCTTTTACCAAACTGCGGCTTATAGGGAGTGCAGGCTTGAGCTGCCCCGTGACTGCTTGGATTAGCTTCGGTTGCTTCTGCTGATTCTGTGGCTAATTCTGTGTACGGTTCAGGAGGTGCAGGCCCTTGCTGATGCTCCTGAGGCAATAAGGGGTCTGCCGCAGCACCCGCATGATGTGCATAACCAGCATTCACATGATAAGCATGACCAGCACCCATCTGGTGTGCATGACCAGCACCCATCTGTTGAGCATGGCCAGCACCCATCTGTTGAGCATGACCAGCACCCATCTGTTGAGCATGACCAGCACCCATCTGTTGAGCATGACCAGCACCCATCTGTTGAGCATGACCAGCACTCATCTGTTGAGCATGACCTTGTACATGAACCGATTGTGAGGTCATCACGAGTGTGGCCTGTCAGTCAAGTGGAGAGACATTAGTTCAGTAAAATTTGAGGGACACCGAGCCAGAAGACACAAGACTTTACCAGAACTCTAAGTACTACCTCGTCACGCAAGCCGGTAATATGTACTGCCTCAGCAGCCTTCTTGGCTGCATATTCCTCCACGAGCTTGTCGACAAGCTCAAAGTCATCGAAGTCACTGATGTCATCGAAAGCCATATTATCTTCATTTGGAGCATCACAGTCCAAGGCTTCCCCGTGCAACTGCAGAAGCCAGAGCATAGTCAATCCAGATTTGCACCACGTACCATAGCGATGGATATACTGTGCACCCACAGACTCTCCGACGGCAATGGGCAACCAACTTACACAATCTGCCCCTATGTTTGGAAGGGGGATGCCAGATGCAGTGCTGTCAGCAAAAAGTGACAGAACTTCAACCGGCCCATCCTTGTCACCAGCTCCGTCATCCAAGAGGTCCTCTTCAATGGGAACAACAAGTTCCTTAAACGGTTTAAAGTCAAAATATGCGGGAATGCTGATGTCGGGGACGCCATCAGGCTGTCCATGCCAGTCAAGCACCCTTCACAAGGAAATAAGAAGTGGTTACACCGTGCTATATGTAGAAGCGCTCAATAGTCGCTCAGCATGAAGCTGCTTACCTTGAGATTGTGGTTTCTAAACTTCCAGAAGTGGAAGAGGAAAGGTTGAAACACAGCTCCTCACGCTTGAGAGAATAGGACTTACCAGAAAATTTACTCATCTGTCAGGGTGTTAAATCATAAGGGCCATGCGTCTGTAGATTATGTCCAAACTAAGGTGCATCGAACTTACTGCATTAGCCACAGCATTATCCAAGTTCAAGTCAAGCACGCTCTGCTTATTCTGACGCTCATCCGAAACGCCAGAGACGCAGCCAAATTTATGTCTTCTGCTTGCGCTTCCTCTGCTCTTAACTTCTTCGCTAAGAGCTTCTCCCTTCCCGAATATTCTTTTGTACCGTTCAAGGTCTGATCCTGACGACTCTTGTCCGTTGATGACACGAGCTGTAATTAGTGAGGGTTGTTCGGTATTAGTTCAAACGACCTGCAAAACACTACAAAAACTTAGTGACCTGATTTTGCAGGCTTGGCATCCGGCTCCCTTGCTGTGGTCTTCAGCTCCCGAACGGCCTCATTGGTCTTCTTCGACAATACATCTGGTTTAATTTTAAGCGCGTTACTCGGCAAAATGCCACAATGTTTCATAAAACAGCGGCGTCTAGAAATCTCGCACACCTCGCATTGTTCGAATGAGCTGCAAGCACGAATCCTCACGTTAGATGCAAGAACCAGAATCTCCGCGTATTCCGGGCAAACGGCTACCTGATTACCTCCGCTCGGACATGGACATTCGTTGACGCCTCCTCCACGTCAGCCTTCGTGACGACATCTCTTGATTTACCCTTCTTATCTGCCTGTGTATGAAAGTTACGGCACTGAACAGGGTAGTGGCCGGTGTAGGCTGCGAAGTCCACATGTGTCTTACAATGTCAAATGGTGCCAAGGCTAACGAAAGGTACTTCTGATCAAATGGATTCTTCCTGTGCCTCTTGTGTGCGACGTCATCAGCAACTGATAATATTGAATAGCGTCGCTCGCCCCCTTCAGCGATTGATGACTGGATTCTGTATCTCACCGCAGGTGGCGCCATGTAGTCTAAAGAGAAGAGGTAGGCTTTGGAGCTAACTTGGAAAGCTACCTCGCGCCTAGAAGCTCGCAGATTCTTGTGATCTGGGAGTCTCGCAGGAACCCCAAGCCACTCAAGCACTGGAATTCCTAAACCAGTTCAAACACAGCGTACTCATTACAGTGAGCGTATCGTGGTTGGTCTACAAAGTTCTTAGAGCTCAAACGAATTCAATGTGTCTTATCCTACGAAAATATGGTGTGTATACATTTTTTCCTGAAATTACATCCTGTAATAGTTCTGAAAAGCATGTGTAATTACTTTCATTATATTCCTGTATGTTCCTATCTATAATATTTCGAAGGGTGCTCCTTTTTGTTGATACAGCACTAACTATCTGTTGTGATATAATTCATACTAAGCATTTTTGTACGTTTTAGATAGTGTTGAATCCTACTATAGAAGATAAGTCCGTAGGATGACATTGGCAAATATCGTCACGAGGACAGTCGTTTCAGTCACGCGAACAGTCGCACCTCTTCATTATTGTTTAGGGCGCATAGCGCGATAGTGACGAACAGGTACATTAGCGAATAGGTACTTTTCCTAGAACTATAAATCCTTGTTATGCCTTTCCATTTTTAACTTTGATTACCCACAAGTTCACGTACTCAGGTTATTCAACCTTGACTGTTATATTTTACAAATATTTCTGCTGTCTTTACTAGTCTACCATTCCAGTAAAGATCCTGGACTAACACTTGAGGTTTTCCAAGTGTTTGTGTCTGCAGATTCTATACTTAGTCTCCTGCAACACCAGACAAATTATTTTATGGTATGAGAGCTATCTGGAATAAAGACTACCGTCAACAATGACTGGATCATCACCAGCACCATCTACCTGATCGAATTCTGGAACTACTGGAGTACCTGTCTCCACGACCGCTACTGGTCTCTCAGCCTCTGGACCGTTTCCACCGGCTTATGCGAATATCGGTATGCACCAGCAGAATCCGCCTTCTGTCAACACTCCAGGTGTCTCATCGATTGCACCTGCAGCGCAACAACAACATACACAGACGACGGCACAGCAACAGGCATCAGCACAACCGCCGTTTTCAACATAGTCTATATCGTCGGCGTTCAGTGGAATGAGCCTTGACAGCTCGAGCTATATGCGTGGAGCTTCAGCTCCAAGTACTGGTTCATTTGCTTTCTCACCTTTTGCGCAGCAGCCGCAGTCACATCAGCAGCAGCATCCATTTTACATCTTCGGGCGTCCCCCTGCTCAGCAACAGCAACAGCAACAACAGCATCAACAGCTAGAGCAATTTCAGCAACAGCAACAGCAGCAAGAGCAACAGCCTCAACAACCGGGTATTATTTTTCAACCACCAAATTTCCTTAACAGTACACAGATCAAGACAACCATACCTTTTAACGGAGTGGATTTTTACTCCTGGAGTTTCGAGTTTGAGCTTCTGGCGCAGTCCGCTGGGCTATGGCCGTTCTTCACCGGCGAGTTTACGTATCCTGTCGTGGGAACACAACTGGAGCAGCAGAGTTTCTTGCACGCCTCTCTCGGGGCTTACACAGTTCTTGTTCGGAACCTGTCGTCAAAGGAGCAGCTCGGCGTCCGATCATTTCATTCAAGCTTTACACCAGCTCAAACTGCATGGAACCACTTGAAGGGGGTATACATGGCAAAAGATACAATAACAGTGAGTAAGATTCTTTTACAGTTGACAAGTGTGCAGATGATGACAAACGAAAATGTCATGGACTACGTCAACCGCGTCCGTACACTACGAGACCAACTGGAAAAGAGTGGAGGATACTTCCCTCGTGAGATGTATCTCACGGTCCTTCTTGCTGGCCTTGGACTCGAATGGCGACAGACACGCGCATTCCTGCGCATGAACCCGAACCTCTCCGAAGCTGAAATTTCTTCATATCTTCAAGCAGAACAGCAAGATCTTGCCCTGTAGTTACAACGCAATCAGAAGAAAGGGGTTCATTTCAGTTTTTACTCCAATCCAGAGCCACAGCAACGACATCCTCCGAAATATCCCTTCTGCCATTTCTGCAAGAAACCAGGACATACTTACTAAAACTGTCGCAGCCGTCATCAAAATCGTCGCAGCACTTCACAGCCGTATCACCGTTCACAGCAGTTACCGAAGATACACCAGCCAATGCAGTAGTCAACGTCCCAAACGCAGCAGATGCCGAAACCGCCGCAGAATCCACCGCCGTCACAACATCGTCCTCCGGTCTTTGCATCTGCAACATCAGGATAAGGGGTTTTTGGATGTGTTACAACAGTTGATGTTTCAGAACCGACTTCGAGACATGCCTTGAAGAAACTACAAGTGCTGAGGGCATTCCCTTACCGCAAGTTTACGCTAACCTTGCTCGAGTAATTTCAGGTCCAAATACTTGGTATCTCGACAGCTGTTGCGGTTGGCACATGTGCTCCGCTGACAAACTATTATGGCACGTTCAGTTGGGAGCGTAATGCTCGAATCAGTCGACACGTGATATTCACTACACGTTACCAACGTTCTTATCGTCGCCGGCCTTGGATTCAATCTTCTCTCCACAGCTCAACTCCTGGCACACAAAATTCGCACACAGGGCAATTGTGAAACAATGGATCAAGAATTATGGCACAGCTTAACAAATACTTACCTCGGCCGTGCCGCTACTCAACATGGAGTTTCAGTTCTTCAGTTTATGGCATAGGGAACTTCTGGTGATTCTGAACGCGTCCTTGCACTCGGTCCCTGGGATCACCCAGAAGAAAACGATTATCAGCACGTGGATATTGAATTTCGAGCAACTACTGTACCAACGGCTTCTCGAACTGCAGCTGCCGTACTTACCGCACTGGATACCTGGGAGTTCAGTACTGCCGATGAAGGCGCCAACGCTTGGAGAACGTTTTATAACACAGGTGAGGCTCTTCAAGGAACTCCAGCTCCACTTTGGGGAGAAATTAGTGGACTTGCAGCTGATGAACCTGACGTCGTTGAAGAAGCTGAAAATCAAAAAGTCGTCGAGCAGCCGCGTCCAACAGTAGCTGTCGCAGGACCACCTGCCACCACATCAACAGAAGCAGCATCAGAAATTGCAATTGCAACTGCAACAGAAACATCGAATATCAAATTACGACTTGCACGTTTCGTTGAAGGGGAGATTGATATGTTACCGGCGCTTTCCCCTTTTATAATTTCTTTATTTTATACTAATGCCGATTTCTACCTGCGATCATCAGGACACAAAGCCACAGAAGACATCTAGCATCAGCGGTTAGGACATCTATCACAAGGGATTCTTAATCATTCAATACGAGCAGCAGTTCTTGATAAAATTAGTATTCTTTTACCTGACGGCACGGAGATGAAGTTGCAGTCCCGCCCCACGGTTTGCACCACGTGCCCGGTCGCCAATCTTACCCACGATCCGTTTCCAAGTCATTTTCCTGGCTCCACACGTTACAAACTGATGCAGAAAGTTTACAACGATATTCCTAACTTACCTGAAGCAGGACCTAAAGACGAGCAGTACGTGATAACATTCATCGAAGCATCTACTCGCTACGTCTGGACATCAAACCTTCTTGCTCGATATCTTGTTCATTCAGTCTTCGTCGCATGGCTCGCCGTCGCTGAAAGAGAGTCTGGCGTAAAACTGCAAGAATTCCAGAGAGATGGCACAGGGGGATACACGAGTAACGCCTTCACAGAACACCTACAGACTCTCGGCATCAAACGGAAGCAGTCACTGCCACATGCACACCAACAGATGGGGGTAGCGGAGAGGATGAACCGGACTCTGCAAGAGAAGATGCGTGCTCTGCTGACGCAGGCAGCCCTTCCGCCTCGTTTTTGACCGTATGCGATGGACCACGCCGTGCTGTTACACAACCTGCTATCTTCCACGTCACTGCCCGAATTTTCTTCTCCGCACTTGCAGTGGACACGTACAGTGGGAAGTACCAAACGTTTACGAGTTTTTGGCCGTGTCGTGCAGTTTCATCCTCCAACTGCAGCACTCGGCAATTTTTTAGAACGAGCAAAATGGGGGGTACACCACGGCATCGAAAAACAGTATCACTCATGGAAAATTTTGGATCTTCGTTCCAACCAAATCATCTCTTCACGTGATTGTCTTTTCTGTAAAGACTCACCTTGCCCGTTTTTCGTGCCCACCAGGCAACAGCTGCTAACCCTGCCAGGCTGTTCGAGGGCTCGCGTGCATTTGCAACTGACAAAGCCGAAGCTGATGTACAGGACGAAGCAGTTTCCGAACCCTCCGAAGCTGCTGCAACTGACATTCCCGAACCTGTAACATCGACCAGCATACCCGAATTTATTCCTCTTGCAGATGTTGACTCAGATGATGTTCGCGAAGTTCGCCTCCGTTACGAACGCGATCGCCAACAGCAGCCGATGCCCGTCGTCTCTGATGAAGCATTTCGTGTTACACCTGATGAAATTGGGGGGGAAGAAGGACCAGAAGAAAATTTCGCAGGTGCAAACGAAGAACGTCCGCGTTTTACAGAGACTGGATGACAAATACTTGGGTTTGCAGTCGCAGTACAGTACAACGACAGTAAGATACCCGAACTGAAAAATGTTCGACAAGCTCTTACGAGTCCTCACCGAGAGAAATGGCGCAAAGCCATGGACAGAGAGCTAGCAGCTCTCAAGAACCGTGGCACATGGGAGTTAATACCGACATCAGAAGTACAAGGGAGGAAAGTACTTACCGGAA
Source organism: Closterium sp. NIES-67 (assembly GCA_027943415.1). NCBI lineage: Eukaryota > Viridiplantae > Streptophyta > Zygnematophyceae > Desmidiales > Closteriaceae > Closterium > Closterium sp. NIES-67. The sequence goes on along the minus strand of BQMB01000898.1, from coordinate 620,002 downwards.
AATGGGTCTTCCGAGTCAAGACTAATACAGATGGGTCGTTTGAAAAAATCAAGGCGCGATGGGTCGTCTGCGGATTCGAACAGACTTGAGGCATTGACTACGAGCTGACTTTTGCTCCCGTCGGTCGACATACAGTACAAGCGTTCGAATTCTACTTTGTGTCGCCGCCTGCCGTAATCTACGACATCGACAAAACGACGTGTCAAACGCGTTTCTCTATGCGCCCGTCGACGCACTCATCCTGGTAGAGTACCCGCACTCGTAGGGGAGAATGCGATTGGTCTATTGTTCGACCAACGAAATGGCTGCCGATTTCCTCACGAAGAAGCTGACACGACAGAAGTTCCAGTACTGTAACAAGCTTTGCAGGATCTTCAAGAAGTGACACTATCAAACTTCCAGAAATGAAGGGCAGTGTTGTGATATAATTCATGCTTAGCATTTCTGTACGTCGATTATGTGTAGATAGTGTCGAATCTACTATAGAAGATAAGTCCGTAGGATGACATCAGCAAATAGCGCTCGTCATGAGGACAATCGTTTCAGTCACGCGAACGGTCACACCTCTTCATTATTGTCTAGGGCGCATAGCGCGATAGTGACGAACAGGTACATTAGCGAATAGGTACTCTTCCTAGAACTTTAAATCCTTGTTATGCCTTTCCTTTATTAACTTTGATTACCCACAATTTCACGTACTCAGGTTATTCAACCTTGACTCTTATATTTTACAAAGGCTTCCACTGTCTTACTAGTCTACCATTCCAGTAAAGATCCTGGACTAACACTTGAGGTTTTCCAAGTGTTTGTGTCTGCAGATTCTATACTTAGTCTCCTGCAACACCAGACAAATTATTTCACTATCAACTTATATATATGTTTATATGTAGAAGTTATAGGCTAGATAGGTTTGTGCTCTTAGAGGGTACAAATCCAACCCTATATCTCCCCTGTTCTCACTTGTTTCTCATCATTTTGCTATTCTATTATGGTATCATCTTAGATTAGGTCCGCCCACCCGCTTCCGCCCTAGCCCTAGCCTACCGCCCCGTCGTTCACCTTAGCACGCCCCGCCGGCCCCTAGCGCTCCCACGACCCCGCTCCTGCCCGCTGGTCCCCTACGCGCCTTGCCGGCCCTTAGCGCCTTGCCGGTCCCTAGCGCCCCGGGGGCCCCTCGCGCACCTCGCCGGCCCCTCGAGTACCCCGCCGGCCCCTCGCGCGCCTCGCCTGCCTTTAGCACCCCGTCAGCCCTTAGCGCCTCGCCGACCCCTCGCGTACCCTGCCGCCCTCCCCCCCCCTCGCGTGCTCGCCGGCCCCTAGCGTACCCCGCCGGCCCCTCGTGTGCCCGCCGGCCCTTAGCGCCTTGCCGGCCCTTAGCGCCTCGCCGGCCCGTAGCGCCCCGCCGGCCCTCCGAGCCTCGCCGGCCCCTCGCGTATCCAGTTAGCCCTTAGCGCCCTGCCGGCCCCTCACACTCCGCCGACCCCACTGGCCCCTTTAGCGCCCCGCCGGCCCTAGGCGCCTCACCAGCCCCTCGAGCGCCCGCTGGCCCTAGCACTTTACCGGCCTTTGGCGCCCCGCCCCCCTCTCCCCCCCCCCCCCTCCTTCGAGTCCCGCGGGCCCATCGCGCTTCGCCAGCCTACTACGCGCCTCGGGCCCTGTGCGCCCTGCTCGGCCTTCTGCCCGGTCTTCCGGCCAGAGATTTCTGCCGCCGTGCCGCTGTGCCGCCGTGCCGCCATGTCGCTATGCCGCCGTGGAGCTGTGACGCGGAGGTTGTACGATGGCGGATGCCGTACTCCGCCTGGACGCGGAGGGTCACGTGATCGACTTCGCCGCATGGCTTGTCGATCTTCGCCGTCACCTGACAGGTCAGCGGCAGGATGGGCACTCTCTGGCTGTGCATGCTGATGGTTTGCTTCCCCGCCCCTGTGCGCCTGATCCCCTCCCTGCTGAGTCCACAACAACTGAGCGTGAGGCCTTTTCTTCTGCAGCACTTGTTCGTGCTGTCTGGGATTCCCGCGATGCCGTAGCGTAGCTACAGTAGCCATTAGTCATGCTCTTCCCCTGTCTAAGCGTCCGCGCTTCACTGGTGTCGCGAACGCCAAAGATTTCCTACATGCAGTAGTTGAGCACTACTCCACACCCGCCTCCTTCTCTGATGGCCGCCAGATCCTCCCCATGCTATTCCCAGATCTTACCACTTTCCCCACTGTCGCTAACCTAGCCACTCACCTCTGTGCACTAGAGACTAGCTACCGCGCCGCTAGCACTGACGCCCAACTCACTTACCTTCCCCCCATTGTTTTGTGGTACCTTGTACCTTATTGGCATGCGCCTGCCAGACCACTTAGCCACTTCATTAGCCAGCACCTCGGTGACCTCACCCTGACCGCCCTTGTCGCCGCCCTGGCTGAGATAGAGGCTCGCCAACGCACTATCGCTCAGTTGAGCGGTGTTGCGGCAGTCCCTATCTTTCAGGGCTGTGCTCCCTCCCAGTTCACATACGCAGACGTTTCAGACGCGGTCGCTACAGCTGCCCCTGCCGCTGAGGCCGCAGCTACGGTGTCCCCGCAGCTGCGACCATGTCGGTGCCGTCGTGGCCCTAAGGGAGGGCGTGGTAGTGGTGCTGGTGTTGGTGGTGGTGGAAGTGGCGAGGACAGTGGTTCTGACGAGGGGGTTGGGGCTGGTGTCCAGGAGCAGCAGCAGCCGCAGCCAACGTAGCAGCAGCCATCGCAGCAGCAGCAGCAGCCGCAGCAGCAGCCATGGGCTCGCCTCCTGCCAGGGTGGCCAGGAGCCTCTAGAGGTGGTGGCCGTGGTGGCAGTCCTTGCAGCTCAGCGTCTATTGGTAGCTTCGGTGCTGTGAGCTGCCAGTACCAGCTCCAGACCGGCCCCCTCCGCGGCACTGTGTGCCGCCGCTCGCACCCGACCGCCCACTGCTTCCGTCGCCTCGACGACCTCTTTCGTCGCTGCTTTGGCCCGGCCCCGGACCTCCCTGATTGGCCCAGTTTGCTGCGCCACGGTGTGCCTGTATTTGATTTAGACATGGATCAGATTAGTTCTGCCCTGCATTCTCTGTACGCTGATGCTTCTAGTATATCCGGATCTTATTACCCTGAGTTCTACAGATTAGGCGTAGTACTTGTGTGTAGTAGAGACTCCCCTGCTGCATCAGGCGTAGGACCATTTGCCTTGTCTAGCCAAGGCTCCACACTCGCTCCTCATTTGGCTGCCGCTTCTGCTTTGCTGTCCTTCACACATGACTCCGGTGGGTCTGCCTGCTTCTTCCGTGACCACGCCACACTCACGCCGCTTGCCGCGCCTGCCGCCATCGCACTTGCTGACCCCCTCCTTTAGTTCTGTCTTTGCCTGTAGCTACACTACCCTTCCCTGTCCAGTGGTTCCCGCGGGTTCTCTTATAGGCCTGCACATCCCTTCGTTTTCAACTGCACTGTAGCATGCTATAACGATGATAGTTGCTTAATGCGGTCAAGAAACCACAAAGTGTGTGAGGTTGATGTAGCAGTTGTGTACCAGTCTGTGTACCGTAGTAACGCTGTAATTGTTGCGTGCCATTGCAAAGAGACTTGTTGTCAAGTGATTGTAGTGGGATGATGTCACCATGCTCATCGGTCGAGCATCAGTCCGAGGTTCTGGTAAGGGAGATATGGGGATTTCTGCACTCAACCCATTTGACGCCTCTTCCATTTCCAGTTGGTTGTTTGGTGACGATGTTGGTGACTCTAGTATGCCTCAGATATGTCCATTTTTGTACGGATTCCATCAATTGGCCTCGGTATCTGGATGCACGTACAGGTGTAGGTCCATTGGGCCGTCATGTTATAGTAATAGCTTCGATGATGTTGATGCGTTTCAGCTACTCAACATCGATGTTGAATCTGGTCCAGTTCTACTTGTAGGGGTGCCATTGGAGTAACATGGATTCCCCTATTCATAGTGGCCTCGGTGCTCCGTATCACGCCTATCAACTTCCATGGAGGTGATGCTGGTGATGGATTGGTTGGTGACGCATGTTTGATGAATCAATTGATGTCATTGGGTCATGAGGACTCGGAGATCGTCGTAGTCCTCCCATCCTCATAAGAGTCTCTTTTATCTGAGCTCTTGAGGGCATGTGGCATAGCCACGTTGGTCCAGGGCGTAGTGTGATGGAACAATCCGTCCACATGTTGGTCATTAACTGGACGAAATCAGAGCCCATGAGAAAACGATCAGCTTTTTCATTTCCTGGTTCTAAGGTTCTAATTGCCACTGTTATAGGCTTGTGTCACAAATGACATCTTGTCCAAAATACACACCAAAACAGAACCTAGCACAACGAAGATCACAAGTGGTACACTCGGACAGAATGTTCCCGAGATGAACCGCATTTGAAATTATTGATATCGATACCGGATCCATCTCCTCTTAGCCCTACTTCTTGCTCTGATCCTCCTAGGTATACTCTCTATCAGAGCCTTGCACACGCCAGCCCCAATGCTTTGTACACCTGCTCCCAAGTTTGCAGCATGCCCGTGGGGGGTTGCTCATGCTTGGTGAGCTGCTCGATGGGATTGGGGTCGAGGGAGGAGTAGGTTCATTATAGGACCGCGAAATCTTGCTCTGCTAGCCAAACCTGAACGATCCCGCACTTGGGTTTGGGGTTGTATAGTGTACTCGAACATCATGCTAGAGACGGTCAAATCATAGAAATCAAGAGTTTGAGCCACCTCGTCCTACAATATGCTGTGATAGAGTTGGCCATTTGTGCGGCCATCAAGCTTGCACATGTAACCAGTCACATCAGAAATCATACAGACTCAAACCATGACTGGCCCGCCCCCATGCTTCACACTCTACTTTACCTCATGCCCTCGGAGAGGAGCGCCTTCGCGAATCCATGTGTGGGTGTGGCTATCCGAGCAATATCGGGTGATCTGATTCTCGTTCGACCTGATCACCCGCTTCCAGTCGTCCAGAGTCTAGTCTAGGTGGGCTCCGGCGAAATCCTGATAGTCGCGGATGTTGCGCGTTAATAGTTGAGGCCTGCGCAATAGTTGTACAACGACTAACCCAGTCACATCGAGGGCATTTCGTACAGTGCGAGGGTGGACCTTAATAACGTGATTCGATTCTAGTGGTTATGCAGCCTCAATGGTTGTCAATGCGGCACCTAATATGATGGTGTGCACAAAAGCGAGCATGTGTCACGCTGAGAGCAGACGCGGTCGACCTGAAGAGTGGACATTTGGCCTAGCTGCTAGATGACTACTGATGTGACTAGCCTTCAGAGTGTTTTTTTGGTCGATTCTTTGCCCTATTCCTATCGTTCGTGCGATCTGTCGAAAACTCAGACCCTGGCGACAAAGGCTCATGATTTGGTATTTCTGATGCGAAGCAAGTGGGGGCGTGGTTACAAGAGGACCACGGGGTAAGGCGTATGCACTAGCGAAAGTCTGAGCGACTTTGCTAGCTCGTCCAAAAAATGCTCGACAGAAACAGATCTAGTCTCTACTCGGGAAGTATTTGTCTACATCGACCATCGAGTGTTAGATCTTGTACTCGCTATTAGCAATTCGATATTGACTAGGGTTTGTCATATCTGGAGGTGCATCAATTGTTTTTGCATAATGTCCACATCCTCCACATTGTAAATAATTCATTTGTACTTGTCAAAACATCACGAACTTGCTAAACAGTGCCATTTTGTGGACAGATTGTTCCATCACTATATCTCCATCCCACTACCTGGAAATCATAGATGTAGTGCCAGGCCGGGTCTTGAAACACTCGCGGCGGCGGCGGCTGCTGCAGAGGATGCGATTGGCCCGTAACGGCTCGAAGAAGAATCTATCCGCTCCCTCTTCCGTGTAGAGTCTTCCTGATGGGTGCAATAGTTGTAACTACCAGAGAACACATGTGTCTTAATGCACATGTGCCACTCCATTGCTGCTGGTGATTGAGTTGCTCTAGGGTATGAAGATTACATGCTTCTCCCCTCGTTGTATCCACGGGTAGCAACTGCATGGAATGCTCATCCGTGCTCCCGATGTACGGTTGGTAGAGCGCCTAATTGTGTTGTTGCAATCAGCATCTCGCTTATTTGTCGACATCGTCGTGTTACTAGGCGTTCCCCTGCATCGTCAAAGTTACGTCGAGGCTTGTAACGCTTCGGCTTCTGGTAGAATCGCCTCCAATACATGTACCGTAGGTTTGCAAGTGTTCGAATGATTGCCGGAGTCGAGGTCATGACTCCTCGGTTTATCAACCTCCGTGCCTTTGTGTTGTGGCATAAACACTTGGAATCGCGGTCACATGACTAGGATGTCGTCTCTTGAGGTTGATGTCAAACTGCTCCATCCAATCGCTACGGACGACTGAGATTCATAGTGAAGATGGATCGATCAGCTCCTGTAATGAGGCAGTGTTTCGCTGTCCCTGACGAAACGTAGTAAGTGCATCGTAATTGCATGTGAAATCTGCTCATTCGCATCAACTTTTGAGGATTTTGCAAGAGAAGATTGCTATTTCACTGCAATCCTTCATGCGCCCGATTGTCGAAGTATTTTAAATCGTCGCTGTAGAACGATAGGTTTATGCAAGCCTGAGTAGTCGCCGGAGATGTTCGGCTGCATTGTTGGTGTACCACTAAAATCTTCTTCTTTGGTGAAATACGAAATCCCGCTTTGTTGGTTTCGATCTCGCTTCAAACGAAGATTCAGACTCCGTAGAAAACATGGTGTCCATTCTGCGACTGATCGAGTAGCATGTAATTGCTATGTCTTAAGGCACAGATTTGGACTCCTAAAAATCTCTCTGAACAAGAAGTTTCGAGGTCCATTTGTGCTGTCGATGTTACCAACTAGGTTTCTGCTACTTAAAGCGCATGACCCAAGAACGATCAAGACTCAATGTCTTTGAATCTTGGCCAGAGAGGCGAAATTCGCACGGGGGCTGCGAAACGAAAAATGGGTTTGGGGAAGCGCGAAAGTCACGGACCTCACCTGCGGGAGATGGGCGACGTTTTGGCGACGAGTGGAAACAGGGAGGGTGAGAGACAGAGCTAGGGCACGTATAATATCGAGAAAAACCGACCCTAATATGTCACTAGGACTTTCGGGCTGAAGATGATCGGGCAAAAGCACATGTGAGTTACCTGAAACACGAAACAGAATATTGCGGAAACACGCCCGGCCTGGCCCCAACTGAACCCACTGGTAACTATGTTACAACGCTAAATCTACAACATGAACCCTATGTAATTGTGTAACTAAAGTATGCACAAAACAAACAATGAGCTCACACAAAGGCCATGCGTCACAACAGGAATGAAGTACTTAGGATAGATGCATTATGGCTGTTTCGTTTCAAACAGAGTATGTCATAACAAAGTTTTTTTTTATTAACACGACCCTAAAGGGTGTGACGGTGCGAGGGAGAGCGCAGTAGGGGTGGGCAGAGTGCAAGTTGATGCGTGCAGTGCCCTGCGCGTGTCATGACCCACTGTTGGGAGAGCAAGGCGAGGGGGTGGCAGACGGCAAAGAAAGGGGGTAGTGAGTGAATGAGGGGTGAGCAGAGGGGACCAGGAGGATGAGCTGAGGCCATGGAGTGGGTGAGCTGAGGCCAAGGAGAGGGGGAGCGGGAGCTGAGAGGCAAGAGAGCGGGAGCTGAGAGGCAAGAGTCAGGCCCCACCATCAGAACCTCACTCCCGCCTTGTAAATCAGGGTGACAGGGAGCAGGGGAGCAGGGGGATAAACGGAGCAAGGGGGTGGAATGAAAACAAGGGGAGACAATGGGAGCAGTGGAATGGAATGAGAGGGAAGTGGGGGGGGGGACGGGGGGAGCGCAGATGGGAGAGGAGGACAGGGGGAAAGAGAGAGGAGGATAGGGGGAGAGGGAGAGGAGGATAGGGGGAAAAGGAGAGGAGGATAGGGGGAGAGGGAGAGGAGGATAGGGGAAAAGTGAGAGGAGGACAGGGGGAAAGGTAGAGGATGATATGGGCAAAGGGAGAGGAGGATAGGGGGAAAGCGTGAGAAGGACAGGGGGATAGGGAGAGGATGACATGGAGAGGAGGACATGGGAAAGGGAGAGGAGGATAGGGGGAAAGGGAGAGGAGGACAGGGGGAAAGGGAGAGGAGGATAGGGGGAAAGGGAGACGAGGACAGGGGGAAAGGGAGAGGAGGATAGGGGGAAAGGGAGAGGAGGATAGGGGGAAAGGGAGACGAGGACAGGGGGAAAGGGAGAGGAGGATAGGGGGAAAGGGAGAGGAGGACAGGGGGAAAGGGAGAGGAGGACAGGGGGAAAGGGAGAGGAGGACAGGGGGAAAGGGAGAGGAGGACAGGGGGAAAGGGAGAGGAGGATAGGGGGAAAGGGAGAGAAGGACAGGGGGATAGGGAGAGGATGACATGGAGAGGAGGACAGGGGAAAGGGAGAGGAGGATAGGGGGAAAGGGAGAGGAGGACAGGGGGAAAGGGAGAGGAGGACAGGGGGAAAGGGAGAGGAGGACAGGGGGAAAGGGAGAGGAGGACAGGGGGAAAGGGAGAGGAGGATAGGGGGAAAGGGAGAGGAGGATAGGGGGAAAGGGAGACGAGGACAGGGGGAAAGGGAGAGGAGGATAGGGGGAAAGGGAGAGGAGGACAGGGGGAAAGGGAGAGGAGGACAGGGGGAAAGAGAGAGGAGGACAGGGGGAAAGGGAGAGGAGGACAGGGGGAAAGGGAGAGGAGGATAGGGGGAAAGGAGAGGAGGATAGGGGGAAAGGAGAGGAGGATAGGGGGAAAGGGAGAGGAGGATAGGGGGAAAGGAGAAGGAGGATAGGGGGAAAGAGAGGGGGAGCAGAGGGAAAAGAGAGGGGGAGCAGAAGGGAAAGAGAGGGGGAGCAGAGGGGAAAGAGAGGGGGAGCAGAGGGGAAAGAGAGGGGAAGCAGAAGGGAAAGAGAGGGGGAGCAGAAGGGAAAGAGAGGGGGAGCAGAGGGGAAAGAGAGGGGGAGCAGAAGGGAAAGAGAGGGGGAGCAGAAGGGAAAGAGAGGGGGAGCAGAAGGGAATGTGAAGGGAAACTGGGGGAAATGAGAGGGGGAACGGAGAGGAAGGACTGGACAGGAGGAGAGGGGGGATCGAAGACGGGTAGAGCGGGAGGCAAGAAGAGGATGAGCAAAGGCCGAAGAGAGGGGGATCTGAGGTAAAGGAGAGGGAGGAGGGGAGGGGAAAGAGAGGTGGTGGAAACAGAGAGAAGACGTGGGGAAAATGGAGAGGAAGAGATGCGGAAACAAACAGGGAAAGAGGGGAAGAGGGGAAAACAGGGAGGAGAAGATGGAGCTGGGGGGGAAAAGATTTGGGGGGTGTGGGAAACGAGGGGGAGCAGAGCTGAAGGGAAGGAGAGGAGGAACTGAGGGGAATGAGATGGGGGAACTGAGGGGAATGAGATGGGGAACTGAGGGGATGAGAGGTGGAAAGGAGGGGAAGACAGAGAGGAGGAGGGGAAAACGGGTGTGGGCAGCGTGGGAAATGGGGAGGAAGAGAGGGGAAACATAGACGCGGAGAGCGTGATGCGGAGGGGAGGAGAGGGAGGGAGCAGAGAGGAGGAGAATGGGATACGGGGAGGTGGGGAGGGAGTAACGGACAGCAGGAGAGGGGGAAACGGAGAAGGATAGAGCGGCAAGGGAGACGGGCGTCGAAGGGTAGGGCTGCAGCTGCGACCTGGCAAAGGGAGATGGTCGAGGAGGGGAAGGGTGAAGGCGGGGAGGGCTGCATGTGCGACGAGGGAAGGGAGATGGGCGACGCGGGGATGGGAGATGGGCGACGCGGGGATGGGAGATGGGCGACGCAGGGATGGGAGATGGGCGACGCGGGGATGGGAGATGGGCGACTCGGGGATGGGAGATGGGCGACGCGGGGATGGGAGATGGGCGACGCGGGGATGGGAGATGGGCGACGCGGGGATGGGAGATGAACGACGCGGGGATGGGAGATGGGCGACGCGGGGATGGAAGATGGGCGACGCGGGGATGGGAGATGGGCGACGCGGGGATGGGAGATGGGCGACGCGGGGATGGGAGATGGGCGACGCGGGGATGGGAGATGGGCGACGCGGGGATGGGAGATGGGCGACGCGGGGATGGGAGATGGGCGACGCGGGGATGGGAGATGGGCGACGCGGGGATGGGAGATGGGCGACGCGGGGATGGGAGATGGGCGACGCGGGGATGGGAGATGGGCGACGCGGGGATGGGAGATGGGCGACGCGGGGATGGGAGATGGGCGACGCGGGGATGGGAGATGGGCGACGTGGGGATGGAAGATGGGCGACGCGGGGATGGGAGATGGGCGACGCGGGGATGGGAGATGAACGACGCGGGGATGGGAGATGGGCGACGCGGGGATGGGAGATGGGCGACGCGGGGATGGGAGATGGGCGACGCGGGGAAGTGCGACTTGGGGGAGGGCTGCACGTGCGACGAGGAGGACGGAGGAGGTTGACGAGGGGGAAGGGACTTGGGCGATGAGGGGATGGGAGATGGACCTTTGAGGTGAATCCCCGCTGAGTGGCAAGGGGAAAGGTGAGGAGTGGCTCACTGGATATTCGTTGAGACACGAATGGTCCGGCAGGCGCTTGAAATTCCCCAGGTCTTTCGATTTCCGTCAGTAATGCCCGGAGAAAGCGTGAGATAGCTGCATGCAAATGCGTCTGGCATTAGTGCTCGAAAATGCCTCAGCGCTTGTGTGCTAGGGCGAGATAACTACGTGCCTTGTATGTGTCGCCAATAAGGCAAAAAATGAGACTGCATTGGCTGTTGTTAGTGAGTTAGGTCGTCTTTCTCCTACGCTACGGCTGCCGTTGTCACGAGTCCCAAGTAAGTCCTAGGCACTTTGAGTCTTGATCCACCCTCCCGTCGTTGCTGGTTGCAGGTGCGACGCTCGCAGTCGCACCCCAGCGCTGGTTTGGGGGCTCGACCAATCACTTCTCGTCGTTCAATGTTTACCTCTCCTCGCTGAATTTCAGGGTAACATTGTGTACTCAGGTTGGGTTTCGCGAGCGACCAAGAATCAAAGACTTTGAGTCTTGATCGTTCTTGGGTCACGCGCTTTAAGATTCCGACTGTCAAGAGGTTTGTTTGCCGTAATTCCTGACGTGATGCGGAGATTCAAATTTGGGAGCTGGAAATGTCAGCGTATATCCGCTTCTTTGAATCATTTCCTTGTAAAGAAGAAACTTGCGCTTGATCTGGTCCACTGGTTCAATGTTGATCCGACGGTCCAAACTCCAAGCGATCTGAAAATATTCCAGAGGCTCGATCAGCTGCGTCGAATGTCGGGGTCAACTCGCTTTCTGTGGCAATTCGTAGTCGTCGATGTCCGTTGTCGAATGATCGAACGCGCGCGAACAATCCGCTGCTGCCGAGGTACGGTTTCCACACACGCAGAAACTCGAACTCCTTCAGCTCAGGTTTGTTTTGTGCTAGACGATCTGAAGAGTCGAAGTCGAATCGGACGGCTTTCGTAGATCGTCTCTAGCGCAACTCCAAGATTCGTGGCGAAGTTGGAAATTCTTGGAAAACGCCGCAGGGTGAGTTCCCATCCGCTTCCGTTGATCGTTTGGGAGGGCAGAAAATGCTCCTAATTTTAATGCTGGTACTTTGGGGACGTCTTCGCATTGGCGAAAGTCGCTAACGAATTTCCCTCCGAAAAATCGGCTCCGTCGATGCTGAAAATCAAACGGTTGGAGATGCTGCTTGCCATGGATGGGGACCCTCGGTGCAACAAGTCGAGGTTAATTGGAACTTAGTAAGAAAAAATGATTCACTTACGCGATTGAATAGTTTGACTCCATCCTCGAAGTGCTCCTAGAGGCCCAGGGGCTAGGCGTTGATTGGAAACCTTGTGCTTTGATACCAAGTGTCACAGGTCTGAACAAGAATATGGGAACAGTATGGCATATTTCTCCAACTGTCCACAGCATACCACCCACAGATCGACGATCAAATAGTACAGACTAATCAGACCATGGAGTAGCTGATACGACCAACTTGTACCAACCCTACTCAGTGGGAAGATTTCCTCCCATTTATCAATTTCACATATAATAATGCCCCATCTTCCACGACTGCTCAATGGTCGTCGTTCCTAAATTATGGACTTAACCCCACAATTCCCACCAAATCACATAGGACTTACAGACATTACAGAAACAAAAATTACTCATACTATTTTCAATGCCTACCCGAGTGTCCGACGGTATGCCAACAAGCATGGAAGAGTTTTACCCCTATCTCGTGGGTAATTAGTCTTGCTTGAGACCCAAAATTTAGGGTTTAATTTGCCACACAAACTATACCCAAGTTTATGTGGACCCTAATTGTTGGGATGGTGGCACCTGCCACAGCGAAATTATTGTTACTGGACGACAATTGTATCCACGGTTTATTCCACGTCAGCCTCCTTCAACATTTTGTCTCGAACACGCCTGATCTTGACCGTCAAAGCATCTATCCTGTGATCAGTCCCGTTCCTGAGCCAACTACCAAACCTCAATAGATTCTCTCCCACAGAATCCGCCGCGACCATGGTCAACGGGTTTTGGAGTTTTTGGTTCGATGGGTTGGCCACACTTGTAATGACATCATGTGGGTCCCACCAACAACCCTTGAGAACCAGATATGGGTAGTTTCATCTCGTAGGGAGAAAGGTATTAGAAAAATCCATTTCCTTAGCGAATCCTCGTTAACACCGCATACATCATTGAACTTCGGAAGTCCAGGCTCGGCCTGACAACCCAAGTCTCGAATTACGTTCGAGATCCCCAAGCCTACAAGTGGAGTCACGTCCAACATTTCTAAGCTTTGGGGCGCCAAACCACCTCGCGGGGGTTTCGTGGCCCATCGCCGAGGCCCCTCGCTAGACTAGCTGTGCTTGTAATTTAGCCATGTGCTTCGTTTGTATTCGACACACTTCTATTACGGCCTCACTATTGCATTAGCTGACTCGCATCCGGAGATGATCATAATAGGCAATACCTGTACTAAGGGAACACTCATACTATATATATATATATATAACACGTTGGTTGCGCATGTGAAAGTTTAGCTGTCGATATTCTATTTTCTCCACGCAGAGGCCATCTGACACACGATTGTGATTCTCAAGAGGGTGAATATCGGGTGGAGCAATCAGAATAAACAACTCAAAAGTTTTGCGCACCGAGACTTGTATTATGCGAAGTGGCATAAGCACCAACTGAAATCCATTACTGTATACCATTGATACTACTTCGTAGGAATATGCCTTAATTGGGGTTTGACTAGGATAGAGAAAGTCATGGTTTTAATGAAAGAAGGACGATATAAAGAAATAGTATATCATGATACAGTGAGCTACGTCATAGTACACAACCACAAGCAACTCGCCCTCGGAACATCACCACCTTTCTTGCCTTTTGACAGGTCGATGAATTGAATGGATTCAGCTCAATCCCATCACATACACCAAGGGTCCATGGAACCCCGCACATTGGACCTGGCCACCCTCCAACCTGCACCCAATAGCCTCCAATTACGGCCAACGACCCATTCATCTGATGGCTCAGTGGCGAGGTTTATGTGGCACCTACGACGCCGCAGCGGCGAACATGTTCATGTTAAGGAACTCAAAGAATACGCCCCCTTAAGCCCGAGTCTCATATTTAACAAACTTAAGTAGTTGACGGGGTTGGAAAGATATGACTGGTCCGCGAGTGACAAAGTTTGGGAAAAGCTTTGTCGAATGCAAAAGGTTCACGGCAAAACTCCAACCCAACTACGAATCAAAGGGAGGTTTCACAAGGCCACATCTGAATCCATATTACGTCTCAGTTGCATCAATCTAACTCAAACACAATGTATCGCGCGACTCAAGTGATGTAATGGCAAACCAATATGAACTCAGAAACTACGCCCTCGGTTTTAATCCACCATCCAATTCGACCATTCTGAAAGTCTCGCATTTCCCAGATTTGCTTTACGAGAGGGCCTTGCGAGAGGGCCTGTCGCTAACCTTTTTGGATGGGTTCGCCTAGCAAAAAACGGGTAACCCCTTCTTCGATCGCTGTACATTTGACGCTCAATGCGTAAATGCAAGACTGGAGCTTTAACTCTATACTGTAGCTGCGCATCAGCGTGGTGCACCATAAGGGCGTGTCCCCAAAAATTGTCAACCCGTTTTGGACAGGTAGAGCTGTCTGACGGTACGCAATGCGAATCAATTTCCAAACTGATCCCGTTTCGGGAACAGGTCCGACATGAAGGGTACAGCTCGGAAGGACAGCACCGAGACCAGCACCGACATGGTGGCGGGTAACGGGGTCCCGCCATGCGAAACCAGCGCAACAGGCACGTGTAAGAAAAGGAGGGCCAATCGGCGCATTGAGGGTATGTCTTTCACTATGTGGGTGTGTTGAATTTGGCAGGGAAAGTTGTTTGCTAGCGACATGCGAGGCCGCAAAGTTTCGCGCAGCAATTTCGCTATAGGTTGTGATGGTATTGGATGGCGAATTGGATTTTTGTGCGGTCTTTTTTGTCATGCGGAGGTACCTAGAAACATGCGCTTGTGTCCGCTAATTTTGGGTGTGAGTTGAGCGTGTCCTATTTGGGCGCGTTTTATGGTTACATGCCTAAAAATAATAACTGAACTAGGTGTTGAACAGGGCACGTACTTTAGTGACACTCCCTAATGTACTTCTGACATGTTTTCTTCAGGTGTACTCTTGAGATACTCCCCCCATGCATGTCACAAATCCTAACACCAGGTTTATGTTTATGCAAAACCAAATCGTTTATGGTTATGAATGTTGCCCCTGGCACAAACTTGGGGGAAGCAGGGTCGCTGAATATGCTTTAGCTTAGTCACGAGAAACAATGTTGGGGAGTCGGGTCTCACCCCCACAAAGTTGGGAAAGTATATCGGCGCTCAGCATTAGGGGCCTCGATAATATGTACGGTCAGTGGCATGATATAAACAATCAGAATTAGCGAGTTCGCAATATGATTCATCAGTCGGGTTCCACCGTTAGTCAGAAACAGCAGGAAAAAAGTTCCACAAATGGTCAGTAGAAGTAACCCCCGCCCGTCTCGGAACGTTTTCCCGCCCGCGCCAGCCTTATTTCATCATCATTGCGGCTGGCGCGATATTTTTCCCGAGTTCCAGGCGTTATTCGGGCGAAAAAACAAAAAGTTCCCAAATTGAAATTCATTGGAAATTTGTTAGTCTAGAAACATGAAAACACGATTTTGTTTTGAAGCACATACTTTCGTCACAGAGGGTAGCGCGTCCCGCGAATATAAAAAATGGCGGCTTTGTCTCTACTGCATTTACAGCCCCCCCCCAAAAAAAGTTAAGCCATAAACTTGTCATTCCCGAGTCGCCCGAAAACAATAACATATATAGATAACTACGGAGGTTTATTTTTGGGAAATGAATACGTTTTAAAGCGCGTCAAGGTACTCTCAGAACCGCATTTAATTATGTATTAATTTCAATGCAACAAATATATTAGAAGTCTGCCAGTTGCCTTTTGATTTTTTCAACAAATGTATTTATTGAAAAAATTTTCCGCTGAATTACGCCTCTACAAGCCTTGTTATGCTCGAGACAAATTAGCGCACGCACACTACAGCTTAATATTCATGCCTCATTGGTTTAGCGCCGATCCCGGGTAGATTTTCCCTTTTGTTTTCGTTTTTTGTGCGTTTGTTAATGTTTGAAAAATATCGCACCCGATGTGCGGCCCGCCGTGGCCCAATTAGCTTCTGTGACATAAATGCGCAAGGTCTCAATTTCGTAATTTAGTGTATGGGAAGACCTTACGTAGTTCTCTCGAACTGCGCCTGGAGCTTGGGAAAAATATCGCGCCAGCCGCAGTGATGACGAAATTGGGCTGGCGCGAGCGGGAAAACGTTCCGAGACTGGCGGGGGTTACTTCTACTGACCAGTTGTGGAACTTTTTTCATGCAGTTTCTGACTAAAGTTGGAACCCGACTGATGAAACATGTTGCAAACTCGCGAATTCTGATTGTTTAAATCGTGTCACTGACCGTACATGTTATCGATCAGCCTAATACTGAGCGCCAATATACTTTCCCCCACAAAGTTAGGCAGGACCAATCATAAGCTGGTCGAAATCAACGGCTGTTCGCATTGTAATTTTAACAGCAAAATCCCCCAATTCGGGCCAACGGCTTCAATGGCTCATTATGCCGTTGCGAAAGCTCGCGAAAAAATGTCTGCGTTACGCCCACGCGGCCCGTCTAAATTAAAGGCGTACGGTGCGCAGCTGGTGTAGTCATCGTCACTTTCCCAAACTGACAGCCCAAACTCGGAACTGTTGTTCAAGAATATGGATAAGCTCATCCATTCCGCCAACCTGGTGGGTGGGTCACTCAATGTGTGGCATCCTGTGGGACAGCATGGTGTGGCATGGGATCATGTGGTATGCATTGTATTGTGTGGCATGGCATGGTGTGGCATTAGGCTTGAGCATAAACCAGACCCGACCCGACCCGACCCGACTTTGCCCTACCCGATGTCGCGTTCGGGTCGGGTCGGGTCGGGTCAAGTCGGGTCGAAGTTCAGTAAATGTCAACCCGGCCTGGGTTTAATAGGTCGGGTACTACTTGACCCGATTTCGGATCGGATCGGATCAGGTTGGCATAGGGGCAGGAACAAGTAATAAGCTGACCCGAGGGGTTGGGTTTTGTCGGTCGGGTCGGGTCGGGTCGGGTTGGGTCGGGTACTCGAGGGTCGGGTCGACCCTCTGCAATTGTCGACCCGACCCGTAAAATTTTCGGATCCAGGTCGGGTTACCCGACCCGACCCGACCCATTGCTCAAGCCTATGTGGCATGGCATCATGTGGTAGGCATTGTGTGTGTACCTGATGGGTAGGTTACTGTGTGCTCGGTGTGTGAGGGCATGGGACGTGATGGGATGGTTTCTTGTGATTGTGGAGCATGGATGAGCTCATTCACAATATCAACCTGCTAAGTCACTATTCGTATGCCTCATACATGCCGTTACATTGACCTTTGTATTCTCCAAGGAGTGGGACTCTCTGTAGCTTGCCAATACCAAATGTGTATGCATCTCAGTTCTTGAGGCACCTCGAAATTTGATCTGAGGCACCTCAAATTTCCTCTCTGTAGCTTGTCAAAACCAATGTAAACACGTGTCAGTTGCTCGCATCGTTGGTTGTTGTCCGTCCACCAACTGGCACGGTTGCTCTCAAAGATACATTTTCTGTTTTACAGCCATTGCTCTTGTGCGTTACAGGATGGGAGGGTGAACGTGCTCTACACCACTCCTTCCATCTATTTGGATGCCCTCCACTCTGCCAATGCCATGTGGCCCCTCAAGAATGGTGACATGTTCCCGTCAGTGCTTGCAACCAACCATCCATCCATCCATCCATCCATACAACCATCCATCCATGCAACCATCCATCCATCCATCCATCCATCCATCCATCCATCCATCCATCCATCCATCCATCCATCCATCCATCCATCCATCCATCCATCCATCCATCCATCCATCCATCCATCCATCCATCCATCCATCCATCCATCCATCCATCCATCCATCCATCCATCCATCCATCCGTCCATCCATCCATCCGTCCATCCATCCATCCGTCCATCCATCCATCCCCCCCTCCTATTGAACGGGCTCCTCCAACCTCAAAAGACGAGCCCTCATGCCTCCCGCTCTCTACCTCCGCTCATGCATCCCTCCTCCCTCCCATCCAAACCACTCCTTGCCGTGCCTGTCCATCCGTCCGCTCCCTTCCCCTGCAGCTATGCAGATGACGGTGATTCCTCTTGGACGGGCTACTCCCTTTGATAGCGCCGCACTTTTCATCCCTCACTGAATCTGCTCAACCATACACTCCTCTCGCCGGCCCATCCTCCTCCCCCTTCTCCCCCCCCCCCACCTGCAGCTGTGGACGATGGTGACTCCTGCCAGACGGTGTACTGCCATAGGCATCACATCACAGGCATGGGCCACATGGTGCAGTGCAGTAGGAGGAGTCTGTTTTTGAGGTGCCTAAAAGTAGACTCACCATGACAGCAGCACATCACAAGCATGGCGCAGGGCAGCAGCAGGACAGTGGCCGTGAACGACAACTACTGCACTAGGCTGCACCGAGCAGCAGTGGAGGTGAGAAGAGTGGCCGTGCATGTGACACCATCCTATCCTATCACTGCAGCGCACCCCAGCCATGTCCAGCCATGCAGTTCACCTATTTGGCCAGCGGGTGCCTAGTTCACCTACTGGGCACCGCGGGTGGGACTGGAGCCAGATGGGGCTGCACCACTACCCACCTGCCACAAATCTAACCTTCCCACTTCCTATCAGCAGGCACGTGCAGGCATCCACTGTGATCACATCAGCACTCGCTCACCTCATCACCACGGGCGCCCGTCAGTCCTCGGCCTTTGAAGCCAACCTGCCCTCACCTCCAGGCGTGGAGTTCAACTTCACACCGGCCCGCAAAGAGGAGTGCGGGTGGGGCTGGGGCCACATGGGCCTGGTCAACCCACCTGCCGCCCCTCTTTCTCACCTAGCCTTCCCATCTCCCACCCCCCCATGACACGTGCAGGCATCTGCTGTGCTCACGTCAGCACTCACCCACCTCATCACCAGAGGCGCCCGCCAACCCTGGGCCTCTGAAGCCAACCTCTCCTCGGCCTTTGAAGCCAACCTGTCCCTGTCTCCAGGCGTGCAGTTCAACTTCACACCGGCCCCCACAGGGCAGCGCGGGTGGGGCTGGGGCCACATGGGCCTGGTCAACCCGCCCGGTTTCAACCAGCCTGGCGCTGACATGCAGCTGAACCCTGACTTCTTTGGTCAGGATGGTGACACGGAAGCTGACACAGAGGACGACACTGAAGACGACACTGAAGATGACACACAAGATGGGCTGCCAGGACAGCCGGGCAATGAGGCGTCATACAGCTATGATGACCCGCAAACTGCAGAATCCGACCTTGAGGACCTCTCTGCACTAGACCCTGACCAAGTGGAGGCCGTTGGGCTGGCCCACGAGCAAGAGCAACCTCTTGACTCCGAGCTCGTGCAAGGGCAGGCGCTAGAGGAAGTGCAAGGGGAAGGGGAAGGGGAAGAGGAATTCCTAAACCCAGAAGAGGTTTTTGACCCGGAGTCGCTGCAGCGTGGTGATGATGAAGCTGGGAAGAAGGGAGAGTTGGGCCACGGTGATGCCTCGGCTAATGCGGCCAAGCAGGCTGGCTCTGCTTTGACTGGGTCAGAGCAGGTGGACTCTCCTTGGATCTGATGGGACCATTGCTGGTGCTGCTGCTGATGGCACACGCCCTGCTCCTGATGGCACAAGCTCAAGCGTGGAGGGCATCCGCCCCGATGAAAGAAAAGGGATGGAAGAGCCGAGCAGGCAGGAAAGGAGGCGAGTGCAGGATGCCTCAGGTGTGGGTGATGGGCTTAGTTGCAGTAGTGGTGCGAAAGAAGGTGACAATATGGAGGGAGGGAGACAGAATCTGCCATTGCTGGACTTCAAGGTGGTATGTGGGGCTGTGATGGTATGTGGAGCTGTGATGGTATGTGGAGCTGTGATGGTATGTGGAGCTGTGATGGTATGTGGTGCTGTGATGGTTTGTGGAGCTGTGATGGTATGTGGTGCTGTGATGGTATGTGATGCTGTGATGGTATGTGGTGCTGTGATGGTTTGTGGAGGTGTGATGGTATGTGGTGCTGTGATGGTATGTGATGCTATGATGGTATGTGGTGCTGTGATGGTATGTGATGCTGTGATGGTATGTAATGCTGTGATGATATGTGATGCTGTGATGGTATGTGATGTGATGGTATGTGATGCTGTAATGGTATGTGGTGCTGTGATGGTATGTGGTTCTGTGATGGTATGTGATGCTGTGATGGTATGTGATGCTGTGATGGTATGTGACGCTGTGATGGTATGTGATGCTGTGATGGTATGTGATGCTGCGATGGTATGTG